>OY757557.1:10312595-10325095 GCA_963584105.1 Alviniconcha strummeri
AGAGAAGACAAAGAAAAAGAAAGAAAAAAGAAAGGGGAGGGGTGGGGTGGGGGAGTTCAACATGCATAAAAAAGGTTCAAAAGGACGCTTTTTTTAATTTTATTTTTATTGATTGTTGAACTGTTTTGCACCGTCCGATTAAAAAAGAATATTCTTGTTAACCTTTCGCGTGTTCTGGGTCATTTTGAATTAAACAAAGACCGGAATGGCTTAATGGTCGCTTTCACAGTATAAGGCACTTCGCCAGGACATTGCTTATGTAAATAATAATTTTATGAATATTCAGGCCTCCGTATCCCGTTTATTGGCTCACAGTCTTTCCAGATCATAAGATAATGTATAGTTGTTGTTTTTTTGTCTTTCTTTTTTCTCCAGATTATGAAATAATGTAGTCTTTCCAGGACATAAGATAATGTATAAGATCGTACGTAACTTGGTGTTTTACGCCAAGTCAACCGTTACGGTTATATCAGAGCGACGGTAGTCTTTCCAGATCATAAGATAATGTGTAGTCATTCCAGATCATAAGATAATGTGACTATAGTCTTTCCGATCATAAGATAATTAACTTGGTGTGTTTTTGCGCCCAGTCAACCATTAATGTTATATCGGGGCAACGATCATAAGATAATGTATAGTCTTTCCAGATCATAACATAATGTATAGTCTTTCCAGATCATAACATAATGTATAGTCTTTCCAGCTCGTAAGATGGTCTTTCCAGATCATAGCATAATGTATATAACGAGCCATTTGTCCAGCCATAAAATTGTCTAGCTCATGATGTAATGAGACAGACTTCCAATCTATTCTCTTTGTCCCGATGTGCTAAAGACCCATAGACGTATTTGGACCTTGGATCAGTTGGACCCATAGAAGTATTTGGACCTTGGATCAGTTGGACCCATAGAAGTATTTGGACCTTGGATCAGTTAGACCCATAGAAGTATTTGGACCTTGGATCAGCTGGACCCATAGAAGTATTTGGACCTTGGATCAGTTGGACCCATAGAAGTATTTAGACCTTGGATCAGTTGGACCCATAGAAGTATTTAGACCTTGGATCAGTTGGCTAACCGCCTAGGTTATGACATAATGTCTCAAGACGACCAGGATAGCACCGGCTTATTGTCTAAATCCTGAAGTAGTAGCCTAGACCGATCTAGACCTCCAGTCGTCGGTCATGATCATCATGTAATGTCCTGATCTAGTCTTCCAGATGTTCTGCTAGTTATCTAGTCGTCGGTCATGATCATCATGTAATGTCCTGATCTAGTCTTCCAGATGTTCTGCTAGTTATCTAGTCGTCGGTCATGATCATCATGTAATGTCCTGATCTAGTCTTCCAGATGTTCTGCTAGTTATCTAGTCGTCGGTCATGATCATCATGTAATGTCCTGATCTAGTCTTCCAGATGTTCTGCTAGTTATCTAGTGTCTTGATTGTGATGCAGCGTTCTAAAGCCGACTTAGACACTCAAAAGGTTTCATAACTAATTCATGATGCAAACATCCTGTGGGTGTAGACCTCCAGCAGATAATATAAAGTCGTATAATGTAAACATCCCACGGGTTTAGGCGTACAGCAGGTATCATAGAGGCGTATGATGTAAACACCCTAGAAATATATCTGGATCTCAAGTTGACTAACCCTCTAGCTCACGATACTCGGAATCACTGAAGCCTGCGACCATCCACATTTGACTGATTTGTTTGTTTGGTTTGACTACAGTTTAGTCCAGTTCATGTAAACATGATGCTTGCTTGGTCTGAACAAGTTTCAGTCCAGTTCATATGATTGTGTTTGTTTGGTTCGAACAAAATTTAGTCCACTTCATGTTGTTGGGTTTGACCAAAGTTTAGTCCAGTTCATGTAATTATGATGTTTGTTGGGTTTGACCAAAGTTCAGTCCAGTTCATGTAATTATGATGTTTGTTTGGTTTGACCAAAGTTTAGCCCAGTTCATGTAATTTACGATATTTGTTTGGTTTGACCAAAGTTTAGTCCAGTTCATGTAATTTACGATATTTGTTTGGTTTGACCAAAGTTTAGTCCAGTTCATGTAATTTTATGATATTTGTTTGGTTTGAACAAGGTTTAGTCCAGTTCATGTAATGATGCTGTTTGTCTGGTTTGAACAAAGCTGAGTCCAGTTCATATAATTCTGGACAAATATATAACTGCTGCTAAGTATTTTATTGCTTGATTTTTGCAGTGTGTGTGAAGCGCTAGTTTTAATTAATGCTAGCGGTATTTTTTTTTGCTGTGGTGTGCAGTGGTGTGCTTACCGTGTTTGCCTTGTCTCTCTCTCTCTCTCCCCGCCCCTCGCCTTCCATCCGGTCTGGTCACCCCATAAATGCAGGAAGCGCGCGCATCGTCCGACTCTGCTGCCCAACCAGAGCCCACGCCGGAGGAGATCCCGCAGTCCCAGGATGCGGCGCAAGAGGAAGAGGAAATTGACATCGACCTCACTGACCCGGAAGTCGAAAAGGCGGCAGTCAAGATTCAAGCCAGTTCAAAGGGTTCAAAGCTCGCAAAACCCGTCAGTCTGGCCAAGAGCCTGAACAGGTGTGAAAGAAAGAAAGGCCAAGGTTTCATTGAGGAAGCGGGAGGGAGTCGGGGAGAAGGAGGGGGTTGGGGGGGGGGGGGAGAGTGAGTGGGGGTGTTGATAGATGAAAGGTAGTTATTTCTTTTTCTTATGCTGAACTTTTTCTCTCAGTTTTTGTTTATTTGTTTTTTGTTTTCGTTTTTTTTCTTGTTTTTTTCTTCTTCTTTTTTCTTTCTTTTCTTCCTTTTTCTTTTCTTAACGGTTTAGTACAGCTTGTTGTCTCAGAAGGAGGAACTCAAAATGTCCCTGCAAACTGCGGAGAGAGGTGGAGCATTTATTATATACCAACCTAACAGCACGCCGTCACCATCAGATTGGTGCTGCGTTTAACTGGGGCAATGATATCATCCTCATCCCTTTCGTTTTATTACTTTTTTTTAAGGGGGGCGGGGAGGGTGGGGGAAGGGCGGGGGAGGGCAAGAGGGAGTCGTTATACTAATTGTTGAGGACATCACTAGACATATTCTGTAAATAGCTTAGGTCCTCATTGGAATATTGGCTTATGTACCCTCCTCCATCTCCCCCCCCCCCCCCACCCCCCACCCCCCCCCACACACACACACATAATTGTCTATAAATAGCTTAGGTTCTCCTCATTAGAACAGTGACTTATGTGCCCCCCTCCCCCCTACACACACACACACACACACACACACACACACACACACACACACACACACACACACACACACACACGCACGCACGCACATTTTCTGTGAATAGCTTAGGTCCTCATTAGAACGGTGACTTTTGTGCCCTCCTCCCCCCCCCCCCCCCCCCCCCCCCCCCCCCCCCCCCCCCCCCCCCCACTCAACCTCACTCCCATATAATTATTATATTGAAGGGATGCACAACCTTTTTTTTTTTTTTTTTTATAATTATTAATAGATTATTAACAGGCCGCCCCATGTATAAACGGGGGCCTAGCAGTGAATTCTGTGAATGTGTTGAAGTGTTTCATAACGTGTGGTTTGAAACTAACCTTGATGTGTGCAGTTAACAAGTCTGATCATGCTAGTGCCTGGGTTGGATTGAGCAGTTTGTGGTTTGTTGTTGCCGTTGTTGTTGTTGTTCAGCATCCTTGGACAAGATGGTGACTCCCCCTCCCCAACCACCCCACCATCGGTTTTAAGATTCAGAGACGTATAATGCATGTTTTATGTTCAGGGATTTAAGTGCAGTAGACCTGTACAAACTATATTACTGGGCCATGGACCAGAATATTCACGAGGGAGCTAGGTCACCAAGGTAACCTAGGATTGAAAGAGAAATTGGGTTCTGTATTGACATGGGGTCATTTTTTACGAGGGAGGTCACTGCGTCCCCTCAAAAGCGAGGTTAGATTGTGCAAAAACAGGCAACCCAACCTCGCTTTCGATTACGCGACCCGCGGTGACCTGTCTCATTAAGAATGGCTGGCTGGCATTTTGATTGATTGGCTCTCTGATCGATGGACTGTTGATTTTCTGCAGGCGGAAGCCACCGCAGAGCCACCAGCGGTAGAGGAAGGGAAACTGGAAGGTAAGAAGGAGGAAGAGGAAGTTGATATTGACCTTGATGACCCGGAAACAGAAAAGGCCGCGCTCAAGATCCAGGCTGGGTTCAGAGGTTACAAGACCCGGAAGGAGATCAGTCAAGGTTGGCGTGGTTTTTCTTCAGGAGGTTTTCAGCCTGGTTTTCTTCGTTTTTCTTCTTGCTGACATCGTAGTTGTAGTTTTGTTCTTCTCTCCTGGGTTTTCTTTGCTTCACAACTGACATCTTCGTAGCATTAAATCTCTTTTCTTTTCTTTTTTCTTTTTTCTGTTTTAGAGGTGTTGCTGACATCTTTGTGGTGTTTCTTCTTTGACTATTTTTATTTCACTTTTGACTTGAACAAAGATGTGTTTTGTTCTTTAAAAAAAACAAAATCTTAGTGTTTCTGCCCCAGTTTTTCTGAATTTTATGGCTAACAAAACTCTTGTCCTGCAGAGATTTGCTTTTCCTCTGTGCTGTCCCTTCATCAGTGTAATGCGTTTTGATTTCCTTGGTCTCTGTAATAATTATCTGAAACACTGATGTAGTCTGAGTTGTTTCTTATCTAATTTTCTGTTTTTCACAGCACATACTTTTGTAGTACTTTTGTTCTGATTTCCCGTAATTTTATATTTTTCTCTACACTTAGTTCTGTAGTACTTTTGTTCTAATTTCCCGTTATTTTCTGTTTTTCGCTTCACATAGTTTTGTAGTACTTTTGTTCTGATTTCCCATTTATTACCGTAGTGAATTATGTCTCTTTGTGTCTTGGTGTATTTTAACAGCACTTGTCGTGCATTCTACTTCTGGAATCTCTTCGTTATGCTGCTGGTTTTCATAGTTTACACCTAACTTCTTGCGGTCCTTTTTCTGTTCTGGTTTACATCCTTTTTTTCCCCTCGCAGCTTCAGAGGTGTTTACAGTTTTAGTTCTTCTGTACTTGTTTTGGTGGTTTTTAATAAGGACTTTAACCGTTTTCGACTAATGAGTTCTAAGTGTGTCTGTTCTCCAACATTTTGGCTACAGTAACGACCCAAATCGTTTTCTTCTTTTCGACGTTGGATAGGTAGATGTTTTTGTTTCTTTGTTTTTGTTGATGTTGTTTTGGAGGATGGCAGTTCAGTTCCTGTACGAGCATATTTAGAGGAGTTTTCGTGTGTATTTATTTGCTTGTTTAGGTTTCTGTTTGGTTTAAAGAGCCGGCCTGTTACTGCATGCTCAGTTACGTTGGGTGTGGGGTTTTCTCCCAGCAGAGTACAGCAGCTTCTGTTAATTTGCTGATAGTTTTGGCTTTTTGTGGGTTTTCTCTACTGCCTGTCTACTCTTCGTGTAAGTATTGAATTTCGTGTTCTTGGTTTGCTCGTACCTTAAAATTGAGACGAAGCAGATGTTATCTAAATTGAATTTATGAGTCAGCATAATTCATTTAAGATCCAAACATGTAAAACGTTAAAAAAAAAAAAAAAATATCTGTTAGGACAAAACACAACATGCGAATTTTCGGGGTAATGCCCCTTATCAAGCTACAAAACAACACCTAACAGTTAAACGGTGAAAAACGATGAAAAATGAGATGGAGAGCTAAGCCATTTTATTATTATTATTATTAATCTGTTTTCGGTTGAGCTATGTTGTTTTCCTGTCCAGTGCTAGCAGTCATTCTTGTTTCAGATTTTTACAGTTCATTTAAGATTCAGTGTACCTTTTCTTTTCTTTCCTACTCGAGGTAAACATTTATGTTAAATAGTATGAGTAGCTGTGACAGAGGTAGTAATTACAAAAGTAAGGCCACAGAAAACAATAGTAACAGCCACAAACAGCACTCACAAAAAAAGAGAAGAAAAAAAAAGAAAAAAGAAAAAAGAACGATAAATTAGTACGGTTATGGTATTCCATTTTTTTATAGTTATGATGAGCATGATGATGGCAACGGGAGTGTTGATGATTGGCGGTTTTCAGTTATTCTTGGTATGATTTTAATGCTGTTTTTCTTTTAACGTTTATTATTAGGAAGGTGTCTAACTGCGCACAGAACCATCAGTTTTTTTGTTGTTTTTTTTGTCTTCCCCCAGTCTGTGTCCTCCTTTTTTCGTTTTTTCCCCTTCTTTTTCTTCATCTTATTGGTATTGTTGTTGTTGTTGTTGTTGTTGTTATTGTTGTTGTTGTTGTTGCTGTTGCTGCTGCTGTTGTTGTTGTTGTTGTTGTTGTTGTTGTTGTTGTTGTTGTTGTTGTTGTTGTTCTTCTTCTTCTTCTTCTTCTTCTTCTTCTTCTTCTTCTTCTTCTTCTTCTTCTTCTTCTTCTTCTTCTTCTTCCATTTTATATATATATATATATGACAGTTACTGCCCTACCGTAACTCCACCTCGCTCTCTCATTTTCCGCAGCACCCGCCGCTGAGTCTGCCGACAAGCCCGTCTCTCCGCTGCCAGAGCCCTCGGCCTACGAGCCCAAGAATAAGAAGAAGGAGGAGACGGAGGAAGTCGAGGCCCCAGCCCCCAAAGAGGAGCCGGCAGCCGAAGCCCCGGCAGCAGAGCAAGCAGCCGAAGCGCCTGCCGAAGCGCCAGCCGCCGAGGAGCCGTCCACCGACGCCCCAGCAGCCACCGAGCAGCAGAAAGGAGAGGAGGAGGAGGAGATCGACATCGACTTGAACGACCCGGAGGTGGAGAAGGCCGCCATCAAGATCCAGGCGGGCTTCAAGGGCTTCAAGGCCCGTAAGGATAAGGGAAGCGCTGGCAAATCCGAGACGGAGACGGAGACGGCCGCCGAGGAGACGCCTGCCGCCGAGGAGACGCCTGCCGCCGAGGAGACGCCTGCCGCCGAGGAGACGCCGGCCGCCGAGGAGACGCCGGCCGCCGAGGAGACGCCGGCCGCCGAGGAGACGCCGGCCGCCACGGAAACTGCCGAAGTCCCTGCCGAGACAACGAGCGAGGAGAAGCCCCCGGAGGAGGAGGCAGCGGAGGGCAAGGCCGAAGGTGAAGGTGAGGGTCAGGAGGAAGTTGACATTGACCTGACCGACCCAGAAGTAGAGCAGGCGGCCTTGAAGATCCAGGCCGGGTACAAGGGGTTCAAGGCCAGGCGGGAGGTGAAGGAGATGAAGAAGGAGGAAGGGGAGAAGCCAGCGGAAGAGAGGCAGGAGGGAGGTGAGGCAGAGGGAGGGAAGGGGGAGGGGCAGGGAGGGGCATCGGAGGAGGGCCCTGACGGAGAGGTCACGGACGCAAAACCGGAACCGGAAGAAGCCGCCGAAGACAAACCCGCCGAAGGAGAGGCAGGAGAGACGACAGAAGAAGAGAGCAAGGCGGCAGAAGACGGGGCCGCTGTAGACGAAAAGACAGAAGAAGGAACAGCCGAAGAGAAGCCGCAGGAAGGGACAACGGAAGAGAAGACGGAAGAAGCCACGACGGAAGAGAAACCGGAGGGGGAAGGAGAGACCCAGCCTGAAGCGGCCGACTCCGAAGAAAAGGCAAAGGATGGAGCAGAGGCTTCAGCAACAGTGGAGGGGGGTGACAGCGGGGAGGCATGAGGGGGGTGCTAGGGGAGATTCGTTCAAACGTCCACTGAGAAAATCCAAACACTCCTCCTTCACCCGAGGCATAATACAACCAAGGGCCATTTTCAAATTCTACAGAATGTTCAGAAGAGAATACATTATTCTTCCCATTGAAAGGGGAAAATATAGCGTCTGCTCACACGAAACAAGCACTTTACAAAACGATGAACTCACTGAATCATTATAACAATGCATACATTGATGCACACAATGCATTACAATACGTAAAACTAGGTTTATTCAGTGAACCTTGTTGCTACGTGTAAATTACCGGGAATTAGAGATAGATCTGGAGTGCGAGTTAGCATTTCTGAAGACCTCAGTACGACCCTTGACTGACGTGACAATGTATACTCCCATTTGGTTGGAATTGACTCTGCCTTGTGTGCTGTGTGTTTTGTGAGAGCGGTTTTGTGTGGGGATGCGAAAGATATTTGCTGGTTTGTTTTTAGTTTTCCTCTTTAAAAAACCCCAAACACTGAAGGTTAAAACAATGGTTTTGAGAAGACGAGTTCATACCAATGTGTGCAAACCAAAATATGTAAATTTTTGCTTTTTTTCCCCCCTTCTCCGCCATTTCCCTGTACTGAAAATAACTGTATATTTTGTTTAGCAGTTGTGAAAGGCAGGTTTGCAGAAAATCTGAACATTGCTGTGTCTTGTTTCAGTTTCAACTTTTTGTGTTTTGAGATTCTTCTTTTCAAATGCTAGCACGTGTTGTTTTTTTGTTTTCGTTTTCTTTTTTCTTCTTCTTTTCTTTTCTTTTTTCACTTGCTTGGGGCAAAATACTTATGTGCATAATTATACTGACACATGATAGACTTGTGGTCATTATTACCTTATTTTAGAACATTTGAATGTTGACGGAATTCCTTGCACGCACAAACTTACCAGACGGTAGCGCAGCTCTAAATTAAGCCATCCAGAAAGCTGCATAGATCATCAGTGTCCACTCATGGATTGCATTGTGATTTTTACAGTATTGAACTTGTTGTTTGCTTGTTATAATGGAAGATCTGCATGTTGGAATAAATGGGAGAGTCAACCGACTGACATCTTTTCACTCTGCACACTACAGACAGTACCTAGATGTCTTTGGGACACTTCTGGGCTTTTTTGACGATGTTGAGTGAGACAAAGACCAACGTTTGTCTTTTGAAGTTCAAGGCAAGGAAAAGCACAGTAAGGTCTTGACTTACAATACCACAGTAAATGTCAAAGCTATTTCTGTCATGGGGTAGGGGCTTAGGGAAAGGGATCTGTTTCAGACATTATCAACCGGTTTGTTTTCAAGTTATCAGACTGTCCAGTCGACTATATTTGCCTGCATGTGCATGTTGTCACGGGTCATTTCAGCACGTCTTTTATGTACACCTTCTTCTCAGCTGATTTGCGAAAGAAAAAAATAGTTTTTTAGTGGGTTTTAAGATAGCCTCTGTGAGAGTTATGGGAGGCACTCCCGTTAGATTATAGTAGATGCATGTCAGCATGCTGTTTTTTGTTGTTGTTTTTTTTATGTGTTGCACGTGGTCCCATGTCTTAACTGTGTGCCTTTTTTCTTTTCTGTCCTTGATTTCAGCCTCTAGTTGATGAAAGCGGTACAATGCTGCATAGATAAGATGAAATGTTTTCGAAGATGTAAGTAGGTTGTGACCTGTTTTGATGAAATTGCACTGACTTTTTGTGCTTTGTGCGTGCATCATTGTGCTTGCATCATGTGTAACAGTTTGTGGCACATTTAAAAGATTAATTGTTCCTTTCGGGAAATGTATGTTGGAGCTCATTCCTTCGGGGAATGGGTTTCGAAGCTCGTTCATACCAGGAATGTGTTTTGAAGCTTGTTCCTTTGGGGAATGTGCTCTGGAGCTATTGCCTTAAAGGAACGTGTTTTGAAACTCATTCATTTGGGGAATAATTACATTTTGAAGCTAGTTTCTTCTGGAGACATGGTTCATTGAAGTTTATTCCTCAAGGGAACAAGCTTTTTAGGCTCAATTCTTCAGGGAATGTGGTTTCTTGAATCACATTTCTCCGGGTAATTTGATTTGAAGTTTCTCCCTTGAGGAATGTGGTTTGAGGCAGTTAAGATGACAAAGCATATGACACGCAGAGCGAGGATTGTGTCAACTTGTTCATATGATGATTCAGCAAGAGTGAGTGATTTGCCATATCACAGCTCCTCCAACCCCCGCCAACCCCAACTCCGAAGGGAATTATTTGTTACCGTTCAAGACAAGTCCAGTTTTGGTGTGTTGATTGACCAGTGTTGTTTGAAGTGTGTTTGGGCTTCTCTTATCAAAGATTGTCTGACATAATCATGCATATATGTATACACATACACAAAAGCACACCGTCTCAAACATCTCCTCTTTGATGTGGCACTGTAACAGCATCTTCTTGTTACATAATACTTGCACTCTTCAACAACGATCCTGAGTCCACGTGTGCACTTAAAGCACTTGTGATTGTTTTGTTAATCTGTAGCATCAGTAAGTACATGTAATACCAGTAATACCAATCAAATGTCACTTGTTACTTTTTTTCTTTTTTTTAGCCATGTACATATTTGTGCAAAGTTGGAGGATATAGTGATTATGAATGTACTGTTGATTTATGTATGTTGGTCTTTTGGGTCCGTTTTGGATCACAGTGAAAACAAATCCAGAAAAATATACTTCTTCGTAATCATTATTATTATGTCCTAGATCATCATGAAAGTACCACGATTCCATTTCAAAAAGTGATTTAAAAATAAGACCAAAATGTGTACAAAGCTGTGGTGTCAAAATGTGACTAAAAATAAGACCAAAATGTGTACGAGACTGTGATGAAATGAAACAAAAAGAAAAGGAAATCAACAAAAGGACCATTAATTCATGCAGCAGCATGCAATCCAATCATTGCACTTTTGGCAACGGTGACGTAAATTAGGTGCCGGCACATTTCCATCGAGAGGCTGCGATGTTAGTGTCTTCCGAACATGAAAAGCAGCATTTTTGATGTTCCCATACCCCCCCCCCCCCCCTCTTTATGTGATTAACTGATAAGCACTTGGCACCTCCCCTATATTTAATTTTTTTGTGTGTGACGATTTTTTATTTATTTTTTATTTTGAGAAATCGGAGATGATAACATACCTATTGCATATCTCTGGAGAAATATCCACATCCATTTTTGATTACAGCCTGAACTTGAGAGATGCAGTACGTGCTATTTTGTAATTGATTTGATCTGGTAAATTGTTTGGTTACGCATGCTTGATCTGTACTGAATGTGCATGAATTATAATCTGTTGATTTCTTATTCTTTTCAAATTAATTTGGATGAATTAAAAAACTTTTTTTAAAATTTCATTTTACTTAGAATGCTAGCTGTCATTTTCTTTTAGATTTTTAAAATAAATTTGAATGGTTTATGTTTTGAATGCAAGCACCCAGTGATGACAAGACATGAATAACCTCACTGATGTGTAAACGTTGGTTTTTGCAGATTAATTTTGTTCCAAGAAGCGGAGGTAAAGTCGAGTATGTTACGCACTGACTGCATGCGATCACGTCAGACTGTTGGGATGTCTGAGTTCAAATAAAATAGGCCTGCTGTGCAGTTTCCCTCATTTCTTCTGCATGCACGACTCCCAACAATTACGGAAGGTATCCTTGCATGCACCCCCCCCCCCCCCACCCAACCATCCTTCCACCTTCGCCACTCTAGTTTTGTTTTTCCGCTTGATCATTGTGACTGCGTCTTATAATGAAAAATCGGACAGTACTATAATAACGTAATGGAACATATTATGCTGTTTGGTGTGATTTAAGATATGGGCGATTGTGTGGCTTGTGAACTACAGCTTTTGCATAATTATTGCATTGGTAAGCTTTTGGGTGTTGAGCTGGAATTCTGTGTGCGTCTGGAAAAAAAAAAGTCACGATCTAAACAAAGGATGATTCATTTACACATGATCATTACAGTCGTGATTATAGAGCGGCATGCATCCATAGCAGTTGTAAAATTGATCTTGTATTTTTTATTTTTTTTATTTTTTTATTCCTTGAAATTATATTTGGAATCTGTGGCAAAGTGGAAATTTTGCTGTAGAGTGTAATTAAAGTTTTGCATAGCGTTTTGATATAATGTATACTTCTCTTTTTTGTGCTTTTTCTTTTTTATCCTTTTACATTTTTTTAAACTTTAGTCGCCTTACTCCGAGCCTGAATGGATGTACGTGTTACCGGACGTGTTTATACCCTACCCTCCAAGTCACTTGTTCTATGCACTGGATCTGTACATAGACTGGTCGTTTTGCGACATACATTGTTCCCACAGGAGAGGGGAGATCACTCATGCTCTGCAGCTCTTGTGCGCTAGTGAGGAAAAGTGTTTCAACCGAGGAAGGAACCGCCGTGTAGGCAGATATTATTAGGATTCATTTATTTTAACGCTGAGTTGTCTCAGGACAAACACTGATGGGGACCAAGATATCAGGCAGAGGAGAGGTGAGCTGGCAGGGAAGGTAGGGGTGGTGGTGGTGGTGGTGGTGGTGGTGGTGGGGGGGGGGGGGGGAGCAAGGGGGAGGGGGCAATTAGACCAAAAGCTGCACCGCCTAATTCCGTGAATGGGAGAATAAATTCACCTTATCTTGAATCTATGTCAGTGCCAGAATGAGTCAGTAGACAATGGAGTAAGCCATTTTTAACGTTTTGCCTTGTTAACTGTTGGCGGGATGGTTGGGGGGGGGGGGGGGGGGGGGGAGAGCAGGGGGAGGGGCGAGGGGATGAGTCATAAGACAGTGTCCATAAAAAAAAATAGAGTTATAAGACAACGTCTATAAAAACC
>OY757557.1:10330095-10332595 GCA_963584105.1 Alviniconcha strummeri
AACCAAAGATTTAAATGAGGTTCACCAAATAGAAAAAGACATAAGGCCTGATCAACAGGAACAGAAACAAAATTATTGAGAGAGAGAGAGAGAGACAAAGACAGAGACTGAGACTGAAAAAAGGCA
Organism: Alviniconcha strummeri; assembly: GCA_963584105.1. Taxonomy (NCBI): domain Eukaryota; kingdom Metazoa; phylum Mollusca; class Gastropoda; family Provannidae; genus Alviniconcha; species Alviniconcha strummeri. The sequence continues at coordinate 10,330,222 of OY757557.1, forward strand.
TACTGCTTCCTGACAAAGTCCAGTTTTAAACACTTGTCTACACCCCTGACAATACTGTAGCAACTGGAGGGCGAGCAGTGATCACTCACTACACAATGTACAGTGCTGTAGCAACTGGAGGGAGAGTGGTGACCACTCACTACTCAATGGAAGGGAAAGTGGTGACCGCTCATCATACAATGGACAGTACTGTAGCAACTGGAGGGAAGTGGTGACCACTCACTACTCAATGGAAGGGAAAGTGGTGACCGCTCATCATACAATGGACAGTACTGTAGCAACTGGAGGGAAGTGGTGACCACTCACTACTCAATGGAAGGGAAAGTGGTGACCGCTCATCATACAATGGACAGTACTGTAGCAACTGGAGGGAAGTGGTGACCACTCACCGAATGGCGGATGTCCTTCTTGCTAAGCTCCACCACTTTCTTGTTGCTGTTCCACTCTGGGCCGGCATCCTGCATGGCTTTCTGCACACAAAAAGCATCATCCATCATCCACTGGCATCCACATTTCTGAAGCACATCATCCACTGACATCCACATTTCTGCAGCATATCATCCACTGGCATCCGCATTTCCACAGCATAACATCCACTGGCATCCACACTTTCACAACACATGATCCACTAGCATCCACATTTCTGAAGCACATCATCCACTGGCATCCACATTTCTGCAGCACATCATCCACTGGCATCCGCATTTCTGCAGCATATCATCCACATTTCTGCAGCACATCATCCACTGGCATCCGCATTTCTGCAGCATATCATCCACTGGCATCCACATTTCTGCAGCACATCATCCACTGGCATCCACATTTCTGCAGCATATCATCCACTGGCATCCACATTTTCACAACACACAAAAAGCAATCTATCATCCGCTAATATCCATAGTTTTACAACACAAAAAGTAATAATCCAACATTCTCCATCATCCACATTTTTTTCAACACAAACAGTTAACAGTCCATTATCTGCTGATATGCACATTATTCTGTTCCAGAACGAAATGATTTTTTTTCTCAGGAAATCTGGGTTCCTCCTTCCCCTCTGCATGCACCAAAACATATTCTCAAGAACTTGCAAAAGCTCATGCAAAAAATTCACCAACACTGAATCAGGAGTCAGTGGCACAGAATAAAGAAAGCGCTTGCTCTTGAAAGCCAAGTTAAGCACGACTGAGCGTGGTCACCAAAAGGATGGGTGACTGTTACATGCTTGCTAGCTAGCTTTGCAACCACGCTCAAGATTTCTCCAGAGTGCAGACTACAAAAGTCCTTAGGATGAGACCACAAACCAAGGTCCCCTGTGTGTGTACGTGTGCAAAGAGGTCACACACGCATGTTCCAGATCCTGTAGTCCATGTTAGAGTTCGGTGGATTACAGATGCACCAACATTTTCTGACTGACTGTCATGACAATACTTGTGCTTTTCTGATTGTCATGTTGATATTGATGTATACATTATCTTATAGTACTTGTGTTTATTTGAGTGTGTGTAAAATTACCTTAAAGTAAATGGGGGCCAAGTCGCCAATCTCCCGGTCCAAGGGAATGCACTCTACGGTCATGTGCGGGAAGTGACGAAGGTGCATGCTGGTCTCCATGAAGACCACGTCCTGGTCCTGGGAAGTGAACATCTGCACCAGCTGCTTACGGAAGGCCTTGAAGAGAGGTAAGTAACTTGATGTTTTAAGTCCAGTCAACCAGCGTGCTTAAGTAAGTACCTTGATGTTTTAAGTCCAGTCAACCAGCATGCTTAAGTAAGTAACTTGATGTTTTAAGTCCAGTCAACCAGCATGCTTATATCATAGCAATATACATTTGTATTGCTTTGCAATTCTAGGTTCAACGGTCATTGTTATACACAGTGTGAAGCAATGGCTACTTAGAAATCAGCCTGGAAGTGACACTGCGACCTCTCGCGACTTCTTGCACGAAAGATTACAAAGGACATTCACTCATGCAAACCAGCTTCACTGGACCGCCCACTATAAAAGCAATCAATGTCAACAACACAAAAGGTGTGGCTTAACTTACAAGAGGCACAAACACCTCAAAGCCAATCTCCCTCTCTCTCTCTCTCTCCACAGTCTAGCTCTCACCTGTATTTCCTGCCACACATCCTCATCCAGCGCCGTTGCTGCGGGTGTGTGCTGCATGGGCACGATCAGACAGTGGCCAGGGGTCAAGGAGCGGTGAGCAGGTAGAGACAGGTACACCTGGAAGCAGCAAGCATCACCACCACTATCAGAGCAGTCCAAGGCACCTTTCTTCCTTCTCCACCTCCCATCTCTCTCTCTCTTGGCCTGCATCTGTGTGTGTGTGTGTGTGTGTGTGTGTGTGTGTGTGTGTGTGTGTGTGTGT
>OY757557.1:10335095-10337943 GCA_963584105.1 Alviniconcha strummeri
TTGAAGTGTGCATGTGTGTGTGTGTGTGTGTGTGTGTGTGCATGCGTGCGTGCGTGCGTGCGTGCGTGTGTGTGTGCGTGCGTGCATACATGTGTGTGTGTGTGCGTGCGCATGTGTGTGCATATGTGCGTGTGTGTGCATAGACTCATTTTTCTACATATAACTTATAAGCAACAAAAACACCTTATACAAATGGTGGCTTTGATGTTGCCACTACTGACTGAGGCCACTACTGATGAAAAACACACACTTGTGCAGAGCAGTGCCATCCCATGTACCTCTGAAGATACAAACTATTCAAGAAAATTTAGACTGAAGCAGCAAGACATCATAATCAACCCAGACGGCGAAGAGGGGACAGAAAAATCTTGAATGGGAAGGGGTCATCGGGTCACTGACATCTCGTATCACTGAAGTAAGCTTTGACTCTTTGAAATTGACGCTGCCGCTGTCATGCAGCATCCAGTCAGCTTTGGGATTTTTCGATCAGTGCACTTACCCTGCCAGCAAGCCGAGCAAACATGGCGTTCTGATCTTCCGCCGTCCCAAGCTTTTCCATCTGGACCAGCGTCTTGAGATCATGTTTATCATCGTCATCAAAGTACCGCGTTCTCTCCCCTCCTGTGCCATGGGTCTCAACCTAGGAAGAAAAAAAGACAACCAATGAAAGTAAGGAAGAGTGAATGACTGCTGAGAAGCAAAAACAAAATATGTGAAAGAACAAGGAAACAGCACGTAGTCTGTACTCACCAGCAGAAGTTGGGAACACAGATATAAAACAAATCTACACTTCTACAGTCAACCATGGAAGCTATAGCAGGGTGAAGCACATTTTGTCTGGACAGAAGACAGATAATCATCTTTTAGTATTGAGGCATGAGAATGGAAACATTTTTTGCAAACAAAAAGTATATTCACACCCCCCTCCCCTCCACCCCACTCCCCTGGAGACACATGTAAACACATAACATTTGATTGCTTTTTGTTACTGCAGTCAAACTGTGAAAACAAAAGTGGCAGAGACACTCTCATCCTGATGCTGGGCAGCAGCTGGTGATCTGAGCAAGAGGTTCTGAGGCATACTTGTCTGGAAAATTTGAAGACCAGATACAAAATCGACATGACCCAGGGGGTGCCTGGTAAACAACACTGGCTTACGTTCTTCTTCTTCCGCCTCCTTCTCCGCCCTCCCCCCTCGCCATCAAACTCCTGCTCTGGAAGTGGCCGCACCATCCCGTCACGCCCTGTGCGCGTCAGCACCACCACATTCTCCTCCTCCTTGTCCTTGACCTTGGTGGCCGTGTCCTTGGGACCCTGTGACCTTGGAGCTGCATCCTTGGCCTTTTGTGCCTGCTCCAACTGAGCCTTCAGCTGTTTGGCCAAGTCCTGCACGCAAGTAAATTAAATTGCAATAAAAAAGGCAGTGCAACTGTACTGACACTTGGCAATATAGTTGTATTGTGTTACAGTATAGAATTTTGCCAGGTCAGTGATCAGCGTAGGTTTCCCACTCACCTCCTCCCCCATCAGTTCAGCTCGCAAGATTCTGGCACCGAGAGAGTTCATCTCATCTTCTGACAAAATTTTCACAGGCACTGGTTCCTCCTTCCTCTTCGTCTCCTCCTCTCCATCCGACTCCGCTGATGACGACGATGATGATGATGAACCTGAGGATTACATAAATAAGAATTCAGGGTTGCTACAAACTTTTCCATCCAAAATTCAGTAACTTTTAGTAGTAACTTTTAGTAGTAACTTTGTAAACTGTTTTATAGACCTATTTTATATTATTGCAGTGTGTTTGTGTTTTAGAATAGTTATTTTGTTCACTGTTCTACAAGTACCTGTTTCATATCAGTGCAATTTATTAAGTATGTAATATGTATTATGTGATTGTGTGTATATGTCAGTGAATGTAATTTTATGGTATGTATGTACATGTATGTATGTAAGTAAGCGCGTTGAGCTCACTCAGTGGGGAACGGCACTATAGAAAATTAATGCATTATTAACATTTCAAAAACTTTCAGTTTCAAGACTTTTTTTGTTTTTTCCTTCAAAGTTCTAAGACCAAATTTGATAGATTATACTCACCTATTCACCTTTAACTCAATTCATGTTATGCATGAGCGCTTTTCATTGCACACTTCTGACATATATACGAGTTACAGTTTCTCCCGTCAAACCAATAAGCCAAGTAATCTGGGGGCCATCTCTGACTGTTAGAATAACTCGATGGATAGCACTGTACTTTGGCTGTTCATTATTTATCATGTTTCATGTTTTAACAATAATCAGTTCAGTTCAGTTCAAGATGGTACCTATGCACTTGGAAAAGCCTATATGTTTTCCATCCCATCTCTCAGAAGTTTCCCCAATGTTGCCTTTGAAACAGTTCCAATGTTCATCTGACATTGTCCTTTTAGGCAAGATCGTCCAGTGCTTCAATAATCATGGAATAGCAATACTTTGACGCATCAGACAGAGACTGAAAAGTGAGACTGCTACGTTTCGAGCTGATTGAACATGACACCATCACTGTAAAACACCATATGCTCTAAGAGAGATCTCCCATCACTATCAGTATCAGCATTGCAACTTAAACAACAAAGCTGACGATTATGAGAACGAGTGATGATAGTGATGATGACGATTGTGACGATGGCGAACTTTATGATTTCTTAAGACCATGATGGTTACAGCTGACTGTGGTGAAAACTCTGAGTGCTGTGCTGTCTTGATGATGACAGCAACTGATGGAGGAGGGGGTGGGGGAGGAGGGGGGGGGGGAGGAGGGGGGGGGGGTCTGGGTACTGTGTAATGGGAAACATCAGGACTGTAAGACCAT
>OY757557.1:10338143-10359672 GCA_963584105.1 Alviniconcha strummeri
TGTTTGGTGTGATTTAAGATATGGGCGATTGTGTGGCTTGTGAACTACAGCTTTTGCATAATTATTGCATTGGTAAGCTTTTGGGTGTTGACCTGCAATTCTGTGTGCGTCTGGAAAAAAAAAGTCACGATCCAAACAAAGGATGATTCATTTACACATGATCATTACAGTCGTGATTATAGAGCATGCATCCATAGCAGTTGTAAAATTGATCTTGTATTTTTTATTTTTTTATTTTTTTATTCCTTGAAATTATATTTGGAATCTGTGGCAAAGTGGAAATTTTGCTGTAGAGTGTAATTAAAGTTTTGCATAGCGTTTTGATATAATGTATACTTCTCTTTTTTGTGCTTTTTCTTTTTTATCCTTTTACATTTTTTTAACTTTAGTCGCCTTACTCCGAGCCTGAATGGATGTACGTGTTACCGGACGTGTTGTTATACCCTACCCTCCAAGTCACTTGTTCTATGCACTGGATCTGTACATAGACTGGTCGTTTTGCGACATACATTGTTCCCACAGGAGAGGGGAGATCACTCATGCTCTGCAGCTCTTGTGCGCTAGTGAGGAAAAGTGTTTTAACCGAGGAAGGAACCGCCGTGTAGGCAGATATTATTAGGATTCATTTATTTTAACGCTGAGTTGTCTCAGGACAAACACTGATGGGGACCAAGATATCAGGCAGAGGAGAGGTGAGCTGGCAGGGAAGGTAGGGGTGGTGGTGGCGGTGGTGGTGGTGGGGGGGGGGGGGGGGGGAGCAAAGGGGGAGGGGGCAATTAGACCAAAAGCTGCACCGCCTAATTCCGTGAATGGGAGAATAAATTCACCTTATCTTGAATCTATGTCAGTGCCAGAATGAGTCAGTAGACAATGGAGTAAGCCATTTTTAACGTTTTGCCTTGTTAACTGTTGGCGGGATGGTTGGGGGGGGGGGGGGGGGGAGAGAGCAGGGGAGGGGCGAGGGGATGAGTCATAAGACAGTGTCCATAAAATAAAATAAAAGAGTTATAAGACAACGTCTATAAAAACCACAACTTCGAAGAGAAAGGAGTGGCGAAGTCCACTGCAAGTGAGCTCTGTCTGTCTGCCTTGCAGCTGCCTTCAAATGAGCTCCATCTGTTTTAACCAGCCTTGCGTCCTACTGCAAGCACATAATTATGGACGGATGTAGGTTAGACAATACCATCACACTCATTCTGTTGTAGCCTAATAAAGACCAGATGATGGAAACTGAGCGAAATGTGTTGGTGTGTTGACACTCAGATGCATTGAAGTCGTTTCCCTCCCATCCTCAGTGCGTTGACGCTCTGATGCATTAAAGTAGATTCCTTTCCGTTTACCCGGCTCTTCCTCATTAGCTAAAGCTTTGCACAGCGTGGCTCTCTCGCCCTTTCCATGGGATTTTTTCCTCCCTTATTCTTTCTTCAGAATTGATAATTATTGCATGACTCTACTGCATGTTCCATGCACTCTTGGAATATTCTCTTTGATGTAGCAGTCTGTTAGAAACCTTTGCAAGACTGCATCTGTATCATACACGTTTTGAGTGTTAGTAATTGTATTACTTAGATAACACTGTAAACATTTAATTAATACACATTTCTTGTGTATGAAAAATCATTCAGTCTGTTAAGAATTTCTTTGTTCAGTGAAAAGGTAGAGTATGGTTTGAATTAAGTGAACATGTTGCACATGAAAGAAATTAGGGTAGCCATTTAAGTGAAGTTTCAAGTGTGGAAATTAGTTGTAGAGTACAGGCTTATCATACAGCCAATCAGACAAGCTGTTTTTTTTCAAAATGTATGCACATACCAGAATAAGAAGACAACAGCTGACGCAGATGAAGAAAAACTGTTGGCTCTACACCAGCAAATCTCTGCTTGACGCTTTCTTGTCTCTCTTGGTTTCAGTCCGTCATGAACACAACATTCTGATGGCCAATTTGGCATATTTCTTCAATAAAGTTTTGAAGAACTTTGCTCATTTGTATGCTCATTTTGTGTGTGTGCGTGTGTGTACATATGTGTGCATGTGTGTGTGATGTATGTGTGTATGTGGGGGTGTGCGTGCATGTGGGGGTGTGCATACATGTGTCTTTGTGTGTGTGTGTGTGTGGGGGGGGGGGGGGACTGTGCATGTGTGTGTGTGTGTGTGTGTGCACATGCGTTATTGAGTATGCGTGCATGCATGTGTATGCTCAATGTCAAAACAGTAAAACATTTTAGTCAAATCATTATTAGGCCCATCACCGCCTGAACCATAAATTATTCAAACAGAAAAGTGCTCCAAAAGTCCAGCAAACAGAAATATCAGGCCTATAAATATGTGACCTATAAATATAATTTATGACATCTACCTTATAAATATACTACTGAAAGCCTTCCTGATACTGAAAGCTAATGGATTTCAAATTTTACATCTTACTGCCTGGCATAATAATCTATTATGTTGTTCATGCTTGCACAGCAGTGAAGATGATGATGAGTTGATGCTTAATGTCCTCAGATGTCATTTGACATATTAGGGACAAGTTGTGACCAATGCCGAAGCACGGTTCATTAAAAGCCACATACGTAAGGTGTATGCGTGTTTATGGGGGGCGGGGATAGCTCAGTGGTTAGAGCGCCGGACTCATGATTGAAAGGTCGCGGGTTCGAATCCCTGCTGGAACGGCGGGAGAATTTTCTTCTCCAGGGTCGACTTTCTGTGCTGACTCTTATTTCGGTATCCGTTCCACCCCCGTGTTACCACAGTAGCACGTAAAAAATCCCAGTCATTCTGCCAAAAGTGCAGGTGGCAGGTTACAGCTAAACAGCAGTGAAGGGGTTACAGTAAATATATATATATCATATACTTGTTAGCAGTTCCTCTTATTTGGATAGAAGAGTGACAAAACTATACAGTGGAAGCTCCCATGAATGCATTGTTTAAACCGTTGGTCAAAAATTGCTGTGTGAAATAAACACTTGACCAATCAGCAGGGCACTGCAACATTTTGAAATTCTCTGGCATAACTTTTGAAATGATGCGACAGCCAGCATGACCTGAATGAACAAAATATTTATTTTCTCCATGACAAAATGGAAGTAATAGTATGCACACATTTTGCAAACACACGCACACACACACACACAAAACCCACAAAGGTTATTAAAAATATGTTTTTGTGTGGCTATTTTTATACAATTTTTTCATGTATTCATTCATGTTTTTAAACAAGTAAAAAGACACATTATGCAAGCACCACCAGTAAGATTCCATAGGAATTTAGAGTAGTAAACTTGCTGGTTTGGTGGTTCACAAGATGTAATACTGTGCCATTTGTTGTTTTTAACTGGTCAGTTAACCCTTTGCCTGCACCGAGGACACTGAAGGACATCACTGCCAGGGCTTTCCCTATTTACGTGATATGGCACGGTAACTTGCTTGAGTCCCAGTATCTTGTTCATCCCCATGCGGACTAAGTGGATTAAAATGAATGCTTCTGGCTAGCTAACTAAGCCTCTATTTTGAGACCGTTCTTGGGAGGAACTAACCAGCAGTACAGAAACCCTGGCAGGCAAAGGGTTAACATCAGGGATGATCTGTGGCCAACAGGGATGATCAGTGACCATTAGGGATGGTCAGTTGGACGGTCAAAGACCAGGAAGCAGACCAAGTGAAATGATCCCACTCGCAAAGATACTGCTCTGCCATTGAGCTGTCTTGGACAGCTATGGTGCAGGAAAAGTTTTGAACTTAGGAGGCTTTTCAGAAATACTGTCATGTCAAACACAAACGCAGGCAATCGATGATGCCACAAAGCAGTGTAATCTGACCAAAGTGACGATCATCAAACAGAACTCGTCGCCAATCAAAAACCAGGAATTTTGTTTGGTGTTTGAACAATTTTAAAATCATAAAGATGCCATGAACTTACACCACAGTAAATTTGGAACTTTTCTAACTGAAAAAAGAAAGAAAAGAGCTGTGCATAGCACAGGTTTGCTTAGTGTCAAACTTCCCAGCTGATGGAAGGACCATTTTTCACAGTTGGCCACAAGTACAATGTCAGCCAGTGACCTCAAAGGGTTTCCACAGCTGACAGAAAGACCATTTTTCACAGGTGGCCACAACTACACGATCAGCCAGTGATTTCTAAGGGTTTCCACCATTTTCCACAGCTGACTCTGAGCGAGACTAGCTGGTGATGTCAAACGGTTTCCACCATTTTCCACAGCTGACTTTGAGCGAGACAAGCTGGTGATGTCAAACGGTTTCCACCATTTTCCACAGCTGACTGTGAGCGAGACTAGGTGGTGATGTCAAACGGTTTCCACCACTGTTCAAACTCTAGCACCTTGCGGCGCTGCTCTTCAAAGCTCTCCTGGTGGGGTTTTCTCCACAAGCCCGGCTCTGCATCGATCATGCCTCCCACAATCTCCTGCACACAGACGGCACAACCCATGACACTCTGACCAGTGGATGATACTCTGACCTAAGCATGCATGCGTGTGTGTGTGTGCATGCACGTGTGTGTGTGTGGGTGCATGTGTGCGTGAATGCATGCATGTGTGTGTGTGTTGGACTTTTACTTCGCTCTGTCTCAGATGTAGGACTATAATTATTTTACATTGGAACATTATTTGCAATAGTGTGTGTGTGTGTGTGTGTGTGTGTGTGTGTGTGTGTGTGTGTGTGTGTGTGTGAGTGTGTGTGTGTGTGTGTGTGTGTGTGTGAGAGTGTGTGTGTGTGTGTGTGTGTGTGTGTGTGTGTGTGTGAGTGTGTGTGTGTGTGTGTGTGTGAGTGAGTGTGTGGGAATGAGTGTGTAAATGAGTGTGTTGCGTGCATGAGCAGGTATGTGCATGTGTGTTGTTTTGGTGGTGCAGATGGGTGTATACCTGTAACTATGCTGGTTGATGAATGTCAGTGTTGTGGTTTGCTTATGTTTGTATGCCTACCGCTTTTTGAGACACTTGTTGTAAAACTTGGTGAATAAAGAATCTGAATCTGGATGATACTCTTACAGGTGGATGACACTCTGCAAGTGGATGACACTCTGACCATTGGATGATACCAGTGGATGAGACTATGGCTGGTCGATGGTCAGATGATAATATTCTGACCGGCAGATGATACTCTGATCAGTGAATGATACTTGTCTAGTGGATGGCATTGACCAGTGGCTAACACTTTGACCAAGGAATGTCATCTTTTATGCATGCACATTCCAGCGTACATACACTGAGACTTGCATCCACACTCACTCACACACGCAGGCACATGTGCGTGCATGTGCGCTCACACATGCGTGCATGTGCGCTTGCTCACATGCACGCTTGCACACACACAATCACACACATGCATGCCACACGCGCATGCATGCACACACGCACGCACACACACGCACACACTTACACGTCCAAAGTAGGCAGGAAACTTGATCTCCTCCTCGATGACATGAGCAAAACCCCCCTGAAGTCCAAAGTCCACGCTGAAGTATGGAAACCCCTTGGGTACCTGGAACCCACAATGTCTCTGTCCTCATCATTGGCACCAACATCATCATCAGCACAATCATCATCGTCATCAGCATCATCATTGCTGACACCATCAACATCAGCACCATAGCTCACCGTCATCATCATCATCACCATAAGTATCATCTGACACCACAGCCATTACCCTCAAGAACATCATTAACCCCTCCACTGCCCCAGGCTGAGAAATTTCCTGGCTGGAAAGTGCACACATACATGCCAGTATATTTGATGATCCTATAATAAAATTACTTTCAGAATTGTACATTTTGATAGAAATCATTCCAGGTGCTCACGCAAAAGGTGAATGTACCTTAATAATTTCAAATTTGGCTCTGATAGTTTTTCAAGTGACAGCATGGCAGTTATGGCAGTGAAAGGGTTAACATCATCACTTGTCATCAATTGCAGTTCCCCTTGAAAGTGTCAAGACAACCAAAGATTTAAATGAGGTTCACCAAATAGAAAAAGACATAAGGCCTGATCAACAGGAACAGAAACAAAATTATTGAGAGAGAGAGAGACAAAGACAGAGACTGAGACTGAAAAAAGGCATACTGCTTCCTGACAAAGTCCAGTTTTAAACACTTGTCTACACCCCTGACAATACTGTAGCAACTGGAGGACGAGCAGTGATCACTCACTACACAATGTACAGTGTTGTAGCAACTGGAGGGAGAGTGGTGACCACTCACTACTCAATGGAAGGGAAAGTGGTGACCGCTCATCATACAATGGACAGTACTGTAGCAACTGGAGGGAAGTGGTGACCACTCATCATACAATGGACAGTACTGTAGCAACTGGAGGGAAGTGGTGACCACTCACCATACAATGGACAGTACTGTAGCAACTGGAGGGAAGTGGTGACCACTCACCGAATGGCGGATGTCCTTCTTGCTGAGCTCCACCACTTTCTTGTTGCTGTTCCACTCTGGGCCGGCATCCTGCATGGCTTTCTGCACACAAAAAGCATCATCCATCATCCACTGGCATCCACATTTCTGAAGCACATCATCCACTGACATCCACATTTCTGCAGCATATCATCCACTGGCATCTGCATTTCCACAGCATATCATCCACTGGCATCCACACTTTCACAACACATGATCCACTAGCATCCACATTTCTGAAGCACATCATCCACTGGCATCCACATTTCTGCAGCATATCATCCACTGGCATCCACATTTCTGCAGCACATCATCCACTGGCATCCACATTTCTGCAGCATATCATCCACTGGCATCCACATTTCTGCAGCATATCATCCACTGGCATCCACATTTTCACAACACACAAAAAGCAATCTATCATCCGCTAATATCCACATTTTTACAACACAAAAAGTAATAATCCAACATTCTCCATCATCCACATTTTTTTCAACACAAAAAGTTAACAGTCCATTATCTGCTGATATGCACATTATTCTGTTCCAGAACGAAATGATTTTTTTTCTCAGGAAATCTGGGTTCCTCCTTCCCCTCTGCATGCACCAAAACATATTCTCAAGAACTTGCAAAAGCTGACGCAAAAAATTCACCAACACTGAATCAGGAGTCAGTGGCACAGAATAAAGAAAGCACTTGCTCTTGAAAGCCAAGTTAAGCACGACTGAGCGTGGTCACCAAAAGGATGGGTGACTGTTACATGCTTGCTAGCTAGGTTTGCAACCACGCTCAAGATTTCTCCAGAGTGCAGACTACAAAAGTCCTTAGGATGAGACCACAAACCAAAGTCCCCTGTGTGTGTACGCGTGCAAAGAGGTCACACACGCGTGTTCCAGATCCTGTAGTCCATGCTAGAGTTCGGTGGATTACAGATGCACCAACATTTTCTGACTGACTGTCATGACAATACTTGTGCTTTTCTGACGGTCATGTTGATATTGATGTATACATTATCTTATAGTACTTGTGTTTATTTGAGTGTGTGTAAAATGTTTTAACATCGATGTACGCATTTACGGTACTTGTGCTTCTTCTTCACTTTTGTTTGTTTGTTTCATCTGGCTTTTTTTGTCATTTTGATATAGATGTGTGCCTTTATTGTCCTTGTGCTTTTTTGATTGTCAAGTGGATTTTGATGAAGATAATGTACAGCACCGTGAGCTTGTACGTCTGTACGGGGTATAGCGCTATATAAGAGCTGTTATCGTTATTTCCAAAATAACCCAGCATGCGCTAAAAAGATGGCGGTCTTTGAAACAAGCTGAAGCTGGATGTTAGACAGAAGAAGAACCAAAAGGTTAGTGAGTTAGTTGGTGCATTGAGCTCAGTCAGTCACACAGGCCAGGCTTGGAAGGAGAAGGGTTACCTTAAAGTAAATGGGGGCCAAGTCGCCAATCTCCCGGTCCAAGGGAATGCACTCTACGGTCATGTGCGGGAAGTGACGAAGGTGCATGCTGGTCTCCATGAAGACCACGTCCTGGTCCTGGGAAGTGAACATCTGCACCAGCTGCTTACGGAAGGCCTTGAAGAGAGGTAAGTAACTTGATGTTTTAAGTCCAGTCAACCAGCATGCTTAAGTAAGTACCTTGATGTTTTAAGTCCAGTCAACCAGCATGCTTAAGTAAGTAACTTGATGTTTTAAGTCCAGTCAACCAGCATGCTTATATCATAGCAATATACATTTGTATTGCTTTGCAATTCTAGGTTCAACGGTCATTGTTATACACAGTGTGAAGCAATGGCTACTTAGAAATCAGCCTGGAAGTGACACTGCGACCTCTCGCGACTTCTTGCATGAAAGGTTACAAAGGACATTCACTCATGCAAACCAGCTTCACTGGACCGCCCACTATAAAAGCAATCAATGTCAACAACACAAAAGGTGTGGCTTAACTTACAAGAGGCACAAACACCTCAAAGCCAATCTCCCTCTCTCTCTCTCTCCACAGTCTAGCTCTCACCTGTATTTCCTGCCACACATCCTCATCCAGCGCCGTTGCTGCGGGTGTGTGCTGCATGGGCACGATCAGACAGTGGCCAGGGGTCAAGGAGCGGTGAGCAGGTAGAGACAGGTACACCTGGAAGCAGCAAGCATCACCACCACTATCAGAGCAGTCCAAGGCACCTTTCTTCCTTCTCCACCTCCCATCTCTCTCTCTCTTGGCCTGCATCTGTGTGTGTGTGTGTGTGTGTGTGTGTGTGTGTGTGTGTGTGTGTGTGTGTGTGTGTGTGTGTGTGTGTGTGTGTGTGTGCATGTGTGTGTGTGTGTGTGTGTGTGTGCATGTGTGTGTGTGTGTGTGTGTGTGTGTGTGCATGTGTGTGTGTGTGTGCATGCGTGTGGGCGTGTGTGTGTATGTGCATGCATGTGTGTGTATGTGTGTGTGTGTGTGTGTGTGTGTGTGTGTGTGTGTGTGTGTGTGTGTGTGTGTGCATGTGCGTGTATGTATGTATGGATTTAACAGTCCATGTACATACTGCAAATACATATCTTGCTGACACCTTAACACATCTTGTTGCGCTGTAAGTACACCAGGGTACTTTGGTGGATATTCAAAAACACACTATAAAAAGCTAGTCACTCAGGTAGAATCACAAATTGCATGCAAGCGCAGTGAGTCTGCTCGAGAGCGGAGAATAGCGCTACATGAAAGTGATCACCAACAACAATCTTTGCAACAAATGATACAACTGTCATGGTTGACTGGGCATTAAAAAGCCAATTTCTTTTCCATTGCAACAGCTGTAAGAAGACAGTTTACATGCTACTGACTAAAATGTATCACATGGTGCTCTGCATGACAACATTGGAAGTGTTACCAATGGCAACAGAGCATGACCTTGACTGACCTTTGTGCCAATGGCGATGATCAGGTGCTTAGGCACCTTGCTGAAACAGTACTGGCACTTTTCCATTGCGGCGCTGACTTTACGGTGCTCTGCAAATTGACAGGACAGTGAATTATTCTCCTGTTACCAATCAACAGCACCAAAAACAAAACAAAACTAGCCACCCCAGATGCAAAAAAACTAACATAACACAAAAACTAAAATACTTTTACCACTCCATACCAACCATTTAAAAAAAACAAAAATCTCTCAATGTACACAACAGCAGATGAAAATCTCCAAATCTCTCGCCTCACGCAACATGAGTATATAAACATTCAAGACTTGCAGCCGTCTCTACTCTACCGTTCATGTCGAGTCTACTTTTCATGGGGAATGTCTCATCACAAAACATTTTTTCAATTGTTTAGAGCGGAAATGTTCTTTTCTTTGTAGGCAGCTAAATTTCTGTTGCAAAAAGTCCAAACTGGGACTCCCATCAAAAGATTTGTACATGCCAATGTACTTAGTCCATTTTTATGGTTTTTTGTTGTTGTTGGTGGTGTTGTCGTTGCTTTTTTCATTTTTCCCACCATTGTATTTTCTTTGTTTTTGTATTGTGAGACAGTTATTACAGTTTTTGTGAAATTTTAAAATGATTAAAAAACAACAAGTTCACTGCATTTCCCCGAAGCTCACCAAAAATGGCTTTCCCTCGTTCCTTTTCCTCGTTCCTTGCCCCTGATTGCTGCTGAGCTGCTTTTGAAACAAACACATCGTCCACCTGGAAATCCTCATCAGTCTTCTCTGCACTCTGAAACAAAGACAGCCACCCACTTGCAAATTGTTCATTTAACAGGAAAATTCCTATAAAATAAAATAAAAGTCAGTAATTTGGTGTTTTATGCCAAGTCAACCCTTATGGTTACCTCAGGGTGTTCGCAAAACACCAGTAAGTAAGTGATTTGGTGTTTTACACCCAGTCAACCCATACAGTTACCTCAGGGCATTTGCAAAAGACCAGTAAGTAAGTAATTTGGTGTTTTACTCCCAGTCAACCCATACAGTTACCTCAGGGCATTTGCAAAAGACCAGTAAGTAAGTAATTTGGTGTTTTACTCCCAGTCAACCCATACAGTTACCTCAGGGCATTTGCAAAAGACCAGTAAGTAAGTAATTTGGTGTTTTACTCCCAGTCAACCCATACAGTTACCTCAGGGCATTTGCAAAAGACCAGTAAGTAAGTAATTTGGTGTTTTACTCCCAGTCAACCCATACAGTTACCTCAGGGCATTTGCAAAAGACCAGTAAGTAAGTAATTTGGTGTTTTACTCCCAGTCAACCCATACAGTTACCTCAGGGCATTTGCAAAAGACCAGTAAGTAAGTAATTTGGTGTTTTACTCCCAGTCAACCCATACAGTTACCTCAGGGCATTTGCAAAAGACCAGTAAGTAAGTAATTTGGTGTTTTACTCCCAGTCAACCCATACAGTTACCTCAGGGCATTTGCAAAAGACCAGTAAGTAAGTGATTTGGTGTTTTACTCCCAGTCAACCCATACAGTTACCTCAGGGCATTTGCAAAAGACCAGTAAGTATGTAATTTGGTGTTTTACTCCCAGTCAACCCATACAGTTACCTCAGGGCATTTGCAAAAGACCAGTAAGTAAGTGATTTGGTGTTTTACTCCCAGTCAACCCATACAGTTACCTCAGGGCATTTGCAAAAGACCAGTAAGTAAGTAATTTGGTGTTTTACTCCCAGTCAACCCATACAGTTACCTCAGGGCATTTGCAAAAGACCAGTAAGTAAGTAATTTGGTGTTTTACTCCCAGTCAACCCATACAGTTACCTCAGGGCATTTGCAAAAGACCAGTAAGTAAGTGATTTGGTGTTTTACTCCCAGTCAACCCATACAGTTACCTCAGGGCATTTGCAAAAGACCAGTAAGTAAGTAATTTGGTGTTTTACTCCCAGTCAACCCATACAGTTACCTCAGGGCATTTGCAAAACACCAGTAAGTAAGTGATTTGGTGTTTTACTCCCAGTCAACCCATACAGTTACCTCAGGGCATTTGCAAAACACCAGTAAGTAAGTAATTTGGTGTTTTACTCCCAGTCAACACTTATGGTTATCTCAGGGCATTTAAAAAACACCAACCTGGGTCCATATAATTATGTCCAATGAGTGAATAGCACCCTCAGTATAAAGTTAAATGGTGACGACAATGAAAAAATTGGCACGTGTGAAGAGAAAATAGGACTATGTGGCCAGCCTGAATGCATTTGAAGGTATCATCTCTTTTTTCTTTCTTTTTTTTGGCCAAGCACATCCTTGTGGGGCACTTATTCAGAAATATGCATCCAATGATCCATCCATTACAATATACCTTTCATTCTCTTTCACAATTCTTTACATCATTAGGTTTACTTTTACAAAGCATTTCTTTATCTGACAACTGTAGCTGAGCAGAATCCAAGTCCTGACATAATTATTAACTGTAAAATAGATATGTGCTTATAGGGAACAAATAATATCCAGTTTGAATCTGAAGTGTGCATGTGTGTGTGTGTGTGTGTGTGCGTGCGTGCGTGTGTGTGTGCGTGCGTGCATACATGTGTGTGTGTGTGTGTGTGCGTGCGCATGTGTGTGCATATGTGCGTGTGTGTGCATAGACTCATTTTTCTACATATAACTTATAAGCAACATAAACACCTTACACAAATGGTGGCTTTGATGTTGCCACTACTGACTGAGGCCACTACTGATGAAAAACACACACTTGTGCAGACCAATGCCATCCCATGTACCTCTGAAGATACAAACTATTCAAGAAAATTTAGACTGAAGCAGCAAGACATCATAATCAACCCAGACGGCGAAGAGGGGACAGAAAAATCTTGAATGGGAAGGGGTCATCGGGTCACTGACATCTCGTATCACTGAAGTAAGCTTTGACTCTTTGAAATTGACGCTGCCGCTGTCATGCAGCATCCAGTCAGCTTTGGGATTTTTCGATCAGTGCACTTACCCTGCCAGCAAGCCGAGCAAACATGGCATTCTGATCTTCCGCCGTCCCAAGCTTTTCCATCTGGACCAGTGTCTTGAGATCGTGTTTATCATCGTCATCAAAGTACCGCGTTCTCTCCCCTCCTGTGCCATGGGTCTCAACCTAGGAAGAAAAAAAGACAACCAATGAAAGTAAGGAAGAGCGAATGACAGCTGAGAAGAAAAAACAAGATATGTGAAAGAACAAGGAAACAGCACGCAGTCTGTACTCACCAGCAGATGTCAGGAACACAGACACAAAACAAATCTACACTTTGACACAAAATGTCTTTGTTTGTCGGAGCACTAAAAAAAGAAGAAAGACAAATAAACCAAAAGCCAGAAGAGAACAGTTAATAAATGGCAAGGGAGGTAAGAGATTTTGTTTTGTTTTGGAAACAAAGACGCTCAGTTTTGAATACCCAGTCAACCATGGAAGCTATAGCAGGGTGAAGCACATTTTGTCTGAACGGAAGATAGATAATCATCTTTTATCACTGAGGCATGAGAAGGAAAAAAAAAAAAACTGCAAAAAAAGTATATTCCCCAGTGCTGTAATGTAGTAAACACATAGCATTTGACTGCTTTTTGTTGCTGCAGTCAAACTGAGAAGACAAAAGTGGCAGAGACACTCTCATCCTGACGCCAGGCGGCAGCTGGTGATCTGAGCAAGTGGTTCTGAGGCATACTTCTCTGGAAAATCTGAAAACCAGATACAAAATCGACATGACCCAGGGGGCGCCTTGTAAACAACACCGGCTTACGTTCTTCTTCTTTCGCCTCCTTCTCCGCCCTCCGCCCTCGCCATCAAACTCCTGCTCTGGAAGTGGCCGCACCATCCCGTCGCGCCCTGTGCGCGTCAGCACCACCACATTCTCCTCCTCCTTGTCCTTGACCTTGGTGGCCGTGTCCTTGGGACCCTGTGACCTTGGAGCTGCATCCTTGGCCTTTTGTGCCTGCTCCAGCTGAGCCTTCAGCTGTTTGGCCAAGTCCTGCACACAAGTAAATTAAATTGCAATAAAAAAGGCAGTGCAACTGTATTGACACTTGGCAATATAGTTGTATTGTGTTACAGTATAGAATTTTGCCAGGTCAGTGATCAGTGTAGTTCCCACTCACCTCCTCCCCCATCAGTTCAGCTCGCAAGATTCTGGCACCGAGAGAGTTCATCTCATCTTCTGACAAAATTTTCACAGGTGCTGGTTCCTCCTTCCTCTTCGTCTCCTCCTCTCCATCCGACTCCGCTGATGATGACGATGATGATGATGAACCTGAGGATTACATAAATAAGAATTCAGAGTTGCTACAAACTTTTCCATCCAAAATTCAGTAACTTTTAGTAGCAACTTTTAGTAGTAACTTTGTAAACTGTTTTATAGACCTATTTTATATTATTGCAGTGTGTTTGTGTTTTAGAATAGTTATTTTGTTCACTGTTCTACAAGTACCTGTTTCATATCAGTGCAATTTATTAAGTATGTAATATGTATTATGTGATTGTGTGTATATGTCAGTAAATGTAATTTTATGGTATGTATGTACATGTATGTATGTATGTAAGTAAGCGTGTTGAGCTCACTCAATGGGGAACAGCACTATAGAAAATTAATGCATTATTAACATTTCAAAAACTTTCAGTTTCAAGACTTTTTTTGTTTTTTCCTTCAAAGTTCTAAGACCAAATTCAATAGATTATACTCACCTATTCACCTTTAACTCAACTCATGTTATGCATGAGCGCTTTTCATTGCACACTTCTGACATATATACGAGTTACAGTTTCTCCCGTCAAACCAATAAGCCAAGTAATCTGGGGGCCATCTCTGACTGTTAGAATAACTCGATGGATAGCACTGTACTTTGGCTGTTCATTATTTATCATGTTTCATGTTTTAACAATAATCAGTTCAGTTCAGTTCAAGATGGTACCTATGCACTTGGAAAAGCCTATATGTGTTCCATCCCATCTCTCAGAAGTTTCCCCAATGTTGCCTTTGAAACAGTTCCAATGTTCATCTGACATTGTCCTTTTAGGCAAGATCGTCTAGTGCTTCGATAATCATGGAATAGCAATACTTTGACGCATCAGACAGAGACTGAAAAGTGAGACTGCTACGTTTCGAGCTGATTGAACATGACACCATCACTGTAAAACACCATATGCTCTAAGAGAGATCTCCCATCACTATCAGTATCAGCATTGCAACTTAAACAACAAAGCTGACGATTATGAGAACGAGTGATGATAGTGATGATGACGATTGTGATGATGGTGAACTTTATGATTTCTTAAGACCATGATGGTTACAGCTGACTGTGGTGAAAACTCTGAGTGCTGTGCTGTCTTGATGATGACAGCAACTGATGGAGGAGGGGGTTGGGGAGGAGGGGGTGGGGGAGGAGGGGGGGGGGGGCCTGGGGACTGTGTAATGGGAAACATCAGGACTGTAAGACCATGTGTAACAGCGACAACTGTGATCGATCTGAGACGTATGGTAAAAGTACCTATGTAGGGTACCAATAATGGTAACCAATATCTTCACAATTATCAGAACCGTGATAATGACAGTGACGATAAATCTGAAGATGCACCTTGCATTTACATACGTGTCATGTGTGAGTTACCATAGGTACCTCAGGTCTTTGCTGTTATGTTGGTGTGACGTCTTTCGAGCGCTGACTGTGTGTTGATAAATTTGAAGATTGTGAATAAACTGAGCATAACAAACCCTCAGTATTACCAGAACTATGACTGTAATGATGATGACAAATCTGATAATACTAATGATAGGAAAACACACACACACACACACACACACACACACACACACACACACACACACACACACGCATGCACACACACACACACACACACACACACACACACACACACACACACACACACACACACACACACACACACACACACACTCACACACACACACACACATGCATGCATGCACACACACACACACACACACACTCACAAACAACACTAACCAGATTTCCTGTGATCTGACTCCGAGTCCGACTCTGAATATTTTTGGTGGCGTTCATCTCTCTGCGATGATCTCTTTTCAGAATTCCTCTCCTCTTTCTTGCATCCTGGTTTCTTCCAACCCCCACGCGCCCCTCCCCTACTTCTGCTTCGATCACCCCACTCCCTCGTCCCCCTGTCCACAGGAAGTTCGTGTTTCCTCGAATGACTGTGGTCATCCTCATCACTGTCCACAGGCTTGGCAAACCGCCCTTTCAGGGATGATGCTGAAGACCCAGAGGATTTGTTTCGGAAATTGTCAGCGTCTTCATTTGGCTTCATAAATGTTCGTTTTGGGCGTGGCAATTCATTATCGCTGTCACTGTCGTCTTTCGGTCGCGCAAATCGTCGCTTCCCTGCTAACCTGTCTCCACCTGCTGCTGCAGTGGCTGCTGGTCTAGAGTCTCTGCCGCCATGTTCCCCACTTTCCTTTCCGTCATCCGCATCTCTTTCCCTGCTGTTTCTGTCTCCTCGTCCGTCTCTCTCGTGCCTGTCTCTTCCTCTCTGTTCGTCTCTCTCCCTGCTGTCTCCGTCTCTTCTCCTGTCTCTCTCACTGCTATCTCCGTCTCCTCTTCTGTCTCTTTCACTGCTGCCTCTGTCTCTTCTCCTCTCTTTCTCCCTGCTGTCTCTCTCACTGCCGTCTCTGTCTCTTCCTCTGTCTCTCTCACTGCTGCCTCTATCTCTTCTTCGCTCTCTTTCCCTGCTGTCTCTCTCATTTCTCCCTCTGTTTCTGCTGCCGGCTGCGCCACTTTCATCTCCTCTCAAACTATCTTCTCTGCCTGTGCTTCGCTCGTTTCTATTTCCTGCATTGCTGCCAAGACCAGGCCTGCTGCCGGGGAAACGGGACTGCTGATGACCCCTGTAGTCTTGGCGGAAATGCTGATTACGCTGGCGCCCTCGACCGTGACCACTTGACTTCTCTGCCTCTCTGATCATTGACTCCAACTTCTCCAAGGACTGCAAAATCAATGAATTGTTACACTGGTCTATGTTTTCGCACTCAATAATTACATAATGCACAGAACCATCTCTCCTACTGACCTTCCAGTTCTGAGCCATGACCCCCCAAACTTTCACCCGCTGACCCACTAACTCTCATCTGCTGACCCCACAACCCTCACCCACTGACCTCACAACTCTTACCTGCTGACATCACAACTCTCACCTGTTGACCCCACAAACCTCACCCACACTGACCCCACAGAATTCACCCACTGTCCTCACAACCCTCACCCACTGACTTCACAACTCTCACCCACACTGACCTCACAACCCTCACCCACTGACCTCACAACTCTTACCCACTGACCTCACAACACTCACCTGCTGACCTCACAACTCTCACCCGCTGACCTCACAACCCTCACCCACACTGACCTCACAACTCTCACCTGCTGACCCCACAACCCTCAACCACTGACCTCACAACTCTCACCCACTGACCCCACACCCACTGACCCTCACCCACACTGACCCCACAACCCTCACCTACTGACTTCACAACTCTCACCTGCTGACTCCACAACCCACACCCACGGACCCCACAACCCTCACCCACACTGACCCCACAACCCTCACCCACTGACCTCACAACTCTCACCCACTGACCTCACAACTCTCACCCGCTGACCTCAATCTTATCCACTGACCCCACAACTCTCACCCATACTAACCCCGTATCTGTCAGCCACAACGTCCTCCAGACTTCTGCCTTCATCCTGCGCCTGCTGCTTGCATCGGTCGTACGCTTTCCGTAACCATGACAACCCGCCGTCGCCGGCTGCCGAAGGGGCAGGGGGCGTGCTGGAGGCTGCGGGCGGTTTGTTCTCGGGGACCCCGGACCCGCCGTCCTTCCAGTAAGGGTTCAGCTCCCTCGTGTGCTGACCGGGCTGTGGGGGGAAGAGAGGTGGGGTGGGAAAGAAACAGTGATGGTTACGAGTATGTGCTGGGTGTTGAGGTGCACAGTCAGAGATGGACAGCCACTCACACACACACACACCTTATGACACACTAACACCCACATGCACACACACACACACTCACCTTATAACACACTAACACGTTCTGACACACACACAGACACATACATGCATACACCCACAGACAGACAGACACACACACACACATGTATACAAAGACCCCAACCCCACCCCAGAACACATATGTGCACACCCACTAGCAAACACCCCCCCCCCAACACACATCAACACATGCACACACACACGGGGACACATACATACACACACACATACACACACACACACGGGGACTAGCACACACAAACACACACACGCACACGCACACGGGGACACACACACACACAGGGACACACACACGCACACATACACACGCACGGGGACATACACACACACACACACACACAGGAGAAAATCACTAAACACACCTGCTCCAGCAGTTTAGCAGCCTCCGCCTTCTTCTTCTCCTCCTCCCCTTTCTGGCGTTCTCTCAGCTCTGCTCGCGTCACTGTCGGAATGATGTCTGTCACCAGGGGGCCATCCATCCAGCTGTCACGCTAAAAAACACCAAAAAACCAGCCATGGACAGATTGGTCAAGTCAAAAAAATCTTTATTCTGCCAAAGATGCACTTCTTGCTCAGCCAGATCATAGACCGTTAAAGAATTTACTCCTTCATCACACTATTCACAGACACTGTTAATTCTTTCAAGGCTTTCCGTATCTTAAGACGTGGAGCTTAGCAGTATGACTGACGACGATCTGCGGTAAGCATTACAGATTTTTAATGGTCTTACTGACTTTCGAGTTGACTGGAGGCAATTATATTACACTAACTGCATCAATTTTGGACACTTTTGGTAATTCCCCTTAGTCCAGTCAAGTGTTCCTTTGTCTGTTTAAACGGGCAAAAACAGTGCGTCTACAGGAGCCAAGCACGCCATTTTGTGGCGTCTTGAATGAGTCAAAGAATGTGCCCCAAACAGATATGTATGTGATACATAATGTGAGAAGTAATGCTGAGCTGCTTGCTGGATTGGTGCCATGCTTATAAGGAGGAGACATCATGAAAACTGATGCTGACAAACACAGAGAACTTGACCCACCTGCAGACAAGGCCCCACGACTGGTCTGGCTTCGGACTGTTCTGAAGTCTTCTCCATCCAGGAAGCTTCTCCATCAGACTGAAAGCAAAGAACAGTCGTCACCATCTATCAATGCTTCCTCTGCCTGTAAGACTCAAGATTCAAGATTATTACCTCATCAGAGAAATTAAACAGATGGTGTTGCTATTAACTAAAGGTAGTAAAGCATTATTATTATTATTGATCACTTTTAAATAGCGCTATTCTCCACTCTCAAGCAGACACTCTGCGCTTGCATGTGATTTTACGTGTGTGACTAGCGTTTTATAGAGCGTTTTTGAATATCCACCAAAGTGGTGTACTTACAGCGCAGGCATGGCTGGTGCCACATGAAACTGCTGCCATCTCAGTTCGTTCTGTGTGCACCATACACATGGTAGATAATGGGTGTAAGTATAACTTATAGTATAAATAACAGCTGTGTTGTGATAGGTAATGCCCCAGGGATTGCTACAACAGCTGGACTGGTCTTCAGACACCTGCCTGGAAGTTAGGTAATAATTTTCTAGTTGTTCTTTTTCTTTTCTTTTTTCTTTCTAGCTAGCAGCGTGTGTGCGCCAAGTCAAGTCAATACAACAAGATTTGATTAATCCTTAAAAAGTTATTCACTTGTCTGCCTATCGTTGAAATGAATGAATGCTTTCTGAATGAAGCGATAGCTGGAGGGGTGGAGGTGGGGGTTAGAAACCAAAAACACTAGCACTGCTTACTGAATCTGTGTCCGATGAGCTGGAGTGTCGCTTCTTTCTCTTCCCCTTAGACTTGTGCTTCTTCTTCTTTTTCTTCTCCTTCTTCTTCTTCTTTGCCTTTTCCATCACCTGCAACATGAAACAAAAATTAGCGGTGAGTGTTATCTTTTCAATTCACCTTCACTTTTACCCGGTAAGATTTGCAGTAAAAATTGTTTTTAAAAAGACAGCGAGATGACAGACTACAGCAAGCCAATGAAACTAGTGACAGGGAGAAACAGAGACTGGCACACTGACACAGGCCATCACTCAACCAGACCAAAAACAAACTGACAGACAGATGGAAACTGAAAAGACACGAAACAAGGTCCACAAGGAAACAGAGATACAACTTACAAGGCTACAAGGACATTTATTTGCCAGTACACATGAATTTATCTTGGTAATGTTCCATTCAATGATTCATGCAGTGCATTAACAAGTTGGCAGAGCAAGTTAACATAAACAGACTGGCGAAGTACTGAGATAGTAAGAAGCACTGTAGACGTGTGTACATGTAGAGACCTTCTGCTCCTTGTCAATGCGATCAGTGACTGACTGCAGCATCCAGGTTCCCTCCCCTGCCTGTCTCGCTTTCTCCCTCCGTCTCTCTGCCTTCTCATAGTCTTCTTTGGCCTGCACACAGAATTGTGAATAAATGATAAAATAAAAAGTTTAAACATGCAAAAAAAGTTAGCGATTAAAAAGAGAGAGAGAGAGAAAAAGAAAAAGAAAAAAAGAAGTGAAAAACTGGTTATATTTTGTGCCTCATTCAAATACTGATTTACTCAGTTAAACTAAGGGGGTGGTCCCATTTTGTACCTTAAAGTGGAACCCAAGCAAAAAACAAAAACAACAACAACAAAAACCATTGCAAATGCAAGCCCTATGACTGTATGAGTATGACTATGACTCTGTACGAGTATCAATAGGAATCCATGGAATTAAATTTAAAAAACTAACAACAACAACAACAACAACAACAACAACAACAACAAAACAAACACACAGCAGTGTTTTTCACTGGATAATGTGTGAACTGCATTGACAGATCATCAGTGTTAAATTCAGACATGTATCCATCACAGTTCAGGAGCTCTGTGAAACTGAAAGTCAAGGTGGCCGTCCTGGGCTTTCCGTCCGAATCGCTAATGAGCCTTACGTTTTCTGTGGATGTAAAGCAACACTGAACCGTGCTTCAGCACTGGTCAGTTTGTCCCTAATGTGTCAACCGACATCCGAGGACATGAAGCTCTACCATCTACATCATCATCATCATCATCATCATCATCATCATCATCGTGTATCCATTTTATTACTGAGTAGTAAAACTGAGGTTGTTTGGCAAAGGGGTTGGCCACCACTGAACTGAAGGCCCCCACATCTGAGATCTTCAGACGACTTATCGCCATCACATGCACCAGTTAGCTCCCATATGCGCACTCCTATCCGGTCACATTAATACTTAACTACTTAGATTTAAAGTTAGGTCTGGTGACGTTTAGGTTCAACTTCAAGAACTGTAAACTAATCTAAATTGTTTGCTTTCCTAGTAACTGTTTCTTTGGTGAGAAGGCACGGCACTGAGCATTCTGTGATAAATACAAGAATAAATTCTGACTCAGTCATATACAGTAATCAACATCAAATTGTAAGCATAACAATTTCGCTAACCTTTTCCAAAACTATCCGCCTTGCCTCCCGCAATTCGTCTCTCTCAGATTCTATTTGGCTGGAACTTCGAAAATTGGAGTAAGCGGCCATGTTGGTCAAGGGGCACCACTCTGTTGAACTAGCTTGTCCCTGACCCATCGACCCTTGACCCACATTCCGAGCATCGCTTTCTGGCACCTTCCTCCAAAGAGGGATGTCGTAAACCAGTGCCTGGAGTTTGCCCATGAACTAGCCTAGCTGCATGCGTAGATGCCACTTATTGAATGCGTGCTAGCAGAACGTATCTTCTTTTCTCTCTCTCTTTATGTGTATATATATATATGTGTGTGTGTGTGTGTGTGTGTGTGTGTGTGTGTGTGTGTGTGTGAAAAATAAATAAATAAATAAACTTTATTTTACGAGAGTAGTGGAGTAGACACAGGGTCTTTTTACATCCAGCCCTCGCCCATGAGGGACTAATTCTACTAATACTACACATACAGAGAGAGAGAGAGAGAGAGAGAGAGAGAGAGAGAGAGAGGTGCATGTGTGTGTGTGACTGTTACCTGAGGGCCAGAGTGTGGGAGGGAGGGTTGCAGTGTGTGTGTGTGTGTTTGTGCGTATCATTATGTATTTGAGTG
>OY757557.1:10359872-10372372 GCA_963584105.1 Alviniconcha strummeri
AAAAGCTGGACAAATACTAATAATGGATACTTAGAGTGGCCTAACCCACATAGGCACTTGCACATTCTTTACATGTATGTATTGTCAAAATTCAATGCCTATAACACAAATGCACATACACACACACACACACACACACACACACACACACACACACACACACACACACACACACAGAGAGTTGTGTGAAAGACAAATACGGAAAATATTAATACGCGTTTTAGCAGAGCTTGACTGCAGTCAGTTTATTCACACATAATACTCATATTAAACCAGGCATCATTTGTCTTCACAGTGACTTGTCTTACCTGTAGTGACTTGTAGCATACATTTCATCTGGATTTGATTTTATGTCATGCTATTAGAACCTAAAGAAAACAAACAAAATTGCAGAAATGCACAAAAAAACTAAATCTGTGGTGGAAGTTAGCTTGTTAGTAATTGGATTTCAACATCCTGTCATCTCACTGGGTCACCTCAAGATAATCAAACTCTGGATCCAAGGATTGAGTGAACAACTGCTAATGAGGTTGACAAAATAGAACAGATCTAGGAAAATGACATAGCTGTCAACCCCAGTTGGGAGTAAACCTTAGTCCAGGGTTTGTGAACCTGTATTTCCCTTATGCAGGCCAGGGTCTTTTTTTCTTCTTCTTTTTTTTTTGCTGGTACCAGCAGCATTTTGAATTCCAACGGCACATTTGGCAGTGGAAGGAAGAAGCAATGTTGTGCTAAATATGCATGCACAACTTCAAATCTCACTTCTGATGAGATTTCTTAGCCTATTGCACTAGGCCAGCCAGTGTGCATTTGGTGATGGCATTCATTGGGTGCTTGTTTGACAGGTTTTCAATCTTTTTGCTCAGTTTAAAACAACAACAAAATCTCATGAAAATTATGTTTTCCTGTATCCATTTTCCAGTATGGCCATATCCCCCCAAATTATGAGAGAGAAAAAATGCATTTTATACTGGTAAACTGTATAGGTTGACAGGTATGAAATGTACTCACCTATATGATGAAATACAAGTAACAATTGAACACAAGCACTTTTGACAGAAAGTCTTTGTCAGGTGTAAAACAGATAGATAATAGTAAAAGAAGAAGAAAGCAAAGCAGAAGATAGACAAGGAGTTAAAGTTAAACAAAAAGTTTGTGTTTAATTGTTCCTTGTATTTCATTGTATTGGTGAGTACATTTCTCTAGATCTGTTCTAAACTCTGCATCTGTCCTAAGCAAATTCAGAAGGAAGCAGAGAAATAATAACAACTTCTAATCAGTAGTACATTACCCAGTCACAACAGAATATCAGGTGCTGACAATTCCTCTTGAAGACAGACAATTTGTCCTCCAAGCCGAGTATACAGTGCATGCTACATAATCATAAAGGCAATATTGATTAACATAGCAAACAAAGCATTGATATCACAAGTAAAACAGTGACCGCACTGGTGTTTATAATATTGCTGAAGTAAATGCAGAGCTGCCGGTTTAAAAAAGCCACAAAGAACCAGCTTTCTCAAAACAAATTCAGTTGAACAGGTGGCAGAAGAGACAAAAACAACAAAGAAAAACCAAAACGCACTTTTAAAATGGAGGATATGTCTGTTTTAAAATGCTCCCTCAATTTCACATTATTTTTCTGAATTTCATTTTGATAACAATAGATAATGTCTCTGGTTAATTTGCATGCAACAATGACATGCATCCTAGCTAAACAAGCAAAAAACACCTTAAAATGGAGGAGATATATATATATGTTTTAAAATGCTCCCTCAATTTCATATTAATTTTTCTAAATTTCATTTTGATAACAATGGGTCATGGGACTGGTTAATTTGCACACAACGATGACACACTCCACAGCTTGCTTGTGCTGTATGCACCACCTCTTTGATATCAAGCTTGAGAGGTCTATGCTTATGCCATCCCAGTAAACATGCCAGATCCAATTCAGAAGCGTTTTGGTTACAGCCAGCGTGTAGCCAGAATTAGGCTGGATGGTATATGCCGGATCCAACCTCCAGCATCCTTTTCAGTTCCATTTTTGCAAGGAAGGCATGGGCCATACTGTCCAAAACTGACCTGGATCCGATCTGGATGTCCTGGTCAGGCTTTGGCCAAGCTTATCTAGTCTGAGGCAAGCTGGTTTGCAGAAATCATCGAGCCCGGTTCTCGGCAGGGCACAACCGACCTGCTACCTGTTTCTCATTTTCAGACTCGGTTGCATTCTTCCACAGATGTCCCGGACAATAGCATACAAAACCAGCCCAGATCCAGTCTCATTGTGGCTGATTGTGCCAGGTTTTGGCCAAATGGGTCCAGTCCAGAAACAAGCCAATATGCAAGAATCATCCGGCGCACTTCTGGCCAATGCTTTCCAGCCGATCCGGCCCGGATGAGAATAAGATCACATGAGCCCATAGGAAGCTGTTTGGCCAGCTGTGATCACAATTGATGGTGTTTTCCACTCAATTCCCTCCAGCCATCCTTACAAAAGGATTGGAAAATAAAAATACAATCAACCAGAGCTGGAAAAACGAATAAACTACAAACTCTACTGTCAATGAGATGGCTTAAAGTTCAGAGGGTCAGGGGAAGGGGGAATAAATTCAAAAAACAACAACTAAACCTCAAAAGTGTCTTGTAGGAACAAGATATGCAGGTATGAAGGAACCAGAAATGAGGGTCTACGTCACGGTCTTTGTCAGCAAACGTATGCATGTCACAAATAAGTTACAATTTAGCAAAAACATGCAAATTAATTAGTATTTACTGGGTTTTAACAGCCCGTCATCTACACAGGATCACCTCATCACAAACAAACACTGCCATAAGTTGATATAGGTATTTAAACGTCTTCTTAAACCTAAACCTATCCCCAAGCCTGATTGGACTTAGTCTAAAATAAGCACAAACAACAGCAAAATCAACTTAGAAGAAATGCATGCGTGCACACGCACACATAAACACTCACACATGATCATGCATATGCACACATGCATGCATGCACGCACACTTGCGTGCAATTATTGCACTCCCCCCGCCCCACCCCCATCCCCATTCACACACACACACACACTCATGCTCACACACACACACACACACACACACACACACACACACACACACACACACACACACACACACTCATGCTCACATACACACACACACACACACTCATGCTCACATACACACACACACACACACACACATGCACACATACATGCACACACACTCCCATGCAATTGCACACACACATACACTCATGCTCACACACACACACAACCCCCCCCCCCCCGCAAAAAAAGCATCACAGAAAATGTGCTGCAGCCAGCTGCAGAATAATACTGCTTCCTTGAAATAAAGTTGACCCCCTCACCTGTACAATGCATGAATACAAACAATCATATCACTCTCAAGCTTCAGGAAAGACTCCAGCCCACCAATCAACGCATCAGGCTGCAGTCCCTGGGATGATCCGCACAGTCTGAAATCCCCATCCAACCTTTTTAACATACCCTTCTAACAGGCTTTGCCAGCTACACACCTCCGGGACAATACAGTGGAACCTCGATTTAAGACCACTCTAAAACTTTTTTTTTTTTAAGGGGTGGGTGGGTAAAGAAGGAGTGGCTCTTCATTTGCGTGGAAAATATAATGGGGAATGCGTCAGAGCAAAACGTCTGAAAATAGGGGAGTGGGGTGGGGTGGGGATAACAATGGGTCACAATGAGTTGGGGTGTGGGGTTGGGGGTCTTCATTTACAGGGACAATATATGGAGCAATGTGTCAGAAAAAAACCAAGAGGTCTTAAAAAGGAGTGGCGAATCTTCATTTGCATGGACAATACAAGGGGGAATGTGTCAGAAAAAATTCCGTAATATGTCAACCTGACATCCAAGGACATGAAGCCCCACATCATCATCATCATCAAAAATATAGCCTTAAAAAAAAAGTGGTGTATCTTCATTTGCACGGACAAGGGGGGACGCATCGGAAAAAAATCTTAAAAAGGAGTGGTGGGTCGCCATTTGCACGGACAACATAAGGGGGAATGTGTCAGTACAAGTGGTCTTATGAAAGAAGGGGGGGTCTTCATTTGCATGGAAAATATAAGGACGGAATGTGTCTGAAAAAAAAAAAAAAAGTCTTAAAAAGGACTGGTGAATCTTCATTTGCACAGCCAGCATAAGGGAGAATGTGTCAGAGCATATGGTCTTACAAAAGAAGGGTGGGTCTTCATTTGCAGGAACAAGAGGGAATATGTCGGTGCAAGTGGTCTTAAGTGTCTAAGCCCTGATTTCAAACATTAAGTGTCTTAGCCTTGATTTCAAACAAATGTCTAAGCCTTGACTTCAAACATTTACTGTCTTAGCCTTGATTTCAAACAAATGTCTAAGCCTTGATTTCAAACATTAAGTGTCTTAGCTTTGATTTCAGACAAGTGTCTAAGCCATGATTTCAAACATTAAGTGTCTTAGCCTTGATTTCAAACAAGTGTCTAAGCCATGATTTCAAGCAAGTGTCTTAGCCTTGATTTCAAACAAGTGTCAGCCTTGATTTCAAACAAATGTCTAAGCCTTGATTTCAAACAAATGTCAGCCCTGGTTTAAAACATGTGTCTCAGCCTTGATTTCAAATAACTGTCTAAGCGTTGATTTCAAACAAGTGTCTAAACTTCAAAAGTGTCTCAGGCTTGATTTCAAACAATAAGTGCCTCAGCCTTGATTTCAAACATTAAGTGTCTCAGTCCTGATTTCAAACATTAAATGTCTCAGCCTTGATTTCAAACAAGTGTCTAAACTTCAAGCAAGTGTCTCAGCTTTGATTTCAAACATTAAGTGTCTAAACCTTGATTTCAAACAAGTGTCTAAACTTCAAGCAAGTGTCTCAGCCTTGATTTCAAATATTAATTATTTTTTTCTTAGCCTTAATTTCAGACAAGCTTTCTCAGCCTTGATTTCAAACATTAAGTGTCTTAGCTTTGATTTCAAACAAGTCTCCAAGCTTTGATTTCAAACAAGTATCTAATCCTCGATTTCAAACAAGTGTCTCAGCCTTGATTTGAAATATTAAGCATCTTAGCCTTGATTTGAAACAAGTGTCCAAGCTTTGATTTCAAACAAGTGCCCAAGCTTTGATTTCAAACAAATGTCTAAGCCTTGATCTCAAACAACCACCTAAGCCTTGATTTCAAACAAATGTC
Organism: Alviniconcha strummeri; assembly: GCA_963584105.1. Lineage (NCBI taxonomy): Eukaryota > Metazoa > Mollusca > Gastropoda > Provannidae > Alviniconcha > Alviniconcha strummeri. Next base: position 10,365,082 of record OY757557.1, read on the forward strand.
TAAGCCTTGATTTCAAACAAGCATCTCAGCCTTGATTTTAAATAAGTGTCTAAAAGCCTCAATTTGAAACATTAAGTGTCTAAGCTTAATGTACAACCAAGTGTACAACCAAGTGTCCCTCCAGCCAAATATAATCATGAGTAATTTGATATTAGTGTACTGTCAAATGCACAAGGTCACTTCAGAGGGGTCAAATACTGTCACAATTCAACAGACACTTTAAAACAAAGAAAAAGGGAAAAAATAAACAAACAAAAAACAAAAACAACAACAACAGCCAAATACTTGTCTATTAAAAGCAGGACAATACATCATGCAAGTTAAAACTATAATAATTAAAAAATAAATCTCTTCACTTTCTCCAGATCATTTCAGTTTTCGAGCAAAATAATGCATTGGTGCCTGATTTGTACTGGCCCAAATCAGAAACCAAAATGTCTGGTGAGTATTAAAAAGTGTTAACACATTGAAAAGAAAATTCCTTTTCTGTGGACATGTGTTTGAAGCTGAACAGCTTTCTGAATGGAGTGTCTGCATCCATGGTGTCACTGAGTACTAGCCAGGTCGATCCTCACATACAAATGCAGTTTTTTTTCCATTGAATCCAAAAGAAGGCAACAGTAGTTACTTACCTAGGTAACACTCTCTATCTCTCTCTTGCATGTGAGCTTGCATACCTGTGTGCGCGCGTGCATGCGTGCATGAGTGAATGCATGCGCTCTTATGTGTGTGCATGTGACTGTGTGCATGTCTTTTTCATCTTATATCAAATTATCATGTTTAGTTTGAATTTTATTAATTTACATTTTATGTTGTTATTAACTTGTTTTTAGCTATAATTGTAATTTGTTTAAACAAAAGTTTCTCTCTCTCTTATTTCTTTTTGATTATATGTTGAATTATCATACTTTTAAACTGAATTTTAATCATTTACATGCCACACTGATGGTATGTTTCAAAGCAGATTTCTTTTTAGGGACAATAAAGTATTAATTAATACTTCCTGGATTTTGACATCCCATCAACCACACTGAGCAGTGTGGATAGATCAGTGGTTAGAGCACCGGACTCATGATCAAAAGGTTGTGGGTTCAGTCCTGACAGGAGCGGCAGGATCATTTTCTTCTCCAGGGTCAACTTCAGGTGCTGACTCATTTCGGTATCTGTTCCACCCCTGTGTTACCGAAGTAGCACATAGAAGATCCCACTCATTCTGCCAAAAGTGCAGGTGGCAGGTTACAGCTAAACACACATGCACCACACATAATTATGTGGCTTGAAATGAAGTAACATTGCAAACAGACACATGGTTGTATGATGTCCACAGAACGTGCGCCAAGACGGTGGCAGTTTCAAATGGCATTAACCATGTAACACCCAAATAGCGCCATAAGTACATCACTTAGACGGACATTAAAAAACGCACTACTGTAAGTGAATGTCTCTCATTTAGAATCACATGTGACAAGAGAGCAATGAGCCTGCCCAAGAGTGAAAAATAGCGTCATATAAAAGCAATCAACAACAACCACAACGGTCACCTCAGGATGAACAAACACCGTTTGAAATCGCACATGTGTAAGAATTACAGGCCTGTTTACACTAAAATACAGATAAGAGTATATTCTTTTTAAAATTATTTTTATACAAGAGTATTTTCACTTCTTTTCCGATTGTTGTCAGTGAAAATAATCTGAAAATAATTTCAACACACCCAAATCATATGAGAAAACAGGTCTGGAATTATATAAAGTCAAACAAAGGTCATCAAACAGCAAAAAATAACAGACAACAACAAAAAAGACTCAGTTTAAGACCCAACACAACTGATCTAGATAATTTATGTCATTTTATTTTTTACAACTGGTAAAAGACATCCATAGCCTCCAGGAATGTATAAATAACTTCCGCACAGGTACCATGTTTGTAAAAAGAATAAATAAATAAACACATGTATCATAAAAATGTGCAGTTAGCTTTTGATCAAGCCCAGTGAGTTTATACTTTCTTCTGACATTGCATTCAGCACTTCCCTGACTCAGCAGAAACATAAATCCATAACCAACACCTCCTGTACAGCTAAAAATACAACAACCCAAAAACAGCAGTTAAGCTGATTTTGTTTTTCATCTCAGTGCGAATCATGAACACCAATGTATGCTGTTTGGAGATTCAAAGTCACTCTTTTGTTCCACTATGGCTCACATTATCGGAAGTCAGACTCAGCTTAAAGGGGAACCTGACCAATGATGCAAGATGGTCTCAAAACGTACAAATATTTTCATTGCCATGTTTTACTGGGTTGTTCTATCAATATTTAAATAAATGAAACATGTCTTACAACTTGTGAAAGACATTTGCACTTGTGTGTGTGTGTGTGTGTGTGTGTGTGTGTGTGTGTGTGTGTGTGTGTGTGTGTGTGTGTGTGTGTGTGTGTGCTGCTGCTGCTTAAATTTGAGTTCCCATTGGTTACCTCCTTGCAGACAAAGACTGGCTTCTGACCTGTTTCGTACTGTGGATGCTTTTTTGGCTTGGTTCCCCTTTAAATCTGGTCTATTCGTACAGATTCGCTTATTCTACTCCACTGATCAGATCACGATCATAACAAGTTTCTGTACATCATACGCCCACTTAAGCTTAGCCCAACAAGATCCAAACATATAACACACAGGGAGTGGGAATAGCTCAATGGTTGAAGTGCTGGGCTTGTGATGGAAAGGTCGCGGGTTTAGAGACCCTGCAGGAGCAGTGGGAGTTAGTAATTGGATTTTTATGTCCTGTCAACCACGCAGGGTCACCTCAGGACAGTCAAACTCCAGTCAAAAGCAAAGGCACATTCCAAAACTCTTCTCATATATATATATATATAAACCCTTTATCAAGTCAATCCACGAAACCAATCACCTCAGAAACACAAAAGATACGTACACAAACATCAGACACAAACTGTTGAAGTGTTAGTCCCTTTAATATCACCCCTTTTAAAACAGCACATAAGGCTAGGCCATACTGGTATCGTCGACCATTCTAATTTACTGATACCAGATTAAAGAAAAAGATCAAAAAGGAATGGACGGACACAATATAAAAATCAAAAACTTTATATACATGCATAATGGCAAATACCAGTGCCATATGGCAGCAAGCTGCACATACCACCTCCCAACTATCATCTCCTAGCTGCTCAACAAGAGTCAGAGAATGTTCTTCTCCAGGTTCAACTTTCTGTGCTGACTCTTATTTCAGTATCCGTTCCACCCCCATGTTACTGTAGTAGCATAAAAAGATCCCAGTCATTCTGCCAAAAGTGCAGGTGAAAGGTTACAGCTAAACACGCATGCTCCTTACTTACGTGGCTTTGCATGAAGTGACATGGTGCATGGTTGTATTGTGGACACAGAACGTGCTGAGATGGCAGCAGTTCTATGTGGCACCAGCCATGTCAGTGCTGTATGCACACCACTTTAGTGGATATTCAAAAACATGCCATAAAAGCTAGTCACTCGTCTACAATCACACGAGCGCAGTGAGTCTGCTATATAAAAGTCATCAACAACAAAAAACATAAAAGGTTAAAAAGAACGCTATTATGACAAAACACAACATGTGAATTTCTGGGTGTTTGGATCTTGTTTTAGAATGCTAGCAGTCATTCTTTTATGAGATTCTTAGCCCAACAACAAAAGTGTACACACGTACACACATTTCGAGACCAAAGTCCAGTTTAAGTCACATGTTGCTGTATCAGTAACATTGACTAGTTCAGTTCTGGTTGGACACCAAAAAACACAAACCTGAAAACACCACACATGGACGGAGAAAACACAATGATAACTGTCAAAAGTTATCTGTTATTTTCCTTAAGATTCTGTAAAAATGTCAAATGCTTACTGGGACTTTAAACGAATAGCATTACAAAAATGTACACACACATTTACACATCACAGAAGATGAGAATAGTTTTTTTTTCCAGTTAACTTTTGACTCAACCTCAGTTCCAACCATATAAAGGAAACAGTGGTTAGAATGCGGGAGATCATAGTTCAGGAGCTGTGTGAGAGTTGAGGAGGCCATCCTGGGCTGTCCATCCAAATGAGCCTTCTGGTTTCCGTGGACGTAAAGCTATACTGAACTATGCTTTGGCACTTGTCACAGCTTTTTCCTAATATATCAACTGACATCTAAGGACATTAGGCATCATTTCATCAACATCATCAGAATGCTGGGAGTCCTGGAAGGAGTGATGGGAGAATTTTCGACCCCAGGGACAATTTTCTGCATTGACTCTTATTTTGGTATCAGTCACTCTGCCAAAAGTGCAGACGGCAGGTTACAGCTAAACACGCATGCACCCTACATATGTGGTTTTGCATGAAGTGACGTGACATGATGCGTGGTTGTATGGCGCACACAGAACGTGCCAAGATGGCAGCAGTTTCACGTGGCACCAGCCATGTAATAACCAAACAGCTCTGTACGTACACCACTTCGGTGGAGATTCAAAACACACTGAAAAGAATCTACAGTCACTCATTTCAAAACCACATGTAACAAAAGCACAGTGAGTTTGTCCCGAGAGTGGAGAACAGCACTATATAAACGCCATCATCATCATCAACAAAAACTGGTGACAAAACGATACAGTGTACGCCTGCTTCAGGTGAGATTCTGCCATAAAAAGTCATGTGTTATACACACGCACAGTATTATCAACACAAGAAAATGCACTTCATATGATAAGTTAAAAAAATTCACTGACAGCGAGTCACTCATACTCACACTAACGTCAATAGCACAGTGGCAAAATCAGCATGATATACTTTATATAGCATTCAGCTTAAACGGTATTTAAGCTTTAGGGCTGAATCAAGAACAACGCACAGTCTGAGCATTGTGCTAGATCCCAAGAAAAGTCCTGAGTATCTCAGCAGTTGAAAATAAAACAGAAATGCATCTAAGAAAGAAATTCTTTTTTCTTCTTTTGTTTTCCCTGTTTAGGAATTTTTGTTCATATAATTTTTTCTGTGACAAAGCAGATTTGAACAGAGGTCCCCGCGCTCACTGCACCATCTGTCTGAGGACTGCCATATATATATACCACCACCCCAAACTCCAACAGGGGGGGGCGGGGATAGCTCAGTGGTTAGAGCGCTGGACTCGTGACTGAAAGGTCGCGGGTTCGAATCCCTGCTGGAACGGCGGGAGAATTTTCTTCTCCAGGGTCGACTTTCTGTGCTGACTCTTATTTCGGTATCCGTTCCACCCCCCGTGTTACCACAGTAGCACGTAAAAAATCCCGGTCATTCTGCCCAAAGTGCAGGTGGCAGGTTACAGCTAAACACGCATACACCTTACGTATGTGGCTTTTATTGAACCGTGCTTCGGCATTGGTCACAACTTGTCCCTAATATGTCAAATGACATCTGAGGACATTAAGCATCAACTCATCATCATCATCATCATCAAACTCCAACAGGACAATGAGGTGGCAGGACGGATGAGAGCAGGATATGTACGGACAAAGCAATCGGACATGCTGTGGGCAGTAAGCATGTGGACATGTGTCCATCAGGAAGTGGCCATTGAATTGGCCTGCCTGCATGTGCACAGAAAGTGTAATCAGATCTTTAGAAATTCCCTTCTTTTGACATGTACATTAACCTCACATCAAAGACTGCAACTCCTCCCCCCCCTCCCCCCCCGGCCCCGTACGCCCCATCCCCCCCAAAAAACCCATCCATCTCCTAAACTGGTTTAAAAAAACTTCTGCCTTTTGACTGGCATGTAAAGATCGAGTAACCTTCCATCACAAACCACCATCACTTTACGAGGATTAATGCAGGATTTGCATTCCAAAATGCCCACAATTTTCTCTCTCTTCTGAATTGCAGTCTCCTAGGACTATCCCTGCTCTTCCAGGTTAAAGTTTAACATACCTTTTTGGGGGTGGGGGGTGGGGTGGGGTGGGGGGTGGAGGACCATGAGTGACTTTGCTGGCTTGCGCATTGCACTGCCCAAATAGGCCCAGTGCCACCTGGCTTCTGAAGGGGAGATCATTTGCAGCTGACCTGAGCTTTGTCAAAGCCCCAAATATGCCCAGCGCCACCAAGCGGGGCGATCCGCAGCTAAGTCGCCCATTATTGTTCCACAGCATCATCAACTGATAGATGCTTTTGTCTTGCATACAAAGTTCAAAACAGGTTGTAATTGCTGAAAGAATGTGTGTGTCTGTGTGTCTGTGTGTGTGTGTGTGTGTGTGCGCATGTGTGTACACGTGTGCGTATGCATGCATGCATGTGTGTGTGTGTGTGTGTGTGTGTGTGTGTGTGTGTGTGTGTTTGTATGGGGAGAGGGATGTTGTTTTGGGAGGATTTTCTCCTTTCTGTTGGAAGGGGTGGGGGATGGGAGTGGTCGGGGAAAGAATGGGGGAAGGGAGGAACAGATGGGAGGAGGGAGGGGTGGTTGCACTGAAGGAAGTGCTGTACGTAGAACACACCCTATATGACAATGATTTCCCCTTTAAACCTCATCTTTGACACGCATTTAATTTTTTTATTTACAGCCCAACAACAATCCACGCGGAGTACAAGTAAAGAAGCAGGGCAGGGAAACTAGGTAATACACCAACAATTATGAGAATTTTTGTCTCCAGTCAACCATGACACTTCAAGCCCCCAGTGACAGACACACACTGAAGTGGCTCAGTCAAAACACACATACACACACAGACGCCTCAAACCAAAGGGAGAGAAATCACAATATTCACAAAACCATTCTCATCGCTGCCCCTTGGCCATAAACATGCTTTCGTAAGAGGGCGGCCGTGGAGGCTCTGAGTGGTCAGACTCGAAGGATGGCGCTGAAGGTTCGTGTGACATGGGGGGCAGAACGGCACCTCTGATTGGTGGCAGAGCCGAGCCGCGGGCCTGCCCCAGAGAGGTGGACATGGGGGCCTGAGTCCTCGACAATGACGGCAGATCCAGCTGAGAACACAGGGGAAAAGGCAGGTCACAGTTAGCTGCTCAGTAACCGGATTTCAACGCACGTCCCGTCAACCACGCAGGGTTACACGAGGACCCGCAAATACCGCCATAAATCAACAGATACATTTTAACATATACCATCACCCCACAAATCAATACACATTTTAACATATACCATCACCCCGCAAATCAACAGACACATTTTAACATATGCCATCACCCCACAAATCAACAGACACATTTTAACATGTGCCATCACCCCACAAATCAACAGACACATTTTAACATATGCCATCACCCCACAAATC
>OY757557.1:10377640-10398792 GCA_963584105.1 Alviniconcha strummeri
CATGGCTTCAGAACACTACAGTTCCTCAAGAACTAGAACAAAACAGGCAAGAAGGCACGCAGACACTTACCACAGGGTATAGAAGATGAAGAAGGGAAAGTAGAAGTTGCTCTTGTGGGGGTGGTGTTTGAGTGTGAAGAAAATGGCGTACAGGAACCACAGCCAGCCAATCAGGCGCATCGTAATAAGGCCATAGCCTGGGGGACTCTCGTAGAAATACAACACCAGCCCTTCATCGAAAAACTGAAGAAAGAGAAAAAGGAGCCAGGTGAACACCGTAATCGGATTTTAACACCCAGTCACCTGTACATGCATCAACATACCTATAAAACATGTGCCCAAAGTCACATCCACAAACTCAGCCCATACACAAATAACATGACAAAACACTTGATTGACAATACTCTCTACCCAAGCAATAGCAAACACAAAAGTTAAGTGGCAGGACCAGCCAGGTAACAACTAAACATTGCTGCAAGTACACCACTTCAATGCATGTTCAAAATCCTGTGTCAAGCTATGGTCACTCATTCAGAGTCGCATACGACTAGAGCACACTGAGTCAGCTCACAAGCAGAGAACAGCACTATACATAAAAGCTTATCAATATCATGCACAAAACATAATTCTGCCAGTCTACTGACCAGTCCCTCCCAGATGAAAAGGGTGATGTAAACGACGACAAAGAGGACAAAGAAAATGGTGATGCGGACAGTGGAGATCTGTGGCAGGCGGCCCCGTGTGATACTGTAGCCCTTAGCCATGAGAATCAGCATCAGGATGAAGATCACGTTGGAGGCAGCTTGGAACAGGCGACCTGAAAACCAGACAGCAAAAAAACCTGTAAACAAAGTCCCACCATCAGAATCAGCATCAGGATGAAGATCACGTTGGAGGCAGCTTGGAACAGGCGACCTGAAAACCAGACAGCAAAAAAACCTGTAAACAAAGTCCCACCATCAGAATCAGCATCAGGATGAAGATCACATTGGAGGCAGCTTGGAACAGGCGACCTGAAAACCAGACAGCAAATAACCCTGTAAACAAAGTCCCGCCATCAGAATCAGCATCAGGATGAAGATCATGTTAGAATCTGCTTGGAACAGGCGACCTGAAAACCAGACATCCCTTTAAACAAAGTCCCGTCATGAGAACCAGACAGCAGACACTCCTTTAAACAAAGTCCCACCATGTGAATCAGCATCAGGATGAAGATCCATGTTGGAGGCTGTTTGGAACAGGTGACCTGAAAACCAGACAGCAGAGGTCCCTTGAAACAAAGTCCCACCATGATGATCAGCATTCACGCCTTCAAAACTGTGTTAGAAATTCACCTCTACAAACAATATCACAAGTGATTTCAAATTCTTTTCACTTGTCTCCCCTGTTTACCCTCCCTCACCCTTTGTTACATTCCTTCTGTGTGTCTGTGTGTATGTGTGTGTGAGTGTGCGTGCATGTGTGTGCGTGCATACATGCATGCATGTGCGTGCATATGCATGTGGGTGAGTGCACACACATGCGCGTGTGTGCATGTGTGTGTGTGTGTGTGTGCATGCAAGGAATACAATATTACGGCTGTATCATTGATTACCTTTTTAGGTTTTAACGTACACATTATTGTTGATCTTGTAAAGCAGAAACGTAGGCGGGACATGCAACACAACAATACCTGTCACTTCTGTGGGCTTTTCTTGCCACCCGGAGCCCCCGTACTGCCCCCAGGCGATGCACAAGAGGATGAGGCCGAAGAACCACAGTGACAGTGCCACCATGTACATCTTGTAGGTGGAGTGGAAAAGTTGCTTGCCCTTTAGCAGCACTGAAACCACAAGAAGGTGGCAGCATGCAGCATCAAATCAGAGGCCGAATCACATGTGTGTACAGAGTAAGAAAAGACTGCAAGGGAGTGTGTGTTATTTCTCTGGTTCACTTGATTTAGGTCCTGTATTCGTGCATTCCATCTTTTCTCTGGTTCACTGGATTTAGGTACCACATTCACGCATTCCGTAATTTCTCTGGTTCACTTGATTTAGTATCACATATCATGCATTCTGTCATTTCTCTGGTTCACTTGATTTAGGTATCACATTCACACATTCCATCATTTGTTTGGTTCACTTGATTTAGGTGTTACATTCATGCATTCCATCATTTCTCTGGTTCACTTGATTTAGGTGTCACATTCACGCACTCCATCATTCTTCTGGTTCACTTGATTCATGCATTCCATCATTTGGTCCACTTGATTTAGGTATCACATTCACACATTCCATCACTTGGTTTTCTTGATTTAGGTATCACATTCACACATTCCATCATTTCTCTGGCTCATTTGAGTTAGGTATCACATTCACACATTCCATCATAATTAGCAGTCCCCCCAGTGGACTCAAGCAGATTGGAAAAAAAGCTTTCCTCAGTTGTTTTTTTGAGACTGCATTATCTTGGTATATTATTTTTCACACACACACGCACACACACACAACCACATTTCACCCACATTACTTTGAAACATACCTGCACAAATGATGGACACAATCATCATCAGCATGTACACCACCAGGTAGGCAATGTCCTCAGATAGAATATCTGTAAGTTAAAAAAATATATTAAAAAAAAGAACAAAACAATTTAAGTAAATTTCACCTCAAGTAAATCTGGGTGGGTGGGTGGGTGGGGGGGGGATCGCTCAGTGGTAGAGCACCTGACTCATAACCAAAAGGTCTTAGGTTCGAGTCCCAGCAGGAGCCATGTGAGAATTTTCTAACTTTCACTTTCTGTGCTAACTCTTATTTCAGTATCCGTTCCACCCCTGTGTTACTGCAGGAGCACGTAAAAGATTCTGGTCATTCTGCCAAAAGTGCAGCTGGCAGATTACTGCTCAACATGCATGCCTTCTATGTATGAGGCTTTGAATGAAGTGATGCTGTAAGTTGGTGCAGAGTAGCATGGTGTCCATAGAATTTGTGCTGAGACGGCAGAAGTTTCACAGGCCACCAGCCTTATAACAACTATGCAGTGCTGGACCCACAGACAGCCATCTCATGCCAACACCATGAAGAACATGATGGAACTTTTATTAGGCACTTATTTTCTGGTCTGCACTTATTTTCTGGTCTGGACAACTCACAAAATTCATCAGCAGAGAACTCATAGTGCCACAGGTCCCCTTCTTCCCCGTTGGTCATGTGCAGTTTGTACTGCAGCTGGATTCCATTCACCTGGAACATCATCATCACCATAGAACTGTCATCATCAGCATCACCAGCATCACCACCACCACCACCACCACCACCACCACCACCACAGGTCCCCTTCTTCCCCGTTGGTCATGTGCAGTTTGTACTGCAGCTGGAGTCCATTCACCTGGAACATCATCATCACCATAGAACTGTCATCATCAGCATCACCAGCATCATCACCATCACCACCACCACCACCACCACCACCACCACCACAGGTCCCCTTCTTCCCCGTTGGTCATGTGCAGTTTGTACTGCAGCTGGAGTCCATTCACCTGGAACATCATCATCACCATAGAACTGTCATCATCAGCATCACCAGCATCATCACCATCACCACCACCACCACCACCACCACAGGTCCCCTTCTTCCCCGTTGGTCATGTGCAGTTTGTACTGCAGCTGGAGTCCCTTCACCTGGAACATCATCATCACCATAGAACTGTCATCATCAGCATCACCAGCATCACCACCACCACCACCACCACCACCACCACAGGTCCCCTTCTTCCCCGTTGGTCATGTGCAGTTTGTACTGCAGCTGGAGTCCCTTCACCTGGAACATCATCATCACCATAGAACTGTCATCATCAGCATCACCAGCATCATCACCACCACCACCACCACCACCACCACCACCACAGGAAGGAACAAAGAAAGAATATAAAAAAAACAAAAACAAAAACAAACAAGAGGAAGAAACAAAGAAAGAATTAAAAGAAACCAAAAAAACTAAAAAAAGAAACACATACTGCTCCAAAGGCGCTGTCACAGCGGGCCACGGCAATGTACCACCATCGTTCGCGCATGGATCGGAACGAGCGTCCACCCGTGCAGTTGTAATACTGCTCCCCTCCAAGCAAAACGAGAGAGCAGCCGGAGTAGCGAGACGTCAACGTGTTGCTAGTGTTGAGGGCGATGATTTGATTGTTCTGCATGGACAGCACCGACCTCCGTGCCGTACAGTTCTGGAATAGCAGCCTGGCCATCAGTATTCACACACAACCTTCTGTTTGCAAAGTCCTTATCCTTATAATAATATTAATACACAATGCAATACAACTTTATTGTCTCTGTGTAGAGAAATTTGCTTTCTGGCTCGTCATTCACATAAAAAACATGCAATAAAATTAACAATAAAACATCAACAACTCAATGAAACACGGACCTAAAAACTGCTCAAATACAAGGAAAATACTTAACAATAAAGAGGATTTCTAGAGTGCCCATCTACCACTCAAGGTGGGATCGGAGCACACGGCACTTTACAATAACACTAACCACTCACACGCACACACACACACACACACACACACACACACACACACACACACACACACTCAGCATCGGATGAGGGGATATCCTTACAGTCTACAGATTATCACACTGCAGTATGTTCTTTACAGCTAGTTTTGCTGTTGTGCCTCTGTGTTAGGTTAGATCTCTCACTGCTGTTTGATATTCTTGACAAGGTTTGCTGTGGCATTATGTGAGAGACATTAGAGATGTGAAACAGAGCTGATCAGGTATGCTGTTTTTGTCTGTCTCTTAAATGGAACTGAAATAAACAAATAATAATAACTGAGGATTTCTAGAGTGCCCATCTACCACACTAGGCGGCAGGACAGGGCGCTTTACAATAACCACACACGCACACACACACACGCATGCATGCATGCATGCACACACACTAATGGGGCGGGGGGGTGGAGGGTATGTGTGTGTGTAGGGGGGGTATGTTAGATGTTCCAGCACTGTCTGGCATTTTGTGAAGTTGCTGTGGGGGATGGGTGGGAGTGGGGGTGGGGATGGTCTACATGAGCATTCCTTCTTAAGAAGTAGCTTACATTCAAAGCATCGCCTTTGAAGAATGTTCTCCACTTGAACAATGAACATTATTTCTGTCGGCTTTTTGTTGTAGAAATGAAATGAACAACCTTTTTGGTGGATGTGTCAGCACTGTCTGGCATTTTGCAGAGTTGCTGGTGGGGGTGGGGGTTCCACCTGAGCATTCCTTCTTAAGAAGTAGCTTAACTCTTTCAAACTTTCCCTGTCTTAAGAACTGGAACTACTTAGCAGTATGCTTGATGACAATCAGTGTCTTTGGATGCGGTAAGAATGAAACATTTTTAACGGTGTGAGCGAGTGGAGGCAATTATATCAACTAACTGCATCAATTTGGGACACTTTCGGTATTCCCCCTTAGTCCAGTTGAGTGTTCCTTTGTCTGTTTTGGCCTTTTAACATGTGAGTCAAATTGACGAAAGATGAACAGATCAAAACGGTGGCGCACAGAGTGAACATGCGTTACTCGATGAGGGAAGCTGTGGAATTAGTACAGAATGAGGGCTGAGATCTAGAAGATTTTTTGGACAGTGGTTCTCAAGAGAACATTGTTGATTCTGGTGAGGAGTTTGTGCCAATAGATGTCAAGAAGGACTCGAGTGACAGCGATAATAATGTCTTCATTTTCATCATTGGGATCCATGCAACCAGTAGAATAAAACTATTATTTTTTTACTGTGCTTGGATAGTTTCTGCTTTGCTGTTGTGACAGAGAAAGGTATCTGATATGACTCTAGGGATCATGTATCTGAAAAGTACACATCCTAAGCTTTCTAAAAATGTGTGTGTATCTCATTATTCCTAGTAGTTTATTTACTACAATTTGTTTTAAACGGGCAAAAACAGTGCGTCGACAGGAGCCAAGAAGAAGTTTTTACCAGCCTGGAAGTTTATATTAACTTTTTTCACAGTAACAATTAAAAAAAAAAAAAAAAAGTTTTATACCATATGACAGTTGAAATAAAATTTAAAAAAAAAAAAAAAAAAAAAAAAAGATGATCCTCCTGAAATGCAACTTCTGGTCTAAGACTGTGACAGTAAACAGGTCTGGGGTGTGACGCAGCACAAGGGCAACAGACTGACCTTCTCAGACTTGTACACACTCTCCCACTGCCCCGGTTCATCATAGTACAGTAAGATTTCTTGTGTTCCATAGCTCTGTAACAAATGTAACAGCAGCATCATGGTAGACCACAGTACTGTAACGTGTTTTTCATGTTGAACAGCTCTGCAACAAATGTAACAGTAGCATCAAGGTAGACCACAGTAATGTAACATGTTTTTCATGTTGAATAGCTCTGTAACAAATGTAACAGCAGCATCATGGTAGACCACAGGACTGTAACACAACATGTTTTTTTATGTTCAATATCTCTGTAACAAATGTAACAGCAGCATCAAGGTAGACCACAGTAATGCAACATGTTTTTCATGTTCAACAGCTCTGTAACAAATGGAATAGTAGCATCATTGTAGAATACAGGACTGTAACATGTTTTTCATGTTCAACATCTCTGTAACAAATGTAACAATAGCATCATGGTACACCACAGTCCTGCAACATGTTTTTCATGTTACAAAACTAGTGCAACCGTAACATCATGACAGAGCACACACAGTACAGCAACATGTTTTTCGTGTTCCACAACTCTGTAACAAACGTAATACTAATAGTAACATCATGATAGACCAAAGTGCAGCAGCATGTTGTTGTTTTTTTACCTTCTGTAGCTGTGTAACAAATGTGACAGTAACAACCCTAACATCACATGCAGTGCTAACCACATCACAAAAGCTGTCCTGCGTTCCATAGTTCTGATGGTAGCACCTCTTCTTTCACACAGCTTCTGAGCTCTGTCACACACACACACACACACACACACACACACACACACACACACACACACACACACACACACACACACACACACACACACACACACACACATGTGCACACACACACACACACACTGTATACTGTATTCTATCTATCAAATGCAAAGTATACTTGCAACACCCTAGACCACAGTTTTACACTTACACTTTTACAGTGATATTTCCTTTGTTCCTACCTGCACATTTACAGCAAAATTTCCTTTGTTCCTACCTGCACATTTACAGCAAAATTTGCTTTGTTCCTACCTGCACATTTACACTTACAAAGTTACAGCAATATTTCCTTTGTTCCTACTACACACTTACAGCAAAATTTCCTTTGTTCCTACCTACACATTTATGGCAAAATTTCCTGTGTTCCTACCTACACACTTACAGCAAAATTTCCTTTGTTCCTACCTACACATTTATGGCAAAATTTCCTTCGTTCCTACCTGCACACTTACAGCAATATTTCCTTTGTTCCTCCTATACACTTACAGCAATATTTCCTTTGTTCCTACATGCACACTTACAGTAATATTTCCTTTGTTCCTACATGCACGCTTAAAGCATTTTTCCCCTTTGTTCCTACCTATACACTTACAGCAATTTTTTCCTTTCTTCCTACCCACACACTTTCAGGAATATTTCATTTGTTCCTACCCACACACTTACAGGAATATTTCATTTGTTCCTACCCACACACTTACAGGAATATTTCATTTGTTCCTACCCACACACTTACAGCCTTACAGCAATATTTCCTTTCTTCCTACTCACACACTTACAGCAATATTTCCTTTGTTCCTACCCACAGGGGGGTACTGTGGATGAAGAAATGAAGCCCCCCCCCCACACACACACACACACCTCCCAGCCCTCCCCATCTGAAAACCCACATCTATCAAATATGCTTCTGTTTTTCTGCTAGTACTAGCTGGTCAGAATAATAAATAAACAGGAAATTTGTATAGCTCCAGTCCTGTTGCTCAAATAAAATGGTGAACATTACAAACAGTTGCCTACTGCCATGAATTCAACCTTCCAAGTTCATTCAGCTTCATTTCTTTTAATAATAACAATAATGGAAATTTGTAAAGCGCCTACCCTGTGGCTCAAAGCACTGATGAAGCATGATAGATTATATAGAACACACATACTGTACATCAAGATGGAAAATGTTATCAGCATGCAATTTAACAAAAAGCTAACACAATGTTGAAATTAAAAATGGTTTCTTGAAACCTCTCCCAACTTATTATCTGTGTAAAATATACATTATACAGTCTCCTGTGTGGGTCCACAGAATAAAATGAGTCACTTTGCTCATTGTAAAAAGTGACTGATGCAGATTCCCATGTTCAAATTGTACTAACAATAGTAACATACTAGGCTCCAAAACATGGTTGGGTATACTGATCACAACAGTGAATCAGACACTTACTTGTGGTTTAATAAAGGGTGTCACTGTTACTCACACACACACACACACACACACACACACACACACACACACACACACACACACACACACACACGCACACACACACATTCATTACACACACACACACACACACACACACACACACACACACACACACACACACACACACACACACACACACTCATGCATGCATACACACACACACATGCATGCATACAGGCACACACATACACACACACACGCACGCACACACACACACACACACACACACACACACACACATGCATACACACACACTTTCCACAGACACATGCACACACCCACACAACAGTGCCAGGGTCCTTCCCTTCAAAGACAAAACAAACACAAAACTCTACCCAACCTAATGAGCTGCTGAGATGTTTTAAAACAACAACAACAACAACAACAACAAAAACAGCCAGTTCAACAGTTACTAGGTTCTCCCCAGACACCCAGTGACCTAGTTAGTGCCAGAGGACTGACAGCACTGCCTTCACAGTCCAGCAGAGGAAGACAGGCTGTATGCTAGGGTGATTTTCAAAGACAGAGACTGTGAGAACCGGCCGTTCTTGGTCTTAGTCCTCAGTCCTACAGTCAATAAATAAGAGATGGTGTCCTAATCAGTAATCTTGCACCAGCAGGTAGGGTGCAACTCAAGCCCTGTGGCCTAGGCTGGCCTGGCCAGGTGGCCCTAGCAACAGGGCCCTGCAACACAAAGCACGTGGCCCCAGTGACAGGGCCCTACAACACGAACACAAACAAAAGCACAACCCACTGAACAAAGGGGTACCTGTTAGTGTTAGTGTCAGACCATTCTTGCTGATCGCTTTAGTTTTATATGTATCGCGTTATTCTCCGCTCTTGAGCAGACTCACGGCGCTCTTGTTGGATGTGACTCTAAATGAATGACGGTAGTTTTTATAGCACGCTTTGAATATCCACCAAAGTGGTGTAGTTGCAGTGCTGTTTGGTTCTTACATGGCTGGTGCCACCAAAACTGCTGCCACCTCTGTGCGTTCTGTGTATGCCATGCAGTCCTAGGATCGAAGATAGTAGGGCGATGGCCATCACAAACCCAGTGCAGGAAGTGTGTGTGTGTGGGCGGGGGGAGTGGGGGAGGGGGGCAGGGGGAGGGAGGGAGGTGATGGGGGGGGGATAGGAGGGGGGAACAGGAGAGGGATTATATATTATACATACTGACAAAACAATGACAGGGTGAACCTCAAACTGGCTGAACCATATCATGTCACGGATGAAACAATGACATCAATCATACGTGTATGAATCAAAAGGTATTTATAGTTTATGAAATCACGACATGAGCCATGCGTGTATGAATCAGAAGGTATTTATAGTTTAGGAAATCATGACATGGACTGTATGTGTATGAATCAGAAGGTATTTATAGTTTAGGAAATCACGACTTGAACCGTATGTGTATGAATTGGAAGGTATTTCTAGTTTACGCAATGATGACATAAACCATATGTGTATGAATCGGATGGTATTTCTGGTTTATGCAATGATGATGTGAACCGTATGTGTATGAATCGGAAGGTATTTTTAGTTTATGCAATGACGACGTGAACCGTACATGTATGAATCGGATGGTATTTCTAGTTTATGCAATGAAGACATGAACCATACATGTATGATTCAGAAGGTATTTCTAGTTTATGCAATGAAGACATGAACCATACATGTATGATTCAGAAGGTATTTCTAGTTTATGCAATAACAATGTGAACCATACATGTATTAATCACAAGGTATTTATAGATTATGAAATGATGACATGAACCATACATGTATCAATCAGAAGGCATTAACAGTTTTGAAACAAATTTGTTGCTATGAACTTCTCTGAGTCCTTAGAACTCAGAACTGAATTGCTCATAATAATAATAATACATAAATTTTCTATAGCGCTATTCCCCGCTGAGCGAGCTCAACGTGCTTGTTCACATACATGAACATAATATATACCATTTACAGCAATATTTTTGTGTGTGTTCTACTTAGAGAATTCAACGCAACATGCCTCACAGATATCACGAATGTTTTCAAAGACAAAGTGCAAATCTGCACAAAACTATTGACGGGTGCTGCTGCAGAATTGAGTATTGATTCAAGGCCTCGGGTAGTAATTCACCTTTTCCTGTACAGAGCACACACAGCGGTATTTTATCGATTTCTTTCACAAACACATGATAGGGGGTGGGCACACATAACTGAGTGCAAGGCAAATTCACCAAGCATGTGTTGTTCAATTAAACCACTGGGGTGTGGTTATTTCTTTGTTTCGCCTCAACTCATCTGTTCAGACCCAAATTGCCTACCGAAAAGGACTGACAAGACTGGTGGCTGTTTCAGGTTTCTGTTTGTCCGTTGGTTGGTTAGCGTTACTGTCAGTGTTACAGTGTTCGTGTTCCACAGTGACAAGTACAACCGTTGAGGTTTACCCAACGCTGTGCTGGGTGGGGCAGTTGTGTGGGCGACCGTTTCCCCCACACCTGTACTGTTAGAAGAAAGGATAATAACTGATAACTTTCATATATTATTATATATAACACATATATTCGTACAGCACTGTTCTCTAATCTACACAAAATCATTGCATTTTACAACATTCTCTGACATTTGCAATGTTATGTGAGACAAATATCAAAGGTAACATGTTAAAAAAAAAAGTAATACATAATTATACATGTATGTAATCATACATTTATATGTAATCATATATATATATATATATCTCGCCAGCCGTGTTTAAAGGTTTTGTACAAAGAATAGGCACCAGACTGCGTATGATCTGCAGCGAAGATGAAGACTTAGATCGGAGACTGGAGGAATACGGAAGACATCTGACTGTCTCCGGATGGAAGTACAAAACAGCTAAAGAAAGACTTGTGGAAGGAGTGAAGAAAGACAGAGAAAAACTCCTAAACCAGCCCAGGAAAAGGAAGGACACGAAAATTGCGTGGGTGAGCACTTACGACCCCAGAGTGCCTTCCAAAACGGCTATAATCAAGAAAAATCTCCATCTTCTTCATGCCAACGTAATTAATAAAGAGATCTTTCCCCCAAGAACCATCATCTCGGCTGACAGAAAAAGAAAAAATCTCACACAAATGCACAAGCCTACTGTTCCACAAAGATATGTTCAGCATGGGCCCAAGAACAGACCAGGTTTTTTTCCTTGCAAAGAAAGGTGCGACACGTGTCGCCATTCAAAAGAAACTACTGTTCTTGTAACTCCGTGGGACGGTAGACATTGGACCATAAAGCAGCACATTACCTGTTCAAGCCCAAATACTGTTTACGTCGTTATGTGCGAAGTACACAACGAGTGGTATGTAGGATCTACAACCGACTTGAAAGCTCGCTGGAGAAACCATAAATCAGACGCAAAACTGAAAAAAGCGACAAAATGTGGGGTGCCTGACCATGTAACAAAATTTAAGCACCCTCAAGACCCCAACTTGGATTTCTCACTATCGTGGCAATTGAAGCAGTAAAAGAAAAGAAAGACTTGATTGTCCGGGAAAATTATTGGATGTGCAACTTGGGCACCATCTTCAAGGGTATGAACACAAGGAAAGACTTGAACACAGTACTCAAAGACAGATCTTCAAAGAGAGAGAGAGAGAGAGAGAGAGAGAGAGAGAGAGAGAGAGAGAATAGTTTATTAAAAAAGACCATGGGGCCATGTCAATTGTAGTGATGAACATAGTCCAGCAACTTTCGATCAACGTAGAGTTGCAGGTGCAACATCTGTCCAGACCAGATAGTATAGAGTACCGTGGGACTTTTTGTGGAAAAGTAGCGAGTCTGAATTGGAGACACTTGTTTTTCAGAAGCAAACAACATTGACAGTTAAAAAAGTGATAGACTTATGACATGTTTGAGTGATATATATATATATCTCTTGGGTCATGGTACATGGTGATGTGAGGTGAGTTTAGTTTCAGTTTAATTGTTAAAAAGGTGGACATTCTAGGTCTGCCTCAACAGCACAGAGAGAGAGAGAGAGAGAGAGAGAGAAGAGAGAGAGAGAGAGAGAGAGAGAGAGAGAGAGAGAGAGAGAGAGAGAGAGATTGAGTAGGGGTGGGAGGGGAATGTGTTAAATATCTGTGTGTGTGTGTGTGTGTGTGTGTGTGTGTGTGTGTGTGTGTGAATGAGAGAGAGCGAGAGAGAGAGAGAGAGAGAGAGAGAGGAGTGATGTGTGTGTGTGTGTGTGTGTGTGTGTGTGTGTGTGTGTGTGTGTGTGTGTGTGTGTGTGTGTGTGTGTGTTCTACAGTCGTCTGGAATGTATGTCATGTGCAAGAGAGCATGACGTATAAAAATATGACGTATCTAATTACGTTTTGAAGGAATCAGTCAAGCTAACCGGGCCTTGACGAAGCCCTTAAGGGCGAAAATTCGGAGTAAAACGTTTCCACTAAAAAACATGCTTGGACTTTGTTATACCTTCTCTCTCTCTCTCTCTCTCTCTCTCTCTCTCTCTCTCTCTCTCTCTCTCTCTCTATATATATATATATATGGGTTCTTCTCCAGTGGTGGTCCTAATTGGTAGTCACTCACTTTGCAACAGTTTTGTTGTAAACCAGTTCCTTTATTTCACACCAAATGGATAAAATTCCCTTTGTTATACACCCAGGAAGCAATGAGAGCAATTTGGAGGAAAAAAAATGTTTTGTTTATTTTTTATTAGCAAAATATACTCCCATGTCACACAAAAATGGCGGCCAAAAACGGGGAATGGCGATACCCTACTGCTTGTGTTGGAAGCTACTTCATACCAGACGAAAACATTCAGACATATATCTAATTTGTTTGCAAAGCTGCAACATGCAAAAGCACCAGAAAGCTAATTTCAGGCCTGCAGAGTATGTCTGTGTACAATAATGATGGTTGAAAGTGAGCATTACGCATGTTTCATGACCCGTCACGTCATGAAACACGCGTTCACTTCCAACTTGCACAAGATCAACAATGCGAACCCGGAAAACACTGTTGCTATAAATAACAAAGCACTATCAATGCCGAGATCTGAACACCAAAGTTGCCGTATTATTTCCTAAAATGCATTAAAAGTGCAATGAAAATTTTGCGTCACGGGTGAAACATCCATAACGGCAAAAACAAAAATTTGCAAAACAAATCCAACAAAGAAAAAAAAAATCTTCTAACTGCGATTTTCAAACGTACCATGGGCATATACACACATACTGATGACGTTGTGTCACGTGATACACATGGAATTTGTGAAAGGGCAATTTTACCACTGCGCGTCACACTCTGACGCAGGAGAAACATGCGTCGCTGGGCTGTCATCATTGTCTGCTAGCACACGATTTCACCCAATTTGGAGGTTACCAATGACGCAGGTAGGTGAAATTCCAAGCAGTTATAGTTACTTGATCATTTCAGACTAGTATTTTATACAGTAGCACTCTTTATTTATAAATACACAGTTCAATGTGTTCGATGCACCCTCTTGCAGGCTCATCTCCGTTTCGTCACATGAAACATACGTCTCTTGCCGAATCATTATTTCGTGGTTAGGAACCACAATTACCAAAAAGTAGGCATACGTAGGATCAAAAACAAACATGTTTAGTAATGGTTGCAGTCATTTCAAATTATTTCTCAATCCATGAAGGAGAGAAGAATTGGTCAAAACATAACGTTCGTTTCTGGTGACATGGAACCGGACAGAAGTTGATTCCGTCACACAAAACGTGCGTTGTATCATCATGTTGCAGAATGTGCGTTGAACAAATCTTCCCAACTTTGTTTTGATTTCTGTGTGAAACTGAGACTGTGCTATAGTATTAATGATGATGTAACTTTGAGATTCTTTTGATTTAAATTTACCATCTTCTTTAGGATTAGAAACGATACTAATTTAACGCGACATGGTGTGCTTGCAGAGTTTTTGTTTGGAATTTTTATTGTTGTTTCTTCTGTCCTGTTTTAGTAGTGACATGGTGTACTTGCAGAGGTTTTTTGTTTTTGTTCTGTTCATTTTTAGTAAACTTTACTAATTTAAGCTGGAAAGAATTCAACATAATAATATTAATATACTGAGTAGACTAGAACTGTACTACTACTTGCGTTGTTTTTTCCTATTCATGTTTTTTGTTTTGTTTTTGTTTGGTTCCTGGGGTGGGGTTGGTGGGGGGTGGGGTGGGGGGGGGGGGGGGGTGCATTAGCATTCATGAAAAAGACAGAGATCTGAGGCAGCATACTATTAACTATATATGTACTAGTTTACTACATCTTGTTTTTCCATTTCCTCCAACTTTGATTTCTGTCTCTGAATGTGATGTGTTGTGGACTGCAACTTGTACTGTGATTTCACTTGTTGGCTCTGTTAAATCTAGGTTCTACTTCTAGTCTACAAGGTTTCATCTGGAGAAGTGCAGATAAAGTTCCTGCGTGAAAATCAGAGCAGCTTCTCATTCCCTGCAACTGATGACATCCCTTGGGTGCCTGCTGATCAGCTTGCAAACTAAGCCACTACAGACCGGTGTCAAATGCAGCTGGGTTTTTTTGCAGAATAAAAGTTGCTTGAAGTTGTCATTGTTTTGCATGAGAACAGATGATTGATTAAATTTTCATGTTAAGTTTCAGTCAATTCATGTAAACATTACTAGTACTGCTCATCACTTTTTTTTTTTCTTTCTTTCTTTTTTCTTCTTTTTTTTCTTCTTCACATAAGCAGAACTTGTCAAACTAAAAAAAAAAAAAAAACTTGTCAAACTAAAAACAAATGCTTACATACATGTAATGTGTACAAATACTCTGAAAAAATACATTTTCTACATGCTTTTAACAGTTTTCAACCTGAGTGATTATTGAATGTCATGTGAAACATGCGTTACGTCACGCCAAACATGCGTTACAATTCAAAGAACATGTGAAGTTGAGGAAGTGTTCCAATATTACTTTGGAATATGTCCACAGCATCAAAAACTAACAAGAATAAATACTTGTTCATGATCCATGGTGTTTGTTTGATCTTGAAGGAAAAACTTTTCTTTCCATGTCACGCATGTTTCAGTGTCACAGTTTTGCGGGTAGGCTGTTCTACTCTCAAGTGGATGAACCCTCTTAAAAATTGCACTTAGTTACTCCTAATGATTGTTATTCAAAACCTTTCTATGAAATAATAAGGTTCTTGTTCTAAATATTACATAATGATACTTTTATGTCACACCGAAACATGCGTTATGCTCTCCACTTGGACATGTTCGAAGCCACCGTAACTTGCAGTCGGGATCCTAACTGCTTTTCTTTTAATTGTGCCTTAAAACAGGATGTATGTGGAACACAACAAGCCTGATTGGGATAAGCTGCACAAGCTGTTTCAGTTTTGACCTCTGATTCCCCCTAACTAGGACCAGCACTGAAGAAGAACCCATATATATATCTTGGGTCATGGTACATGGGACATGGTGATGTGAGGTGAGTTTAGTTTCAGTTTAATTGTTATTATATGTTAAAAAGGTGGACATTCTAGGTCTGCCTCAACAGCAGAGAGAGAGAGAGAGAGAGAGAGAGAGAGAGAGAGAGAGAGAGAGAGAGAGAGAGAGAGAGAGAGAGAGATCGAGTGGGGGTGGGAGGGGAATGTTTTAAATATCTGTGTGTGTGTGTGTGTGTGTGTGTGTGTGTGTGTGTGTGTGTGTGTGTGTGTGTGTGTGTGTGTGTGTGTGTGTGAATGAGAGAGAGCGAGAGAGAGAGAGGAATGATGTTTGTGTGTGTGTGTGTGTGTATTCTACAGTCGTCTGGAATGTATGTCGTGTGCAAGAGAGCGTGACGTATAAAAATATGACGTATCTAATTACGTTTTGTAGGAATCAGTCAAGCTAACCGGGCCTTGACGAAGCCCTTAAATCGGAGTAAAACGTTTCCACTAAAAACATGCTTGGACTTTGTTATACATTCTCTAAATGACACCATACTAAGTCCTTCCTGCACGGTGCGGTGCACAGGAATCATAGAGAGCCTTGTTTATTTGTCTATATATATAATATGGGAAAAAATGTACATGACATATGAGAAGCAGCAATTATTTAAGAAAGAAAATAATCCCATTACAGTATTCTCCACCGATAATTTCTCCCTCCCAGCTACCCCCCACCCCCCACTCACACACACACACACACACACACAGAGTACACAAATCTCTTTGCACAACATGGCAGTTGGCAGGGAAGTGGGGGTGGGGGGGTCATATATATATATTATACATGCAATATATATGTCTACCCATCACAAAGGAAGCATGTTACAATAGATAAAAGGGGTCATCTTTGAGTACCCATTATCCAAAATAAAACTCTGATTCACCGCCCACTCTGATTCACCGCCACATCATGTGGCCAGAAACCAAACAAATTTCTTTTTTGCTCTCTTCTTTTTGCGGGAAACATAGCAAACGTCTATTTTCCATCGACGGCAAAACCTTCCTGTCCTTTCTTTCAGACCCATTGATTTCCCCAAAGACTGATTAGGTCCTGGCTGAACTGGTCCAGTCAGGCAACCTTGTGTAAACAAATCCTGAGCCAATCCCTGTACAGTAATGGCAATGGCAATAACCTTTGATCAGCCTGGTGGCTGTTAAACATAATGCACAGCTATCAGCAAAGGTCAGTTCCACACTGGCTCATTCCTTCTGCCAAAAGCTGTGGTGCACAGAGCTGTCTCCCCCCCCCCCCACCCTTCCCCTTCCATTATTAAACCCTTCACTGCCCCAGCATGTAAAGTTTCCAGGCTGAGAGATGTACACACACAACCTGCAAACAGTACACTTTCCGTTCCTGTATCACATCTACTTTCAGTGCTATGCATTTTGATGAAATCCTTTCACACGCCGGTGCAAAAAAGAAGGTAAAAGGGCTTAAGGGTTTCAAATTTGGCACTTTTACTGGTTGTTTTTAAGTGACATCGCAGCAGTGAAGTGGTTAATGACCGATTAGAGTGACACACTGCCAAACATCTCTGAGCAGAATAACTTGGGTAGTGACACTGACAGAGTAGTGTTGCTGTTACTGCATTAGGTTAAAATTACACCTCTCATTCCCCACCAACCCTGTCCCCCAAATTGTGGGCTAACTGTCCATGTTTTCAGCTGTGAGATGACTCATGCTAAAAGAGTCTAAACTACTTAATATAATGATGATTGTTTTTATGTAGCGCTGTTTTCCACTCTCGAGCAGACTCACTGTGCTTGCATGTTATTCTACAGGAGTGAATAGCTAATTTTATATCTATAGCGTGTTTTTGAACATCCACAAAAGTGGTGTACTTATAGTGCTGGCATAGCTGGTGCCACACGAAACTGCTCCATTAACTTGATAACAATAATGAAATGCTTGTAAATCACAAACCTGCCATACAACAGCAATGGTCACAAGCAATTCAAACCACAGAAACAATGAGACATCCAAGCAACAAGACCTATACACACACACACACACACAATCACACAAACACACACAATCACAAACTCACACACACACACACAATCACACACACACACACACACACACACACACACACACACACACACACACACACACACACACACACACAATCCACAAACACACACACACACACACACACACACACACACACACACACACACACAATCACAAACACACACACACACACACACACACACACACACACACACACACACACACACACACACCCCACAAGTCAATTGAAATGGTTTCAGAAGAAAGTGGAGGGGATACAGTTTGCTAGCACCATATGTTTCAACAGCTGGGGCCTTTAGAACTGATGAGTGACGTCCAAACGTACAATTATTATGGTCTGAATGCCCATGAATGTTGGGAGTTCTTGAATCAGACTCTTATCACACATTCCTGACTCAGAGTCAGAGGCGGAGCAGAGCTGTCATGATGGAGAGAACCCATAAAGAAGACCAGGCAGATTTTTAAACAAAAGGGGGCTGTACCAGGGAGAAAGGAATGATGAAAACTACAGCAACATTTGAACATGAAAATGACAGTAATGTCAACTCATTCAGCACACAGGATGAAAACTACAGCAGCATCTGAACATGAAAATGACAGTAATGTCAACTCATTCAGCACACAGGATGAAAACTACAGCAGCATCTGAACATGAAAATGACAATGTAAACTCTTTCAGTGCATAATTATGAATAACAACTATAGCAACATTTGAACATGAAAATGAGAATGTAAATCCATTCAGCACAGTTATACAGGACCTTACAAACTGTACTACCACTAAGTGTTGCACAATGTGACAATGTGACACAGTCTGACCATATTTTTTTTATTTTTTTAAAAATCAAAGTCACAACCACAGTCAAACCCACCCAACCATAGCAGTCATGCCCTCAAACACACACGCAGACAAGGCACACTGTGCCACACATCATGTGATCAGTCTGATCACGATCACACGATCACGCGGTGCTTTTTTTCTCTCTCCCTATCAGTGTTGCTTTACATCTACAGAAACCATACATACTATTAGGACTGGGAGCCCAGGACATCTTTTACAAAACTCCTGAGTTCTGACACTTGATACTCATGGGTAGTCAAGTCGGTTTATTAAAATTTGAACCCTGGTATAGAATATATATATATATGCATGCACAACCAGCGATCATTCAGTTTTAGTGGAAACAAAGTTTAAGTATTTGAAATTAAATGCACACAGCCTGGCTGAGCTGAAAACATCCATAAATAAAAAGAACTGCCATTCTGAAATTGTGTGTGTGCGTGTATGTGTGCGTGCGCTCGTGTGGGCATATGCATGCTTGTGTGCATATATTATATATATATATATGTGTGTGTGTGTATGTGTGTGTGTGAACAACTGGAAGAGATTAGAAATAACAGTTTCAAATCTACTATTATGGTTTGTTAGTTTTTTATTTGATAAAACTTCTTCTTTGATCAGAATGAGCACAGCACATTCTGTGCCAAGCATCAGTTAAACTAGGTGTGCAACACTCCCCAACCGGTGACATCACAAATCAACTGAAAAAAAAGTGTTGTCAGTCTCTTCTTATTCAATTGATAAGGCCTGTAGTGCTTTTTGTTTGTTTGTTTTTTTTGCTTTTTTTTAATGGTTAGGGTCCCCTTTAAATTTGTCTTAAAAGAAGGAGCAAATATTATGCTATTTAGGACAGTGCTCAAATCTACCAGAATTCATATCTGTAATTTTTATTATATTGTGGTACTGACCATCCAAAACCCACACAGTAAACTCTTCAGTTCAGTTCAAGGTGGTATAGCTCTATGATTCTATGTGCACAGAAAAGCCTATCAAATCAATATCATATGCATTCCACCCAGGCTCTCAGAAGTTTCTGCAACGGTGCCTTTGAAATTCTTCCAATGTTCGTCTGATTGACGACAGACCTCTCTCATCCTTTTAAGGAAGATCTAACCTCTGTATTATACAGTTATTCCCACCAAATAAGTAAAATCACTTGATCAGCCTTCAACATCAAGTATTCATACCGACCAATCAAGCTTGAACTTACCACAGGGTAAAGAAACTCATATATCAAGTATTCATAATGACCAATCAAGCTGAACTTACCACAAGGTAAAGCAACTCATACGTCAAGTATTCATAATGACCAATCAAGCTGAACTTACCTGAGGGTAAAGTAACTTGTACGTCAAGTATTCATAGTGACCAATCAAGCTTAACTTACCACAGGGCAAATAAACGTGTACATCAAGTATTCATAATGAGTCAATGACCAGTCAAGCTGAACTTACCACAGGGTAAATAAACTTGGACATCAAGTATTGATAATGACCAATCAAACTTAACTTACCACAGGGTAAAGAAACTCGTATGTCAAGGCTCCCTGTTCCGATAGGAAACAGAACCGTGCCACAAAGTCCCAGTCCTGCATAGAAAGCAGAAATGGTCTCAATTCAACATTTCTAGCACTTTGCTTTATTAATAACAATCAATCATATGCCATATGGGTGAGGTTGGGGGGGGGGGGGGGGGGGAGGGGAGCTGCTAGTGTCAAGAACAATTACAAGTTCAGTAAACACTAACAAAGTTCTCATATAATATATATATATGTGCCAAAAGAATCAAACTCCAGAACTGTTTATAACAGGTTTATAACCATGTCATTGTCAAAGTATGGTGTTTGAAGATTATATTTTCACCTACAAAAAATGATTTATGCCATACCTGTGGAATACAACATAAAAATAGCCGACCCATCGCAACTGCCATTTGATTTAGAATGATTTATTTCTGAAACTGAACAAAAATATTATAATTGAAATAACTATCATTATATTCTATCATACACTGAATTTGAAATGGCTCAAAGTACCAAAACTGTGAAGAAAGTTGGCATGCTGGTGTCTGTCATCTGAGTACCCATCATGAATTGTAATATTTGCTTTTTCAGAGTACTGTACCATACCTGTCAACCCATACAGTTTACCAGTACAAAATACTTTTTTTCTCCTCATTATTTTGAGGGGATATGGCCATACTGGAAAATGGATACAGGAAAACATCATTTTCATTAGATTTTGTTGTTGTTTTAAACTAGCAAAAATATTAAAAAAACTGTTGAATGAACAGCTGACACACCTCATCGCCAAATACACACTGACTGGACTAGTGCAGTAGGCTAAGAAATCTCATCAGAAGTGAGATTT
>OY757557.1:10403992-10406492 GCA_963584105.1 Alviniconcha strummeri
TAGCACGCTATAGGGGGGAAACCTTTGCTGACAATACTAAACGAACTTACACATCCCACAGGAACTCTTTCCTCCGCTTCTGCACAGAGCTGTGTGTGCCGCCGGTACCGGCGAACGAAAAAACTATAGCTATGTATGCTGCCTATTTAGCGAGACGACTTCGACCGGCATCCGTGCAGCAGTACTGTTTGAACATTGTAAGAGTCATGCATGTTGAGGCGGGCTTAAGTAATCCGTTGAAAGATAGCTGGTTCATCTCTTCAACCTTAAAAGGTATAGACAGGGTTAAAGGTACGGCTGTGAACAGAAAGAGCCCGATCACGCCAGACATATTATTACGTATTAAGGTGTTGAAAATGAGTGACATAGATGACACTGTTTTTTGGGCGGCATGCCTTGTTATGTTTTTCGGCCTATTTCATAAGGCCAACCTGTTTGCAAAGCAAAAGTTTGATGAGGACAAGCACTTCACCAGGGAATCTTTTGTGTTCAATGCCGACTGTTCGTTGACAATCTGTGTCCATTGGTCCAAGACCATCCAATGCCGGGAACGAGAAATCAGAGTCACACTACCAGCCCTCCACCCTCACCCCCTTTGCCCCGTGTCAGCGGTCTGCCAAGCGCTCCGCGCTGCTGTCCATCAGTCCCCAAAGGCGCCAGCCTTCCCCGTGTCAGGAGCGGTGTTTGACAAGAAGCTGAAGGCGGTCACCCAGGGAGAGGGTAACTTGTCAGGGCACAGTTTCCGTCGGGGAGGGGCCTGCTGGGCACTGAGCCAAAACATCCCGGGGGAGATCATCAAGATCATGGGAGATTGGAAGTCGACTGTTTACATGTCATACCTTGACCAGTTGCCTCAGCCGGTGCTAGACTATTACAGGGTCGTTTTTTCCCACGCTCTCCCACGTACGTGTAGTTAAACAAGACATAGAGGGAATTCATCGTCACCTGGTTTGGGGAGGAATTGGGAGAAAAGGTGTTGTTTGGAATTATATTCGTGGTGGGGGTGGGGGTGGGGGGGTGAAGTGTTGACTATCATTAACTGACTGTTTGTATGTAGGGTGTGTGTGTGTGTGTGTGTGTGTGTGTGTGTGTGTGTGTGTGTGTGTGTGTGTGTGTGTGTGTGTGTGTATGTGTGTGTGTGTGCGCGCGTGTGTGTGTGTGTGCGATTTTGTGCAGGTGGATACATGGGTGTGCGAGAATGCTAGTGCGTATGTGTATGTGCCTGAGAGTGTCTTTTTGTCTGTCTCTCTCTGTGTGCCATTGCTGGCACACACACACACACACACACACACACACACACACACACACATACACACACACACACACACACACACACACACACACACACACACACACACACACACACACACACACACACACACCCGTAAGCAA
The DNA here is from genome assembly GCA_963584105.1 of Alviniconcha strummeri. Classification (NCBI taxonomy): domain Eukaryota; kingdom Metazoa; phylum Mollusca; class Gastropoda; family Provannidae; genus Alviniconcha; species Alviniconcha strummeri. The sequence goes on from OY757557.1 coordinate 10,405,385, forward strand.
TCAAAAATAACACACCATAAAACAAAGCACCCATTTATAGCTCAGATAATGATGCGTTGACCGTTAGACCTCATATCATCCACAAAGGTTCAAACACATCTGATCAAAAGGCATATTTTTTATAACTTGACGACCAGTTGACTTTTTCACGGAGTCAGTCTCACACAAATGTTTAATGGAGTGACAAAGTGACGGCTGACACAGAAGATGAACGAACACACCATAAAACAAAACACTCAGTTATAGCTCAGATAATGTGGCGTTGACCGTTAGACCTCATCTCACCCACAATGGTTCAAATACATCAGATCATAAGGCAACCGCAGTCAGTCTCACACAAATGTTTAATGGAGTGACAAAGTGACGGCTGAGACAGAAGATGAAGCCGACAGCGATGACGATATATAGGGGAACATTTCCAAGACAACTCTGTCGAAATAGTGACAACGGCAAAAGGGCCAACGACACTGGGTAACAGCAGAGGAAGACGATGGCGAATTCCAAAGCGTTGACTTCAGCTCTTCTCCTCTGTGTCCTTCTGTGGGCAGTTTGTTCGGCTGCTCCTGAACGTGATCTGGACGTGAGTTTGACCACCCTTTCACATGACGACTTTTTCTTGATGACCATCCGCCCCGTTCCTTTCAGCCTTCTTCGTACATTTGTGTCTACAGTAATTAATGCACGTGTTCAGGCTCTGACAGATTCAAACACTGCATCAATTAACATGTAATGCATTTTAATCTCCCCCCCCTCTCTCTCTCTCTCTCTGTCTCCCTCTCTCTGCTTGTCTGTCTGTCTGTCTCTTTCTGTCTTTCTGTCTGTTTCTCTTTCTCTGTCTCTCTCAGTGTCTCTATCTGTCTGTCTGTCTCTGTTTTTGTCTCTGTCTGTCTGTCTGTCTGTCTGTCTGTCTGTCTCTGTCTGTCTGTCTGTCTGTCTGTCTGTCTCTCTCTCTCTCTCTCTCTCTCTCTCTCTCTCTCTCTCTCTCTCTCTCTCTCTCTCTCTCTCTCTCTCTCTCTCTCTTACATTTATGATCTCACATACATGCTTTTGTTCGTTCCCGATTTACAAATAATCGCAAGTTATGTCAACACCATTTTTGCATTGCTGT
>OY757557.1:10411492-10418992 GCA_963584105.1 Alviniconcha strummeri
CCAGTTATCAACCGACCAACCAACCAATCACCTCCAACTGTTAATTAAATCACACGCCAAAGGTCTCACCGGTGTACACAAAATGCGGAACTTTTCCGAATCCAGGCATGGCCCCTGTCCTCCGTACGGGCGTGAAATACCTCTCTTCCCCGGAATTCCGCTTCGCCCACGAAGGCAGAGGGTACTGGTTGAGGAGGACTCCTGCGTTCAAACTCCCCTCCGTTCGCGCCGGGTCCGCTGTACCCGTCATGCTCGTGACGGCGTTCGGCTTTGACAGTAACACGCTCTGGGCGGTGCAAAAAGGCGCATGGCTGGTGGAGGTCGAAGTCACGGGACTCGGCACGAAGATCGGGTGCAAGTAAGTTCCGTGGTCGGATCGTCGCTGTAGCTTCTGCCTCTTGTCATTCTGGTGACGGATGGTTGAGATGTTTTCGCTGAGTGTTTGTGCCGTATGCAGGGTGGTAGGCTTCAGATACCCGTCGTCCAGGTCGTCGCCGGCGTCTTCATCGTCAGAAATGTCGCTTAATTCTTCCCTGGCTGCTGGGTCCGTTCGGTCGTCTTCAAGTTTCGGATCCTCAGCGTTAGAGCCCCGAGGGACAATAACGTTGTCATACGCGTTGCATCTTTCTGATTTCGATGGCGACGAAGGCGGAGCCGACGTAGAGTAGGCCAGTTGTGGTCGTGGTGGTTCACTCGTTGCCACGCTCACCATCTTCACAGCGTCGTCGGCCGTGAGGTCATCACCACCAGCGATGTCTTCGTCTCGCTCAACGAAACGTGCGTAATGATTGTCAGCGACAATAGCTGCAATACTCTTCACCGCTGCTTGGCTGGCAATGTGAATCTGGTTTTCGTTCTTATACACATGCGCGTGCTCTGCGGATTCGCCAGAACCTGCTCGACTAACTTCGCCTCTGCAAGCCGCTGTCCCGAATTGAGAAGGTCCGGTCAAATCGAGATCGCGAACGCCCTCCCCTGTACGAAGAGATTCGGGCGTTTTCGGTGGAAAGCGCTCCCCTGCTCGAAGAGGTTCGGCTGTCTTCGCTGCAGCTCGCTCCCCTGTACGAAGATGTTCGGCTGTCCTCGTGTGTTCCGGAGATTCGTCTACTAACGCCAACGCGCTTCCGGCTGTGGGGCGGTGGGGATGGCCTCCCTGACCGTGGCGGGTTCCGGAGTCTATCTCGGCTGAAGCAGGCCTTGCGTAAGCGCCGCTCGGTCGTTCGGAGGGAATGGGTACGTCGGCTGCAGTGCCTTCGCCGGTGTGGTTACAATTCGAATCGTCCGTTGGACGTTTGTGTGGTGCTTTAGTGTAGCATCCTGAAACACCACCAGATTTAATCTACGCTTGTGATGAATAGGTCGTATAAGATTTCGACGTCTTAGCGGAAGCCAACTATATAATCTGCTTGCTTTAAAACTGAAAACGAGAAATGCATACCAGTGCCAGGGTTACCTCCCATGAGCATCCCCCCTTCACACACACACACACACACACACACACACACACACACACACACACACACACACACACACACACACACACACACACACCACACACACACACACACGCACACACACACACACAAACATACGCGCGAGCGCGCGCACACACACACAAATACACACACACACACACACACACACACACACACACACACACACACACACACACACACACACACACACACACACACACACACACCCCCGTGGACTACACCATCCATCCACGTGTGGTTACTTGTATTTATTTTTGATTCCCGCTGTGCTTTTAACTACAATTATGTGCCGGCCTCTTTGCGCCCTTTCTTCTCGTCCTTTTCCTCCTCCTTCTTGTTCTAATGCCATCATCATCATCATCATCAGCAGCAGCAGCAGCAGCAGCAGCAGCAACAACAACACACCACAACGTGACAGCACAACAGAAAACTTGACTCTTTTTTTCAACACCACACGAACAGGAGCAGAACAACGACTTTAGCGAGAACTTTGCATGACTTAAAAACAATAAATCATGACAACATGACAACACATCAGTAAACTCATCAGTAAACTGTCCAGCATCACTCAAACGCAAGCAGTACAACGCCCCGAGCAGCATGCATGCAATTACGTCAGCATGACAGCATGAAATCATGACAGCATAGCATGACAACAATAAACCATGAAATAATGACAGGCAATAAAGCATGCCTGACGGCATGACAACACAGCCGCGCAAAAAAGCATAAGTTTTTTGTCCTACAACACACAAATACAGCACTTTCTGTCCAGCACCACACAAACACAATACCTTCTGCCCAACAACACAGACACACAACATATTCTGCCCAACAACACAGAAACACGTCTTCTGCCCAGCAACACAGAAACACAATATCTTCTGCCCAACAGCACAGAAACACAACATCTTCTGCCCAACAACACAGAAACACATCTTCGGCCTAACAACGCACAAACGCAACACCTGCCCAGCACCACATAAACACAACACCTTCTGCCCAGCACCACAGAAACACAACACCTTCTGCCCAACAACACAGAAACACATCTTCGGCCTAACAACGCACAAACGCAACACCTGCCCAGCACCACAGAAACACAACACCTTCTGCCCAGCACCACAGAAACACAACACCTTCTGCCCAGCACCACAGAAACACAACACCTTCTGCCCAGCACCACAGAAACACAACACCTTCTGCCCAGCACCACAGAAACACAACACCTTCTGCCCAGCACCACAGAAACACAACACCTTCTGCCCAGCACCACAGAAACACAAGCAGAACAGTGACCCGAGCTCGAGACATGCAGTTGTGACAGCATGACAACATGACAACATGAAATCGTGACAGCATGAAATCATGACAGCATGACAACATGAAATCATGACAGCATGACAACATGAAATCATGACAACATGAAATCATGACAGCATGACAACATGAAATCATGACAGCATGACAACATGAAATCATGACAGCATGACAACATGAAATCATGACAGCATGAAATCATGACAGCATGAAATCATGACAGCATGACAACATGAAATCATGACAGCATGACAACATGAAATCATGACAGCATGAAATCATGACAGCATGACAACATGAAATCATGACAGCATGACAACATGAAATCATGACAGCATGACAACATGAAATCATGACAGCATGACAACATGAAATCATGACAGCATGACAACATGAAATCATGACAGCATGACAACACAGCAGCAAAACTCACCTTCTATCCAACACCACACAGACACAAGCAGAACAGCGACCAAAGCGACACCTGCACCAAGGATGATGGCGATCAGCCACTTCCGGTCATCACCTTTGTCCATCGTACCTAAGCAAGAAGTAAGAGACAAGAAGTAATGGTCAACTGCTCCATCTCACCTGAGAAAGAAGTAACAGACAAGTAACGATTAAATGCTCTATCGCACCAGAGCAAGAAATAACAGAGAATCAATGGTTAAATGCTCCATCTCACCTGAGCAAGAAATAACATTTAACGGTTAAATGCTCCTTCTCACTTGAGAAAGAGCAACAGACAACAAGTGACGGTTAAATGCTCCATCTCACCTGAGAAAGTGGTAAAGACAAATAACGGTTAAATGTTACATCGTACCTGAGAAAGAAGTAACAGACAAGTAACGGTTAAATGCTCCTTCGTCCCTGAGAATAAAGCAAGAGACAAGTAACGGTTAAATGCTCCCTCGCACCTGAGAAAGAAATAACAGACAAGTAACGGTTATTTGCTCCATCGCAGCTGAGAAAGAAGTAACAGACAACAAGTAACGGTTAAATGCTCCATCACACCTGAGAAAGCAACAGACAACAAGTAACGGTTAAATGTTTCGTCGCGCCTGAGAAAGAAGCAACAGACAACAAGTAACGGTTAAATGATCCCTCGCACCGGAGCAAGAACTAACAGACAAGTAACGGTTAAATGCTCCATCTCACCTGAAAAAGAAGCACCAGACAACAAGTGACGGTTAAATGCTCCATCTCACCTGAAAAAGAAGTAACAGACCAGAGGTAACGGTTAAATTCTCCATCGCACCCGAGAAAGCAATAGACAACAAATAACGGTTAAATACTCCATCGCACTTCAGCAACAAGTAACAGAAAACAAGTAACGGTTAAATGTCCATCGCACCTGAGAAAGAAGTAACAGACAAGTAACGGCTAAATGCTCCATCGCACCTCAGCAACAAGTAACAGAAAACAAGTAACGGTTAAATGTCCATCGCACCTGAGAAAGAAGTAACAGACAAGTAACGGCTAAATGCTCCATCGCACCTCAGCAACAAGTAACAGAAAACAAGTAACGGTTAAATGTCCATCGCACCTGAGAAAGAAGTAACAGACAAGTAACGGCTAAATGCTCCATCGCACCTCAGCAACAAGTAACAGAAAACAAGTAACGGTTAAATGTCCATCGCACCTGAGAAAGAAGTAACAGACAAGTAACGGCTAAATGCTCCATCGCACCTCAGCAACAAGTAACAGAAAACAAGTAACGGTTAAATGTCCATCGCACCTGAGAAAGAAGTAACAGACAAGTAACGGCTAAATGCTCCATCGCACCTCAGCAACAAGTAACAGAAAACAAGTAACGGTTAAATGTCCATCGCACCTGAGAAAGAAGTAACAGACAAGTAACGGCTAAATGCTCCATCGCACCTCAGCAACAAGTAACAGAAAACAAGTAACGGTTAAATGTCCATCGCACCTGAGAAAGAAGTAACAGACAAGTAACGGCTAAATGCTCCATCGCACCTCAGCAACAAGTAACAGAAAACAAGTAACGGTTAAATGTCCATCGCACCTGAGAAAGAAGTAACAGACAAGTAACGGCTAAATGCTCCATCGCACCTCAGCAACAAGTAACAGAAAACAAGTAACGGTTAAATGTCCATCGCACCTGAGAAAGAAGTAACAGACAAGTAACGGCTAAATGCTCCATCGCACCTCAGCAACAAGTAACAGAAAACAAGTAACGGTTAAATGTCCATCGCACCTGAGAAAGAAGTAACAGACAAGTAACGGCTAAATGCTCCATCGCACCTCAGCAACAAGTAACAGAAAACAAGTAAGGGTTAAATGTCCATCGCACCTGAGAAAGAAGTAACAGACAAGTAACGGCTAAATGCTCCATCGCACCTCAGCAACAAGTAACAGAAAACAAGTAACGGTTAAATGTCCATCGCACCTGAGAAAGAAGTAACAGACAAGTAACGGCTAAATGCTCCATCGCACCTCAGCAACAAGTAACAGAAAACAAGTAACGGTTAAACGTCCATCGCACCTGAGAAAGAAGTAACAGACAAGTAACGGCTAAATGCTCCATCGCACCTCAGCAACAAGTAACAGAAAACAAGTAACGGTTAAATGTCCATCGCACCTGAGAAAGAAGTAACAGACAAGTAACGGCTAAATGCTCCATCGCACCTCAGCAACAAGTAACAGAAAACAAGTAACGGTAAGCAATGACAGGCACCGGTCATCAGAAAGGTGACATACAATTACGTATCACGTGGTGAGTCAACGAAGAGACACTGCTTCTAAATTCTTCAGTTGTTGCTCTGCCTCCACAGAGACCATAAGGCTTACTAGGGACGGGGAGCTCAGGACGTCCACCTCCACTGTCACACAGCTCCTGTGAGTTCATGGTCCTGTGGGAAAATTAGTATAAATCGTAATCATATGTTGCTGTTTTTCGTTTTTGTCTAATATCACCTAGTACTCGATGTGAACAGATATAAAATAAAATATTGATTGATTGATTGATTGATTGATTGATTGATTGATTGATTGATTGATTGATTGACAACTCCTGAGCTCTGAGCTCTGAGTTCTAATGTCGCTTTACGTCCACGGAGACCATAAGGACTATTAGGGGCGGGGAGCCCAGGACATCCACCCCGACTTTCACACAGCTCCTGAGCTCTGAGACACTGTCTGGCTGGGGAACTTGTGTCGTGTAATAAAAACACAGGTACAAATGTTTGGGTATGAGAACAGATTGACTCGATAGGCAAAAAGAAAGGGGAAAAAAAGAAAAGAAAAAAAAGTAAAGAAAGAAACAAAGAAACAAAGAAAGTAAAGAAATAAACAAAGAAAGATAACCATGCATCCACTCGCTTACTCATTCACCCGGCGCACTCATTCACTCACTCACTTGCTCACTCAAACTAGGAAGGAAATAAGCAGTCTGTGACTCAGTCAACCAATGCAGCCAACCAGTCCATTATTCATTCGTCTCTGTCGGTCCCTGCATTTCACAAACCTACTTTCCTTTGCTTGAATCCATCCATTCACTCAGACATTGGGAAAATGAAGCAGCAACAACAGAACACATATAAATTCGTTCATCTTCTACCCGTAAAAAGAAGTTGCAAAGAACACAGTGTTAAAGTACGCAAACAAACAAACAAGTAAGAACAAAAGCAAAACAGCAACAACAACTTTAAAAGAATAAAATTTACAAAGGATAAAAATGAAATAAACAAAACAAACAAGAACACAACACACAGCAAAAACAACTTAAAAAGAATAAAAATAAAAATAAATAATCAAAAAAATCAATATAAAATAAAAAATAAAAAAATATGAAAATAAGATCCCAGCTGGTATAGATCATGAAAGTCAAAGGGAGATTAATCGTATGGGCTATACCTTGCACGGAAAGAACAAACGACGTCTCCAAACTGATCCTTGCCTTATTATACATCGTCTCCGGAAGCTTCCACGCAACCTTACAAACACACGTTAATCCATCGTCACTGGCCTCTATTTCATCAATTTGTATTTCCAGTGACGTCACATTTTCCCTTCGGCTCGTTTTGTTCGAATATCTACTTCCGCAAGCAAAGACTACTTCGGGCGAAGGGAGACAACTGTTCGGAACATCGCACAGCAGCGAGACGTTATCTCCCTTGTGAAGTGTTCGGCTTTCGTTGTACCCAGTGATGACAGGAAGTAAAGACGATGCGTTGATGCTTTCTGAAAACAACAGACAAAACTCAGAACTCAGATATTCATTACAGAAGAAGATTTCTGGCATTTGCCTATTTTTACAATCTGTTCCTGCTAATCGACATGCTACAGAGAGAGAGAGAGACAGACAGACAGAGACAGAGACAGACAGAGAACTCGAACTCGAAAACTTAATTTTCCAAGGATTGTAGTTTAGGTTCATTCAGACCTGTCTAGTCCTTGCTAAATTACCGAATAAGTGAAATATGGAGAAACAATTATATGAAGAAAAACAAAAAAACAAAACAAAACAAACAAACAGAAGGAGAAAAAAGAAAAGAAAAAATCAGATATTTATTACAGAAGGATTAAAGTTTCTGGCACTTGCCTCTTTTTACAATCTGTCCCTGTTAATCTACATGCTACACACAGAGAGAGAGGGAGACAGACAGACAGACATTCAGAGACACAGACAGAGACAAACAGACAGGCAGAGAGAGAGAGAGAG
>OY757557.1:10428992-10434969 GCA_963584105.1 Alviniconcha strummeri
GATGAATCTAGCATCACACCAACGATGAGTGTCACATCTAGCATCACAACAACACCGAGTTTCATATCTAGCATCACACCAACAATGAGTGTCACATCTAGCATCACACCAAGAATTAGTGTCACAGCTAGCATCACATCAGCAATAAGTGTTGCATCTAGCATCACTCCAACGATGAGTGTCACATATAGTATCACACCAACACCGAGTGTCAAATCTAGTGTCACACCAACACCAAGTGTCACATCTAGTATCACACCAACACCAAGTGTCACATCTAGTATCACACCAACACCGAGTGTCACATCTAGCATCACACCAACAATGAGTGTTGTATCTAGCATCACACCAACGATGTGTGTCACATCTAGCATCACATCAGCAATGAGTGTCACATCTAGCATCACACCAACAAAACGTGTCACATCTAGCATCACACCAACAGTGAGTGTCACATCTAGTATCACACCAACACCGAGTGTCACATCTAGTATCACACCAACACCAAGTATCACATCTAGTATCACACAAACACCAAGTGGGACATCTGGCATCACTCCAACGCCCAGTGTCACATCTAGTATCACATCAACACCAAGTGTTACATCTAGCATCACACCAACACCAAGTGTCACATTTTGTGTTATACCAACACCAAGTGTCACATCTAGCATCACACCAGCAATGAGTATTGCATCTAGCATCACACCAACACCAAGTGTCACATCTAGCATCACACCAACAATGAGTGTTGCATCTAGCATCACACCAACGATAAGTGTCACATCTAGCATTGCATCAGCTATGAGTGTCACATCTAGCATCACACCAACAGTGAGTGTTGCATCTAGCATCACACCAAAAATGAGTGTTGCATCTAGCATCACACCAACAATGAGTGTTGCATCTAGCATCACACCAACGATGAGTGTCACATCAAGTATCACCTCAACATTTAGTGTCACATCTAGCATCACATCAACAGTTAGTGTCACATCTAGCATCACATCAACAATTAGTGTCACAGCTAGCATCACACCAACAATGAGTGTCACATCTAGTATCACACCAACAATGAATGCCACAACAAGTGCCAGACAGAGTACAGCACAAACAGCAAGCAGGACCTCAAGCATTATACCGACAACAAGTCCCATATCAACAATAAGTGTCACACCAAGCATCACAGAAACCAAAAGTGACATAATCTCACAAACATCGGGTGTCACATCAGGTATGATGTCAACAGCAAGTGTCGCACCAAGTATCACTCAGTCAACAAGCGTCACATCAGGTATCACGCCATCAGCAAGTACCAAGCAGCAAACAAGTAACATATCAAGTATGACATTAACATCAAGTATCATACTAACAACCAATCTTACACCAACAACAAGTGTCACATCAAGTATCACAACAACACCAAGTATTACACTAACAAGCAATCCCACACCAACAAGTGTCACATCAAGTATCACACCAACACCAAGTGTTACACTAACTACCAATCCCACACCAACAACAAGTGTCACATCAAGTATCACACCAACACCAAGTGTTACACTAACAACCAATCTCACTCCAACAACAAGTGTCACATCAAGTATCACACCAACACCAAGTGATACACTAACAACCAATCCCACACCAACAACAGGTGCAACATCAAGCATGACACCAACATCAAATATCACACTAACAACAAATCTCACTGCTACAACAAGTGTTACATTAAGTAACACACCAACGTCAGATATCATACTAACAACCAGTCCCACACAAACAACAGGTGTCACATCAACTGTGACACCAACAAGTGCCATACCATCAACAAGTGTCACATCAAGTATTATTCAAACGACAACTGTCACGTCTATCACTCCATCGACAACTGTCACGTCCAGTGTCATTCCATCGACACTTGTCCCGTCTAATATCACTTCATCCACAACTGTCACATCTATTGTCATTCCATCGACAATTGTCACGTCTAATATCATTTCATCAACAACTGTCATGTCTAATATCAGTCCAACAACAACTGTCACGTATAATACAACTCCGACGACAACTGTCACGTCTAGTATTACTCCGACAACAACTGTCATGTCTAATACAACTCCAGCGACAACTGACACGTCTAGTGTTACTCCGACAAAAACTGTCACGTCAAATACAACTCCAGCGACAACTGTCACGTCTAGTGTTACTCCGGCAACAACTGTCACATCTAATACAACTCCAGCGACAGCTGCCACGTCTAATATTACTCCAACAACAATTGCCATGTCTAATGCAACTCCATCGACGTCCAGTATTATACCAACAACTGGTGTCACCTCTAGCATTGTACCAACAACAATAGTGACATCTAGCACTGTACCAACAACAGGTGTCACATCTAGCACTGTACCAACAACAGGTGTCACATCTAGCACTGTACCAACAACAGGTGTCACATCTAGCACTGTACCAACAACAGGTGTCACATCTAGCACTGTACCAACAACAGGTGTCACATCTAGCATTGTACCAACGACAGGTGTCACATCTAGCATTGTACCAACAACAGGTGTCACATCTAGCATTGTACCAACAACAGGTGTCACATCTAGCACTGTACCAACAACAGGTGTCACATCTAGCATTGTACCAACGACAGGTGTCACATCTAGCACTGTACCAACAACAGGTGTCACATCTAGCATTGCACCAACAACAGGTGTCACATCTAGCACTGTACCAACAACAAGTGTCACATCAAGTATCACACCTACAAGTATTGAATCACCTATCACTCCAATGACAACATCAAGTACTGCACCAGCAACAAGTGTCTGGTCAACAGACACAGCAACGAGAAGTGCAACATCAGCTGTCACACCAGCGACCACTGTTACGTCAAGCTCCATGCCAACAGCGAGTGCCACTATATCAATCGCATCAACAGGAGTCTCATCAACTGTCATACCTACGGTTAGCGTCACATCGACATCAACCAACACTCCGACAATCCCAACGACTACAGTCGCTACTGGTAAGTGTGAGCAAAGTTTTGGTGCTGATTGTTCGTGTATCGTTGCCAAAATGTTTATCTTATTCTTCTATTCGTGTGCGTGCGTGCGTGCGTGCGTGCGTGCGTGCGTGCGTGCGTGCGTGCGTGCGTGCGTGCGTGCGTGCGTGCGTGCGTGCGTGCGTGCGTGCGTGCGTGCGTGCGTGCGTGCGTGCGTGCGTGCGTGTGTGTGTGTGTGTGTGTGTGTGTGTGTGTGTGTGTGTGTGCAGTAGGTAATGACCTTCCCCTTCCTCTCCGACAGAAACTTTCTCTTGACTCATTCAAGTAACTCAAAACATTTCTTTTCCCAAAACTACAGACTTGCAATGTTTTCCGTTCCGCGCTGCTGTCTTCATCCGTCTCAAATCTCTGTTTGCTGCTCATTTTTTAAATTGTATAAATTAAGCTTTGTATAGTCAGTAAGCTCGTGTGTGGGGTGCCTGTGTATGTGGTCGGGGGGCGGTATGGGGGGGGGGGGGGGGTGCAAGTATGCGCTTAGAATAGTCTCTACGGACACATTTTGTGCTGTATAAATACTTTAATTATCATCATTATGCCGAACGTGAATGTTTCAAAGGCAGCGTTGTGGTAAACTTCTGAGACGGGGTGGAGCGCATATGAACTTTTCCGAGCGCACAGATACCACCTTGAACTGAACTGAACTGAACGTTGCAGGACCGGGAATGACAGAAAATGGGATCGTCATTATCTGCTTGTTTGGACTTGCTGCCGCTGTCGTCGTCATCTGCATTGCTGGTGCTTTAATCCACCGAAGACGTGAGTGCATGTGACCAAAGATTTAAAACCTTTGATGTGACGCATCCAGCCTCCTCCTAACGCCATTCTCATTTTGTCTTGCCTCGTATCGCTACATGGGCGCTGCCATATCTGGGCTTGTTGGTGTTGATGTTGTTGATGTTGGTCGCTTTTAATTATAGCGCTATTCTCCGCTCTCTAGCAGACTCACTGCGCTCTTGTCCCCTTTAATTTTAAATGAGCGACTTTAAAGCTTTTTTACAGTGTTTTGAGTATTCACCAAAGTCGTGTGCTTACAACGCTGTTTGGTTGTTACATGGCTGGTGCCACGTACGTGAAAGTGCTGCCGTCTCGGCGTGTTCTGTGTATACCACACAACCATGCACCATGCCACATCACTTCACGCAAAGTCACATACGTGCGGTTTTTAACCTTCTCTGCCTCAGCCTTCAGAATTTCTGGCCTGAGTGATGCACAGACGCGCCTGCAAACAGTATATTTGCCGGTCCCATAACACATCTACTTTCAATGCTAAGCGTTTTGATGAAAATCCTTTCACATGCCAGTGCGAAAAAGAAGAGAGAGAAAACGCATAAGGGTTCCAAATTTCGCACTTTTATTGGTCGTTTTTAAATGACACCATGGCAGTGAAGGGTTAAGTACAGTGGCGTTGTACTGAGTTTGTCCGTGAGCCAGTTTGGCCTAGCGGTAAGGCGTTAGGCTGGTAAGCGGAAGGACCTCGGTTCGATACCGCTTCGGCTCTCCTTTCTCTTCAGTAAAAAAGGTTGTGGTTTGTGGACACTGTCTTGTGACTTTGTCCATCACTTCCTACTGAAACATTAAAATGGCTCTCATCGCTGCGCATCTTAATGCAGGAATCATTCTGGCAGTGACAGTGTATCGATAGGTATATAATCTCCCTCTTCCCAACCTCCATACCCCGTCCCCCTCCCCCCCCCCCTTCTCCCTGTCCCTAATAAGCCTCATGGTTTCTGTGGACGTTAAGCACCATGTTTACTTACTTACTTAAATTGTTCGTACTTTATACTTCTCACTCCACGATGAACTCCGCTAGTTGCACTAACTACGTGAGTTTAATTACGGCGAGTCGTGAGATCGACAGCGAGACTTGGTCATGTATTGACCGACATGGGGCCATCAGGGCGGGTCACAAGGCCGAAAACGAGTCTTTGACCTGTAGTGACATGGAGTCATTGCATGCTTTGGTGAAGTAGGTGAGAGCGGGTCACAAGACCATGCAGTTAAAAAGGGCCAACAGAAAGTTTGGCTATCTGAATGCTTTAAAATTGTGGCAGGACGAAACAACGTGGAAACTTCGACGGTTCGGCTTCTTCAAGAATGACATCACAAACAAGCATTTATACTGTCTTTAAAAATATATAATAAATATATTTAAAAAAACAACAACAACATATTAAACGAAACGAGTCATATGTTGGTTCCTGCGGCGACATGGAGCGGTAGGCTTTCTCTCTCTCAGTATGCTTGTGTGTGCGGGTGCCTGTGTGTGTGTGTGTTGGTGGTGGTGGTGGGGGGGGGGGGCTGCCTCTGTGTGTGTGTCAGACAGACAGACAGACAGACAGACAGACAGACAGACAGAGACAAAGAGAGACAGAGACAGACAGACAGAGACAGAGAAACAGAGAGAGACAGAGACACAGACAGAGCGTGTATGAACTTAGTCTCAGCAGACAAGATTTTGCGCGCTATAAATACTTTAATTATGATCATTACTTATATTTAGGCTCGTTTTTATTTGGATGTCATATTAGATCATTTGTGCATTCCCTCGTTAGTTCACTCAAAATGAAATATGCACACAGGTCGGCGCTCGCAGCAACAGCGACAGCGTGACGACACCACAGACAACGCTTCAGAGGAAACGATGACGTCAGACAACGTCAGCGACGATAACAGCTTCTTCACCATCAGCTCTGTCGGCTCTCTCAACAGAGTGTACCAGAACACGCAGGCCGATGCCCCCCACGACTTCAACAACCCGTTCCCGCAGAGTCCAGTTCCCACATCACCACCAGTTCCCATCCTCATCCCTAGGGCGTCGACAGGAAATGCTGTGTCGTCACTTCCTGCGGGCGTGTAAAGCATGACTGAAACAGTTATGAGAGACATGGATTTTTTAATATTGTT
>OY757557.1:10437669-10440169 GCA_963584105.1 Alviniconcha strummeri
CAAGATAAAATATGTTATTACTGTCTTTATAAGGTATGCGAGGATATTTGGCCGCGGTGTTATCACAATGAAAAACATAGCATCGAACGTGCACGCACGCACGCATTACACACACACGGACACACACACTCATTGCACACACACACACACACACACACACACACACACACACACACACACACACACACACACACACACACACACACACACACACACACACACACACACACACACACACACACACACACACACACACACACACACACGCATTACACACCACACACACATACACGCACACTCATTACACACACACACACACACACACACACACACACACACACACACACATCCACACACACACACACACACACACACACACACACACATCCACACACACACACACACACACACACACACACACACACACACACACACACACACACACACACACACACACACACACACACACACAGCAGAAATGACGAAACTTTGTGGCAGAAATGACAAAACTGTAGGGCTCCCCGTAGGTACTCATTAAACTTGGCGCGCGTGACAGGCACGCTGGGGCAATACAGAAATAAAGGACCTGCTGTAGCACCTCGCACAGACAAGTATGCCTTCATGATCTGAAGAGGGCAGTCCTGCGGTGAGGTGGTACCTTTTATTGTTAGGGTCAAGGGCTTGCCTTTGCTGTGCTTGAAGTGAATGAAGGTCACTGTCAGGCAGGTGTCTTTGATTTCTAGCTGTTTCCACGGCAATATATTAGGGTTAGTAGTGATAGCTGATTGCACGGTCATTTCACTAATGCGCAGGAAAGCATGGAAAGCCAGACAGAACATTGCCTTGTACAAAGCTCTGTGGTGCTTCCCTGGCACCGTAAACTGTAGGGCCCTCGACAGCCTGCTAAGCACGGGCTTGTCGATGGCATCCTGAGGTCGAATTGCTTACTGAGTTTGTGGCATGCAGACAATAATTTCTGGACTAAGAAGGTGGTTGTGGATCACTCCCCCCTCGTAATTTATGTATGTACCCAGTGGCTGACATGTGTGATGATACTGTGGCTGGCGAATACCGTGCCCTATAAAGATGTGAGATAAACAAGCGGCCCACAGGGGGCTTGGCTGCCTCACGGGGAGGACAACCCACCAAACGGACCATGGGGGCAAAGCTGCCTCACGGGGAGGACAATTACCATCAACGGCCCACAGGGGGCAAAGCTGCATCACGGGGAGGACAACCACAAACGGCCCACAGGGGGCAAAAATGCATCAGTGGGAGGACACCCATCGACGGCCCACAGAGGGCAAAGCTGCCTCTAATGGAGGAGCAAAACATGTGGAAAGCCGCAGAGGAGGCAGCAGCATAAGAAAGTTAGGGTAAAATATGCCCATCATTTTGTGATATTAAGTGACCATACATACATGAATCCTGAAGAAACAGCCACTGTGAGTGCCTGTTGTGTGCAACTCACTGCAGGGAATGGCAGGCAGCAATCATTGTCCCCCTCCCCCCACCCCCACCCCGATCGACTTATACAGGAGGTACTGACTCTGTATGGACAAGTGTACCCTGTCGTCATTGAAGTGCCCTGTCCTGCTTTCCCGAAACGTAAACTTTGCATTGTGTTTCCAGACCGTGATGTGGGGCACCTTCTGGCTGTGCTCTGTCAGCCCTGCGTTGACTGCCTGCGCACAGCCCGAGTACTGCCTAACTCCTAGCGGAGAAAGACCTCTCCGGGATCTGTGAGCTGAAAAGCGCGGCAAACTGCAACCCACAACAACCATCTTTGCCTTGTACCGGTCGTGGAGCAGTGAGGCTAACTCCAAAAGCTGCAAAGAAAAAGCATCGGCATCCCACTAGTTCCGCGCAGTCCTTGGAAAGTCGTTACCGCCGACATGGAGGAAAATGATGCCGGGGTCCTTGGAAACCCGGCACATTATACTGTTCAACAGTGCGCCTCCGTTCGCCATTAGTCGCGTCACTGTCAAACGACCTCGTCCGCAGATCTCCACAGAAGTTGTTCTGCTTAGCTTGAAATCTGGGCACAAGTGGGTATTGTGACCTGAGTGCAAGTAATCCAGCATTCGTGTACACATAGAGTGACCCAATACTAGTGTATGGTACATAGCAGTCTTCTTGTAAGTATCGAGAAAAACGAATTTTTTGCCGTGGAGCAATTCCCCACTGACCTCTCTGCTGGAGCGCTCGCAGTGAAAGAAAGCCACAGAGACACGCTTGAATCTCGTGTACCCGCGGATGCGCGCGCACACGTACGACTCATGGTACTTGGGGTTAGGCTAAATGAAGAAGTTGGCAGGTTTCCTGCAGTCAGTGGATTGGCTGCCTGCTGCAATACCCAACTGGCCGATACAGATACAAGCTTACACCCATACAATTTTATTTTTTTCGCTTCGCGAAAAAGCATATATATATGTATAAAATGTGTGTGTGTGTGTGTGTGTGTGTGTGTGTGTGTGTGTGTGTGTGTGTGTGTGTGTGC
>OY757557.1:10442669-10462669 GCA_963584105.1 Alviniconcha strummeri
CTTTTGTCGGGTGGTGTATATTTCGTTATTACCCTCGTCCTGAGGTAAGACACGATGTCTGACAAGACAGTAACACCCATTTACTAACTGGTTATTACGTGCCTGCCCTAAGTATAAATACACGTTCCCCTACCACGCTGTCTTAGTCAGGCTTTCAGACCTACAAGCAGCAGCGCCGATCGCAAACTGGTAAGTCACTAAGTCTAAGCCGGATTTATAATTTATTATATTTATAACGTGTGTTTGGGCTCCAGCAGTTTAACTCTTTAAGCAGCGAAAAGAAAGACTGCCAAGCCCTCATCAGCGGAAAATTCTAGAGATGATCGCGGGCAAGGCCCACAGCTTTTGTATAGCATGATATGTAGAGTAATTGTATATGTTTTTGTATAGTATGATTTGCAGAGAAATTGTATATATTTTTGTATTGTGGTATTTGTAAATTGTATATGTTTCTGTATAGTATTATTTATAGACTAATTGAATATGTGTTCGCATAGTATGATTTAGAGTAATTGTACATGTGTTTGTATAGTGTGATTTATAGAGTAATTATATATGTGTTTGTATAGTATGATTTATAGAGTAATTGTATAATTATGTGTTTGTGTAGCATGATTTGTAGCGTAATTGTATATGTGTTTGCACAGTATGATTAATAAAGTACCAACTATTCTTAGTATGTCAACAATAACAACAACAACAACAACAACAACAACAACAACAACAAATTCAGCCATTACATGCATTTTGTAGAGCTTGAATATAATAATTATACAGTGCATAATGTAGAGGGTTGGAGAAAAAAAATGAAGGTGAATGGATCGGAAAAGTAGAAATTAGAACATTCGAAAAGGAAAGATTCTTGGCAGAGGACGAAGCAGACAAGGACATAATTATTCTCACGTACTTGATCCAGACTTTAAATGAGATAACTTTTGTCAGCTCTGGCTTCTCAACAGTGGTGGCCTGGATTTCTAAGGACTCAGACATAAATTCGACCGACAGACGAAAACAATGTGCCTGCAGAAGACCTGTTTCATATGCCCAACGTCCCTCACGCAATGCCTTTGCAAGTTATGTCAGAAATATAAAACATGACCTAAAAAACTGACGTCATTATAACATTAGAGGCCAGCGCAACCGGATGTAAAGCACATAGTTGTATACAGGCTGTTTCAGAATCAGACCGTTCTTGAAAAAAGACTGCGTGCGGAAGTTCAGGTCTCCCAAAGGGGTTGTTTATATTTACGTAATCTGTATTACATTTTTTTTTTCTTTTTTTTTTTTTTCTTTTTTTTTCATACACGTTTTTGTAGACTCGGCCTGAAAACAATTCACAATGGCGTCGTCTCAAGCACCTAATCGGCTCCGGCCTAATAATTCAGTTCTTCCGACGTCGAATTATTAATATCGTAATGACGTCAAAATCACTTTGCCATCATTTCATTGTCCGTCTTGGCAATTTCAAACAATACCAGTTCATTTCCGTATATTTAATGCTGTTCCCCAAGAAAAGGTTAGGAAAATGAAATTATTTTTAACACACTGCCCAGATTTAAAAATAAAATAAACATTGACAAAAATAATTTATACCTGACATGTAGCCTGTCAATGATGTCATACTCAAACGCGGGAAAGAGATCCTGAAAATAGTGTTTATTACAGTGTCTCGGGAAGTCCTCTTACAAAATCGTTACAAAATCAACGGCACGTTCTGTCCCAAAACTTTTAATGCGGATCATATCCATTTAACCTGCTCTAAGCGCACGAGAAGTTTAGCCTCTGAAGGAGAGTTCCCTTAACATGTCAGCAACTTCTAAGATCGCACGCAAAGCTGGCTCATTTATTATCTGTGTCTTTTCTTCATTATTTATTATCAGTACCGGTTTTCGCATTTTGACGCGTGTGTGCAATGGTCAAGTCCTTTCAGAAAATCGTCTCAATGGCAATAATACGTGTGAGTAACTGTCACGCGCTTTCAGAGAATCGTCACAATGGCAGGCCGTGGTCAAGTGACTCACGGACTTGCTCTTGGAGTCTTCTTCGTCTGCCTCTTCATCCACCCTGCTGAACAGGCTTCAGACCGACCCCACATCCTGGTCATCGTGGCCGATGACATGGGGTGGAATGATGCTGGGTTTCGAGACAGCGAAATGTACACGCCCAACATCGACAAGATGGCTTCGGAAGGAGTGATGCTGAAATACTCCTACATGCTGCCGGTGTGCACGCCCTCCAGAGCGGCCTTCTTCACGGGCGTCTACCCGTTCAAGATGGGTATTCAACACTCCGTCTTCAATGCTATGCAGAACGTTTCTGTGCCGTTGAAGTACGAGTTTTTTCCGCAGCTCCTTCAGCGTGAGGGGTACAAGACCCACATGGTGGGCAAGTGGCACCTCGGCTTCTGCAACTACAACATGACTCCGACCCACCGCGGCTTCCACACGTTCTACGGCATGTACAACGGCGAAGGGGACTACTTCACTCACCTCAGCAAGAGGGACGGATACGACATGCACCAGGACGAGGGGACCAACCTTACGATCGACTGGTCCGCCAAGGGAATCTACTCCACCCATCTCTTCACTAACAAAACGATCGAAATCTTAGAAAATCACGACCAGTCCCAGCCTGTTTTCATCTTCCTGTCCTACCAAGCCGTCCACGGTCCGCTGCAAGTTCCCAACTACTACATCAACAAATATTGTGCTAACGTCACTGCCGGCGGTAACCGAACGGTGCATTGTGCCATGATGGCCGCGATGGATGAAGGGATTGGGAACGTCACTGCCGCTCTGGACAGACTGGGGTTTTCGGACAATCTGATCACTCTCTTTGTCTCCGACAACGGGGGACCGTACAAAAAGGGTGAGTATGTACAATGAGGCAAGTATTGTACAAATTACGCCGTTGTTCGCTATATGTCTATCGGGAAACAATCAGCCATAACTGCTCGCTATACGTCTAATGTGAGGTAGGTAGGTAGTGCTGCTTAACGTCCTCAGATGTCAGTTGACATATTAGGGACAAGCTGAGACCAATGCCGAAGCATGGTTCAGTATAGCTTTACGTCCACGGAAGCCAGAAGGCTCGTTAGGACGGACAGCCCATGACGGCCACCTCGACTCGCACACGACTCCTGAACTATGTCTTATGTGAAATAATCAGCCATGTTAAATACCCCCCCACCCCACCCTCACCCCCAACAGTTGCAGCGCCCCCTACCACCAGCACCAGCACCAGCACCTCCACCATGCACTGTGACAGCTACTTCAAGTGCGTCAGAAAGTATGCGAGGATGTTCATACAAATGTCTTTTTTGAGTATCCTCGTGCGAGTATACGACATTTAGGGTGTACGAATATGTTAGAATATGCACCTGCATGTGGTTCTGCGTGTGTGTACACGAATGTGTTAGAATATGCATCTGCATGTGATTCTGCGTGTGTGTACACGAATGTGTTAGAATATGCACCTGCATGTGATTCTGCGTGTGTGTACGAATGTGTTAGAATATGCGCCTGAATGTGGTTCTGCGTGCGTGTGTGAGATATAGCATCAGGTGACAACAACTATGTGCATGGATACGTATACAGATGTGTTTGTTTTTGCAACTGCAACTAAGTGTATACCTTAAAAGCCAAAAAAAATTAGGTCTGTTATTGCTGGGTCAAACTTGCAGACATATGGTATCATCTTGATAATTGTAAGATCAGTCTGATATCACTTATGTGAAAAGACTTTAGATAAAAAGGAAGAAGACGAACACACGCACACGAGCTAGGTCTATTGATAAACTTTGCTTCTTCTCAGTCTGTCTATTTCACTGAAAATCTGGACTTTTAGCCAGATAGCAGGCGCTCGATTTCGGCCAGCTGGAGAAATAAGTGAAAAATGAACCCAATTCAGACAAGATCCAAACACACGAAAGGTTAAAAAGGAAGCTATTTGCATTATGAAAAAATACAGCATGCGAATTACCGGGGTTAGCCCCCTTTTCAAGCTACAAAACAACCCTTAAACAACAGTTAAATGGTAAAAAATGAGATGTAGGATACTTATCTGCTTTGGTTGAGCTGCTTTGTTATGTTGCTTTGGTGTCCAATTCAGACCAAAATACTGAAACAAAATTGACTGTCAGCGTTCTGAAACAAGATCCAAAGACAGAAGAAGAAAAACAAACAAACAAAGAACGCTGATTCGGACAGGAAAAGGGTCTGTTATTGTATCAAAGGCAGCTTTGAAAAACGTAGGTGCCTACGGCTGACACGTAACCCCTTAATGCATCAAAGGCAGCTTAGACTGTTTGTGTTGTGTCTTTCCAGGCGAAATCTTCCGATCGCTCGCTGTTCATAGTCGAGCATGCAAGTCTGCAGTAGTCACATGAACATCGTTATTCAGGCCTCAGTAAAGATGCCGGATCCGGTCCGGAAGCTTTACGGCCAGTTATGGCCATTACGGCCAGCTTGCGGCGAGAGTCTGGCCGGATCGTATATATCGAATCCGATTTCCCGCATCCGTTTCGGTTCCGTTCCTCCAAAGAAGGCCCAGATCATATTGTGCTAAACCGGTCCAGATCCGATCTGGATGGCTTGGTCAGGTTTTTGGGAAAGCGCATCTGGTCCGGAAGCAAGCCGGTGTGCAAGTCTCATCGGGCCTGGCTCTGGCAGAACGCAACCGACCCGCTACCAGTTTCCCACTTTCAGGATCGGTACAGACGTTCATCTACAGACGGCCCGGATCATATTGAGGAAAACCAGGCTGGATCCGATTTGGCTTTGGCTGACTGTGTCAGATTTGGGCCAAACGTATCCGGTCCGGAAGCAAGCCGGTGTGCAAGAGTCTTCTGGCCTGTTCCGTGTGTGTGTGTATATATATATAGCCCTGTTTTGATATCTAGCTAGGTTTTACTTTTACCGTGCAGTTACATGTGCAAAGGTAGCATGAAAATCTCATTTCTGTGCCCCATATTTCTTTTCAACAGCGCGTTGGAAGAAAAAAAAGAAAGAAAAAAAAAAAAGCCAGCTCCGAAGTACTTTAATTTCGTCCTCTTTCATTAAAAGAAAAAAAGAAGCATGATATCATACGATGTCATAATTATGTTACCGCATCGTGTTATATCATGTTTTGTTGTATTATATCCTATCGTATATCATTTCACACTGTGTGGTATCGTGTCATATCATACGGAATATTATAATTTATTATTGTGTTAATATCACAGCGTAACAAAGAACGAAATACGTAGAATTCTTTCGGCCGTGCGTCTACAGTGATGATGACGCAATGCTGACGATGACGTGTTTGTGGCCACGCAGGGGCCAGCAACTGGCCACTGAGGGGGTCGAAGATCACGCTGTGGGAGGGTGGAACGAGGGTAGTGACCATCCTACGCAGCAAGAAGTATCTGCCTAACCACAAGGGCTACGTGTGGAAAGGTCTCATGCACGCTGTAGACTGGTGGGTATCTCTTGGGAAGAGGGACATCTCACGGAAGTCATACAGGAGCTATAGACTTCTCTGATCCGAGTCAAATCTCTCTCTCTCTCTCTCTCTCTCTCTCTCTCTCTCTCTCTCTCTCTCTCTCTCTCCTTCCACTCCCCTCTCCCTCCCTCCCTCCCTCCCTCCCTCTCTCTCTCTCTCCCTCCTTCCCCCCTCTTTCTCTCCCTCCCTCCCCCCTCCCTCTCTCTCTCCCTCCCTCTCTCCCTCTCTCTCTCTCGTAGTAAAAGTATCCAATGAATGAAAAACGAATGCTACACGAGTAAATGAACAATCATTACAACCAAAATTATCCCTCCCTCCCCCCCCCCCCCCCCACACACACACACAGGAAAATTTGAAGGGGGCAGAGATTTTGCTAGTATAGTACCTGTTTTGTATTCTGTTTTCCGCTGACTCCCCAAGTGTTCCTGTGATCAAAGGTACCCGACTCTGATGCGAGCGGCAGGATTCAAGGTCAACACTTCGGGTATGGACGGGGTGGACAACTGGAAGAAAATCGTCAAGAAGCGTAGAAGCAAGCGGAGGGAATTCGTCTACAACATCGACGACGTGAAAAACACCGCCGCCCCTCCGTTACCGGAAATACAAGCTGGTCATGAATCCAAAGAAACCCGGTGAGTTTGTGTGCATGTGTGTGTGTGTGTGTGTGTGTGTGTGTGTGTGTGTGTGTGTGTGTGCGTTGGTGTTGTTCAAACCAGAAAAGTCATTTATTTCAATCATACACACACAAACACACACACACACACACACACACACACACACACACACACACACACACACACACACACACACACACACACACACACACACACACACAAACACACACAAACACACACACACACACATACATAGACAGAGACAGAGACAAAAATAGAGATAAAAACAGAGACAGATAAGATAAAATGCTTTATTTCACAGGGATAAAGATTTAAGTACGTGTTGGCTTTTTTGCATATCTGCCCCTGATGACAAACATAGCAACACTCAATACATCAAACAAAAATTCAATTAAATACGCTAGAAAAACAAAACAAAAAAACAACAACAACAAAAACACTATTAAAAACAAAACAAAAAAACATCTAGTTTCTGTCTAAAATATCACATCATACGAGCAGAGCAATAATAAAGCAAAGACCAATTCAAACTATTTTTTAGGAGAGAGAGAGAGAGAGAGAGAGAGAGAGAGAGAGAGAGAGAGAGAGAGAGAGAGAGAGAGAGAGAGAGGGGGGGGGGGAGAGAGAATTACAAAACATATTAACGAATAAAAGAAAGCGATAGAATAATTACTATCTCACTATCTACGTATAAAACAAGATCACACCTAACAGGATTGGAGGCTAAGCGATGGTGCATTATACACACCTAACCAAAATTAAAGCACATCACACACACCCACAATCATATATATATATGCAAACATTAAATTTGAGAGAGAGAAAAAGGAAAGGAAAAAAAGGAGAGAGAAAAAAAAGGAAAAAAAAGGAGGAAAACAAAGGTAAATATTTCATGAACATACCACACACACACACACACACACACACACACACACACACACACACACACACACACACACACACACACACACCACACACACACACACACACACACACACACACACACACACACACACACACACACACACAAATCCAAAACTTTACAAGAGCAAGGAAGGGAAAACAATAACAACATTCTAGACATTTTGTGTCAAGCTGTCTGACGAGCAAGAGAGAGAAAAAAAGAGAGAGAGAAAAAAAGTATAACGAAGTATTCAAGGTATAACGAAGTAAGTATAACGAAGTAAGTGCCTGAAATGCTTTCCTTTTGAACGTTTTTAATTCCATGGTGTATCTGAGATGATGAGCTAAACTATTCCACGCTAAGGAGACTGAAAAGAGAAACTCGTTTTAAAGATATCAATCCTTGTTCTGGGCAAAAGCTGTTTATTCCCATGAACATGAAGACGTTCAAATGGAATCATGAGATCTTTCAGATACTGCGGGGCTTTGCCGTGAACAACCTTTTGCATTAGAACACATTTGCTGAGCAATAGTTGTTTGTCCAAAGGGAGTAGTTTGAGAGCACAGCACTTTTGTTTGTAGTCTAAATTAGGAATTGGCATCAAGAATTTTACGGCACGTTTGTGGAGAGAATACAGCTGCTTCATGTGCACACCGGCACATCCATCCCATGCCACTTTAGCTGTTCGTCTACAGTTACTCCAAGTAGGCGATGTTTTGAAACTTGCTCTATTGGCGTGGTCTCGAACTTTAGATTTAAAGGGAGCTGTTTTTTCTGGTGTTTTTGTCTCGTCGCCATCAATATGCGTTTTGCTTTTCGTCGGATTCAGTGCCATCCGATTTCTACAACGAGACATCATACAGACTTTGTTGTAAATCCCTACGTATATTATCTATGTTGTCATTAGCTGTATTAAGGGTGCCATCATCAGCAAATAAATCACATTGGACTGACGCACGTGTAAGACACAGGGGCAAGTCATTAATAAGGATGCAAAACAGAAGTGGGCCTAGGATCGACCCTTGAGGCACTCCACTTGTTATAGACGTTTCTTGGGAGTATGTGCCATTTACAAGCACGCATTGTAGACGATCGTAAGAAAGCTATACTTGCCATGCTTAAGTTGTACGTGGATAGTTTTTTTCAGTAAAATATCGTGATGAGACAGGTCAAAAGCCTTGCGAAAATCGAGAAATACAGCGCCTGACATTTGACGATTGTTGAAAGCTGAGAGCCAAGTATCAGTTAAACGGGTAACCGCCGTTTGACAAGAATTTCCACATCGGAAGCCAGACTGAAAGGAATGAAAAAGCTGGTGTGTTTCTAAAAAGTTTGTCAAATGTTTATGAATCTGTCTTTCTAGTGGCTTTGTGAGAACAGACAGGATCGAGATAGGGCGGTAATCGTTCAGATCGGTGGAGATAACTTTTGTTTTTGGGAGTGGTATTACTTTAGCTCTCTTGAATGCGGTTGAAAAACATTCTTTTGTATGTATAAGTTATAAATATATGTAAGTGTCTCAGCTATGTAAGGAAGGGCAATTTTTAGAAGTTTGACACTAATACCATCACAACCTGTAGATTTCTTATTATCCAGCTTTGAGATAGATATTCCTACTTCGAATACAGATATAGGAGGAATTGAAAATGTGGTATTTTGAGAGATTCGATCTCTGCAAAAGTTTAGTAACCTATCAGGACAATTATACTGAGACCCGTCGGTTTGATCGTCTGGTAAGAACTTGGAGACTACAGATACGAAGTGGGCGTTAAAGACATCTGGTTTGAGTTCCGATGGAAGATTATTGTTCGCAGGGCTGTGGCCTTTAGTGATGGTGTTGATAGCTCTCCACATGGATGATACATCTGCTTTATTTCCGGCAAGGTCATTAAAATATTTTTTTCTTGGCTTCCCTCACAAGGTAATTTACACGGTTCGCTGTTGCTTATATTCTACAAATTTCTTTTGCTTCCTACATTTGTCCCTCAGTAACATGGCTTGCTTTATATCAGTGTTCAGCCATGATGGAAGGGTTTGGTGTTTCACCCGCTTTTTTTTCTTTTCTTTTTTTCTTTTTTTTTGAGGGGGGGGGGGGGCGGCATGCTTATTAATAACATCAAGAAATAAGCCAATCCAGTGTGACAGTGCCACATTGGGGTCGCTAAAATTGTACACATTTTGAAAGGGGATTACGTGCAAATCCACCAAGAAAGCTCTTTCATCAAACTGTTTGAAACATCGGTAAACAACTGAAGAGTGGACATTCAGAACAGGCTTCACAGTTTTGACAGACAAGGTACAGCACACTGGAAAATGATCGCTTATTCCTGTGGCATGCGCTAGAATATTTGACACAATGCTAGCATCACTTGTGTAAATATGATCAATTAGCGTTGAAGAATGGGGAGTGATTCTCATAGGTGACGTAATCATTTGATTTCGGCCAAATAAGGATATTGTGGAATCCCATGCTGGGTTACTTTTTTGCATGTCAGTATTAAAATCACCCAACAGGACAACATTCAAATTACAGCCCTGCACCCTGTCCATCATTGTAACAAACTGATCATACCAGTCAAACGTTGAAGCTGGGTTTCTATAAATATAACCAACTAAAATACTGGACTTGCGCGTTTGTATTTCTAACCACAAGCTTTCTACTGCTTCAGACTCTAAGTCAGGACGGCGACGGACAATTTTGCTGATTGAAGAATGTATGTAAACAACTAAATCTGTGTGCTGAGATCTGGCAGCATCCTTTCGGATTAATGAATAGTGAGGAAGAGACAGACCTTCACTTGGAATGTGGCTTTTCAGCCTAGTCTCACTGAGACCGAACAGGTGGAAGAGTTGATGGGATTCAAAGAAGACATTAAGATCATGATTTTTTTTTCTTCTGAATGTGGTACACATTAAGGAGACAGTCGCTGGACATGCTAAACCCTAACAATCCGTTCCTAGAACTGAAAAATGCAGAAATTCAAATCTCTGCGTGATTAAATATTCCTTTAAATGTTGCGCACACACACACACACACACACACACACACACACACACACACACACACACACACACACATATATATATATATATAAACCCAGATATATATATATATCCCAGAGGACAATGGCGCATACAACTGAAAACAACAAGAACAACAACAAAACGAACTAGTAGTACAAATTTCGGAAAACAAAGCAGAGGGAATCCACACGAAACACGATTAACAATCCAAAGGGAGCCGGCACAGCCGCTCGAGTTCTGGACAGATGCAGACACAAACTATTCAGCTAATGAAATATCCCAACGTTTCCACCGGTTAACTATTCAAAGGGAGCAGACACAGCCGCTCGGGTTCTTGAACAGTTTCTAACACGAAGTATAAATTAGGTAGTGGAATATACTAACGTGCCCACCAGTTAATGCAAACGGAGCAAGCATTACTGTTCGTGATCCTGAATAGATGCAAAACACAAAATATTCAGCAAATGAAGAACACCAACGTGTCCACCAAGATCCTGGACGTATACTATAAACTATAACTGCTACACAGAGACAGAGAGAGAGACAGAGACAGAGACAAGGAGAGAGACAGACAGAGAGAGAGAGAGAGAGAGAGAGAGAGAGAGAGAGAGAGAGAGAGAGAGAGAGAGAGAGAGAGAGACAGACAGACAGACAGACAGACAGACAGACAGACAGACAGACAGACAGACAGACAGAGACAGAGTAACACAGAGAGACAGCAACCACCCTTTACGCTCGTAAACCTCGTTTGCTACTTTAAAAATGGGGGGAGCGGGGTGCGGACCTCCCCAGCCACCCACCCGCATTCCCTTAGTTCCGGCGCAAACACAAAGAATAGCAAATACTTCCGATAAATGAAAGGAATTCGTGAGTTCAATCAGAGGACGTTACTCATAGAAACATTCAGCACACAATAGTACGAGTTGTCCTTCTTGGAACACTCCGTCGTTTCATCCGTCTCTCTCATAACGTGAACGGATACCCGTGAACGCGTGCGTGCGTGTGTGTGTGCGTGTGTGTGTGTGTGGCGCGCGCGCGCGCGCGGGTATGTGTGCTCGACATTCTGCAGGACCCTTTACCAGAACACTCCCTGTATCCAAGTGACGCAGCAGGTCAGTCACGCTCACCGGACAACAACACAACAATGGCACAGCAATGGCTAGAATTGAAGCGGAGTGCACATGGGCCATCTTTGTGTGTTAACTCTACAGAAACCCAGCGGTTACCTTCGAGTGGTACGATTCCTTTGTACAGATACTAGATGATGTTTATAAAGCTAAAAATCGCGCTGACGTTCTTATCCTTGGTGACCTTAATATAGACATGCTAAAATCACACTTATGCTGGGATTCTACCCTTGATCTCTTTGGACTTGATCAGCTCATTACTTCACCCACACGAACAACTCCCACTTCGACGTCACTAATAGATCTCATTTATACAAACAACCCTAGTGCCGTCGTTGCTACTGATGTCTCAGACTTAAGTATTAGTGACCATAACCCTATCAGCTGCACCAGATCTATCAAATAGACGATTTCCGGAAATAACAGGCAAAGATAATTTGACAGTGTTTTCTTACTCCGGGAAAGTGAAGCCCCCTGAATGGAGGCGGCAGCTGAGAGGAGCCGATCTGCGACAGTTTTAGATCTTCAGGCATGGACCTATTATAATTTATATTAGACTCCAGCTGGAGGAACTTACTATCCGATCTGCATGTTCCCGACGAACGGTGAGTGCTTGATCAGCATTTCTGATGCCTTTTCTGCCTTTGTTTACGGGTATCCGTCATCTTGCCCACATGCTCACTGTACCCCCAACAAAAGCGTGCCTACTCTGCGCTACGCCCGCAGGCCTGGACCTGTATATACAGGCCATGCCTGTAGGCATTTACCGAGTGCAGTCCCCTGGATTTCCGAAGATCGTCTATTGCCAAAACCAGAACCCAAAGGACATACAGAAATTTTCCGTAGATCTTTTAAGCATTTTAACCAGAATGCATTCTTTGCTGATCTTATCTGCACGCCGTTTGATAATGTAGTACGAATAGTACGAGTTGTCCTTCTTGGAACACTCTGTCGTTACATCGGTCTCTCTCAAAACGTGAACGGATACTCGTGAACGCGCGCGTGTGTGCGCACGTTTGCGCGTGTGTGTGTTTGTGCGTGTGTATGTGTGTGTGAGTGTGTGTGTATGTGGCACGCGCGCGCGCGCGCGTATTTGTGCTCGACATTCTGCAGGACCCTTTACCAGAACACACACCTGTATCCAAGTGACACAGCAGGTTAGTCACACTCACCGAACAACAACACAACAATGGCACAGCAATGGCTAGAACTGAAGCCGCATGCACCTGGGCCACCGCTGTTTGTGTGTTATCTCTACAAAATCCCAGCGGTTACCTTCGAGTGGTACGACTCCTTTGTATAGCTGCTAGATGATATTTATAAAGCTAAAAATCACGCTGACGTTCTCATCCTTGGTGACTTCAATACAGACATGCTAAAACCACACTCATGCTGGGATTCTACCCTTGATCTCTTTGGACTTGCTCAGCTCATTACCTCACCCACACGAACAACTCCCACTTCGACGTCACTAATAGGTCACATTTATACGAACAACCCTAGTGCCGTCGTTACTACTAATGTCTCAGACTTAAGTATTAATGACCATAACCCTATCAGCTGCACCTATCAGATCTATCAAATTGCCAAAACTAGAACCCAAAGGACATACACAACTTTTCTTTAGATCTTTTAAACATTTTAACCAGAATGCATTGTTTGCTGATCTTATCTGCACGCCGTTTGATAATGTACATCAACACACGGACCCTAACGAGGCTCTAGCAGTGTGGTAGTCAACAGGCATGCGCCAATCCGTCATAAACGAGTAAAGCACTCCAAACTGCCACCCTGGCTGAATAAGAATATCATTCAGGCCATGTCCGATCGGTATTGACTAAAGAAAGAAGGAATGTTCACGAAATGTATTACGGCACGCAATAAAGTAAAAATCTTGTCAGAAATGCAAAGAAATTATATTTTAGGAGACTTGTGGAAAACAACAAGATATATCATCAGTTTGTCGCGCTCTGAACACTTTCACTAGAGGGACCAACTCTAGACAGAAGGAAATTCCGCATCATTTCACTGCTGATGCATTTAATGACTACTTGCTGTCCATTGCAGAAACCTTAGTTAAATCACAGGACTCACCTGGTGGCAATAAGCACTACTCCTGCTCAAAACGCCTTTTTGATTTCTGTCAGCAAAAGACACAGGGAACTGATCCGTTTACCATAACCTTGATGAGTGTCCATGAAATGGGAAAATATATCTCTGGGGTGAACAATAAAAAAGTCTTCTGGATCTGAAGAAATCAGCAATCAATTGCTTAAACTAGCTTCGCCCTATATTGCAGGGTCACTGACCCATATTTTTATCTTGTGCATCGAGCACAATGTTTTCCCCTCAGAATTTCGAAAAGCAAAAGTTATTCCTTTAGCCAAAACTAGAGATCACAAAAATCTGAATCATTATAGACCAGTCTCATTACTGTCGGTTCTGTCTAAACTTCTGGAAAAACCATGTTCATAAAAACCTAGTCACCTATTTAGAGACACGAGACCTTTTCCCTCCACTTCAGTCAGCCTTCCGCCGTAAGCACTCTTGCAATACCGCACTTGCACGGTTGACAGACTCGTGGCTTTCAGCTATAAATAGATCAGACCTGTCCGGAGATGTCTTTTTGGACTTTAAGAAAGCATTCGATCTTGTTAATCACAGAATCTTACTCTCGAAGCTTTCTGTCTGTTTAAACAGTTCGAACTCATTGCTTTTTTTTCTGTTCATACCTTAAAAATAGAGTACAACGTGTCTGGAACTGTTAAATATGGTGTACCACAAGGGTCACTCTTGGGGCCTGTACTTTTCTGCATCTATATTAATGATCTACCTATGCATATATAATCAAATTCTGCAGAATATCTTATGCTCGCGGATGACACAAAATGTAAGTGAACATCGCCTGCTAAGTCTCATTGTTGACAACAAATTCCGATGGCAAGCCCACATCGAACACATACGAAAAAGCATTAAAAACAACAACTGTTTCTTCTTTCTCAACTGCAACACATCATCAACATCAATACCAGAAAACCGATTATGCGTCAGTAGTGTGGGATGGCTGTGGTGAAGTACACTTAAAAAAAAAAAAAAAAAAAAACTCAACTCCCTACATCGAAGAGCAGGCAAATTAATCTTCCTGATCCTTCCCTATCTACAAAGCAAAAGATGAGAGCACTTGAAATTTTAAACCTACCGCAACAGCTCGCTTACAATAAAGGAATATTTATGCATAAAGTTCTTAATAATAAATCCCCAAATTACCTGGCACAACTCTTTATTAGTCACCAGTCCCACTACACCAACTCCAGGAATAACCTCTACGTGTCAAGGCCAAGGCTTGACTTATTTAAAACTACCATACCTTTCATTGGAGCGTCCCTCTGGAACTCCCTGCCTCAAAATATAAAATCATGTATTTCTCTTCGTTGTTTCAAACGTAATCTGCACAAATATATGTCTGAGAATAACCTTTCGTCAAATGTGGACGGATTTGTTTAAATCACACGTTTGCCTAAAAATGTGAGTGTTGTGTACATGTATGCCCATCAAACAAATTTAATTCTGATGTTTCTGCATATCGTCGGTGACCTTTTAAAACCTTGTAACTCAGTTTTTCCGGTTTTGAGAAAAAACTAAAAACTGTTTTAAAAATTCAGTTTTAATCGAAACATATTAAGTTTTTAACATATGCACAATCGTAAGTACTTGCGTTTGTTGTTATGATTTTTCTTGGAGGAAAAGAGTAAGTTATGAACAATTTTTGCTAAAACATGAAGATACGTGCTTTTTATGCTTAACACCTGATCCATAATGAAGACACGATTTATCGCATAATCAAAACATACCACTTCAACGATCAGATGTAGTCAAAATAACCCAATTCTTTGACAAAAGCGTGGTTGCAAGCATGTACGTCTGTTGTATGATTTCACATCAAAACAATATTAACTAGGCATGATTGTTTGCTACAAAAGGCAGACACGTGGTTTTTGTACTAAACAGTTGGTCCAAATTGAGGATTTACGAGGATTTTACTTTTAGAAAATATTGTTATTAATGGAGATTAATAGTCAAATGAAAACAAAAACATTCCATAGAACACTTAGTTCAATAATAAAAGTGACACTCTACAACTACTGGTCGGTTTTTAGAAGATTTTTTTTTTTTTTTTAACAGAATTAAACGGATTTGAAACAGTGTGCCCTGACCGGTTTATGACTGTAGTGTCCAAAGAAAATTGATTATGCTCGTTTCAAAGCAAAGAAACTGATTATCGTTATGTAGACTTTCGTCTGGAACCGTCTATAATGTCGAGGCCTCTTGAAGTCTGAAATACTACTAATAGTGGGAGTTCAGAACGATACCTTTGACCGATGTATCAGACTGACTTGACCTGCTACAATAAACTCAGAGAGGCACATTTAGTCATGTGATAACACCATGCAAGTTCTATTCCTTAGACTGCTGAGCATGTTCCTTTGATGCCCAGGGGTGCCTACCTTGGAATCAGAACTGACGAGGTTCCTGCGTTCAGTACCCAGTCTCCATGAGGCAGTGTATCATAAAAGTGATGGTAGTCTTTGGGAAATATTTTCTTTAGGTGCTGAAGATGCTGCCACTTGGTGCTCGTGATGCACATGGGTGCCTTGTACATCTTTGTGATTGTGTTGTCATCAGCTTTGTTCTTTCTCCGTCTTTGTGATAGGGGTCGCCACTGGACAGTGTAGTTGATCTTGTAGCTCACAGAACCATCCGGGAGGTATTGCAGACACCGTAGGTCCACAATTTGAGTATCTCCAGCACTGCTGCCTGGGCGAATGGACTCTTCTTTCCTCTTTTCATGCTCCCCGAAGTCCTGTTAAGAGACAGTGACATATTTATGCCCAAGACACACATTGCGCTGATCTTTGTTTGGTTTGTATATGGCAATGTTTTGCATCTTCATTTCCTTGAGTAAAACTTGTCTGGACACACGGAGTTTTCCTTTGGAATCGCAATACTCTTGAAACGCTTTGTTCAGATGTGTGCGTGATGTAATCACGGTTTCAAGGTACAGTTTCTGCGAATCCTTTCGGCAATAGTGTGAGGGCAGCTTGGCCAATGATTCTAGAAACTCTCTTGCTATCAGGACCTTCTCTCTCTTGTCAGCGCCTGTATTCCTGTGCTGTTTTCTTGACGAGGGGCGTGTGTACATTCCATGAACACACACACACACACACACACACGCACGCACGCACGCACGCACGCACGCACGCACGCACGCACGCACGCACGCACGCACGCACGAACGCACGCACGCACGCACGCACGCACGCACACACACACACACACACACACACACACATTAGCTACCTGTTGTACATATACAATAGACAGGTGAAAACGAGGGCATACGGGTAGAAACCAGTCACATTTGGTTGTGATTTCAAATAAATCAAATTCTGAATCATTCGCTCCTTTTGAGTAATTAAGCTGCATACTGCACATTCATAATTTCAACACACTAATCTAGTCATCATACATCTGCGTGCTAACATATCAGCTCTTACCCGAACAGATTACACAAACGTCCTTCGCTCGAGAAGATGTCTTGATGAAGGGGAAAAAACTCGTAAGGCGCGAAAAGTGACGTAGTTTCCGGATATTTTGTAGCACGGAAAAGCTCGCAAGTCGTCATAAGAGGTTTTCATCCGTCGAAACGTTAGCGAAAATACCTAGTAACTCGACTTACGTGTCATTTTGGTTCAGCCTCCCGCCACAAATGACTTACGAGGTTTTACTAGTTATTTCTAACCCCGATTTCACCCAGACATATTTTCCCTAGTGTTCCGAGGTTTTCACAGAATGTGTATAAATAAATTAGGTACTGAAAAGTGTAAAAATCCGAAAACCGGGAAAAATTGAGTTTCGAGGTTTCGACGATATTTTCGAGGTTTCGACGATATTTGAAGAAATTGTGAAACTGCATTGATGAACTATTTAATCGTGCTTATAATATTTGTGGCATTGTCGTGTTTATTTGTGCTTGTAGTATAGAAAGGACTGGCTGTTAGTTAGGTCCAAATGGACAATACTGTCCTAGAGTATTAAAGTTTTCGAGTTGGAGTTCCCCCCCCCCCCCCCCCTCTCTCTCTTCGTTTTTAGGTTTTTGTTTTTCT
The DNA here is from genome assembly GCA_963584105.1 of Alviniconcha strummeri. NCBI lineage: Eukaryota > Metazoa > Mollusca > Gastropoda > Provannidae > Alviniconcha > Alviniconcha strummeri. Next base: position 10,460,008 of record OY757557.1, read on the forward strand.
TTGTTTTGTATTTGCTGTTTGTTCGTTTGTTTGTTTTGGTTTTCAGTTGTTGTTTCCTTTGTTGTTTTAAGTTTGACTTTCAGCTGTATTGCGTGATCAGTCGACTGTTAGCATTAGCCGTCTTTGTCAGTGTGTGTCTGCTATTGTTTGTTTTGGTATAAATTCCTGGATTGTGTGTTAACTGAAATGCATTTTGTATATGTGTTCCATATGCACATGGAGTGTGTGTGTGTGTGTGTGTGTGTGTGTGTGTGTGTGTGTGTGTGTGTGTGTGTGTGTGTGTGTGTGTGCATGTGTTTGTGCGTGGGCGTTCTTGTGCGCGTGTGTTGTGTTGCACTGTGTTGTTGGGTAGTGGCGGTGTACATGGCGTTGCTTGGTACTGGCGGTGTACATGGAGGTGGTCCCTGTCCTCTCAAGCACTGTGTTGTCGGGTACTGGCGGTGTACATCAAGGTGGGCCCTGTCCTCTCAAGCACTGTGTTGTCGGGTACTGGCGGTGTACATCAAGGTGGGCCCTGACCTATCAAGCACTGTATTGTCGGGTACTGGCGGTGTACATCAAGGTGGGCCCTGTCCTATCAAGCACTGTGTTGTCGGGTACTGGCGGTGTACATCAAGGTGGGCCCTGTCCTATCAAGCACTGTGTTGTCGGGTACTGGCGGTGTACATCACGATGGGCCCTGTCCTCTCAAGTACTGTATTGTCGGGTACTGGCGGTGTACATCAAGATGGGCCCTGTCCTATCAAGCACTGTGTTGTCGGGTACTGGCGGTGTACATCAAAATGGGCCCTGTCCTCTCAATCACTGTGTTACTGGGTACTGGCGGTGTACATAGAGGTGGTCCCAGTCCTCTCAAGCACTGTGCTACTCGGTACCTTGTCTCTCCCGCAGATGCCGAAGATGTACCTCAGGCAGCACATGTGGAACGAAGTTGGGTCTTCGTTTTTGCTTCCAGCGCAATCTCCACTACTGACGGGCTGCTGGACTTTGTGGTCTTGTCACTGAGCGATATGGTGTCATTTTAGAGCTGTCTTTGATCTTTAACGTGCGCATGCATTTAGCAAAAGGAAGCTCGGTGCTCAAGCACACGTACTCATAATTATTGTGCACAGACAATAAGTATCACTCGGTTGCTTAGTTATTGGTTTCTTTTATTTCTAGTGTCTCTTTTCAGCTCTCAGCCAGTCAACAAATGAGAACACCTCGGACCATTAAGATAGCCTACAATAACAAATGAGAAAACCTCGGACCATTAAAGAAAAAGTCCAAGGTTTTTAAGTAAGCAAAATGACCATCGAAATGATTGACAAATGAGTCACTAGTTTGAGATTTAATGAAATAAAAAATATAATAAAAAGTTTGTTGGTTTTTAATCGGTTTTATTTTCTGTAGGCTGGCCGAGACTGCTGTCTCGGGTTCTGTATCAGTCACATGTTTTTTCGGAAGTGACGTCAGTCTGGGGAGTCAGTGCGGTTGCCATCATAGATTGTTCAATGAATGTATATGCGTGTGGTCGACAAAATGCTCTAACTATGCCAGCCTACTGTGTTGCAGCAAACTGTAACAACTCACAAGCAAACCAAAGCATAACTATCCACAAGTTCCCTCGGAATCGACCCGTTGTGAGGCGAAGATGGGTCAAATTTGTACAATTCAAAGGAGCTGACATTGATGCTGCGCCTCAGTCACGCCCATTTGTGTAGCGAGCACTTCGCTGAGTGCGATTACTTAAACTTTATGGCGGAATACCAAATGGGGTTTGCTTCAAAGCGGAATTTGTAGGGCTGTCCACAGGGTAACCGACTTGGAAAAAAAATCCAGTTCGAATCTCCAAGGATGAAGCTGACGAGCAGCAAGCGCACAGCATGATACCAAAAACTGAGAGATATACTGATACCCTGAAACAAGTGCTAACAAGGCAAAGACAACAAGTCTAACACGAATGCCTACGGCAGAAAAGGACTTGAAAGAAAGAGACTGTACACAAGTGCCTGCGGCAAAGAAAGAAAGAACAGACCACAAATGCCTGTGCCAAAGAAAGAAAGACCAAACCACAAATGCTGGTGGCAAACGAAAAATGGCTTCCCTAATCAGGCAAGCAAACAGCAGACACCAATTGAAAGAAACCAAACAGCTGAAACCACCTCAGAACCCCAAACGGTTGCCTACGTGCAAGCATAAGGTGGAGAGAAAAAAAGAAAGAAAAAAAAATCACGACAGTCTAATAGACTACTGTCTGCAACAAAGGAGTGGACAACTACAGTCATAAGAGCACAGAGCAAAAACAACTGTGCCAACGACAAACGGATGAAAAGCCAAACTAACCATAACTAACTCTAAACTAACCCCTCACTAAGCCGGCTTCCATCTAGAAAAAATAAATAAATAAAAAATAAATAAAAAAAGGCTGCAGACTGATAAAGCAAAACGCTAATCAGGACTACCGATGGCAAAGCATCGGGATGTAAACAAATGCAGACGACAAGAGAAATGCAAAATGGTCGCCCTAATCAGGCAAGCTAACAAACGGGTACGAAATGGCCAATAAACCAAAGATAAAAAAGAAAGAACGCATGGTGAAAAAGAAGGGGAAAAGAGAGAGAACACTTCCTGAAAAGAAAGAGGAGGCAAGTAATGTTAGCGAGCAAAGGGACAAAGGCTG
>OY757557.1:10465169-10474169 GCA_963584105.1 Alviniconcha strummeri
GTGTGTGTGTGTGTGTGTGTGTGTGTGTGTGTGTGTGTGTGTGTGTGTGTGTGTGTGTGGTGCGTACGTGCGTGCTTCATACAGGTGGGTAATGTGATAATATATTTTTAATTTGGGAGTAGGTGCGATTCTGTTTGTAGATGTGTGAGCGTTGTTTTTGCCGTGAATGTAAAGGCGATGGGAGTAGGAATATGAGTAATGTCTACGCACTTAGTCGATGTCAGAAGCGATGTTTTATGATGTTTTACTCCATTTTCCTCCATTTTATCTGTATACTTTTGTCTTTGTTGTCTTGAACTGTCTACTTGTCCTTTTTGCTATTTTAATGTGGAATTCGAGTGACCCAAAAGTCACATTTTCATTTTATTCATTCAAATTTGTTTTGTATTAGTAAGTCAAAAATACAAACCAACATCAACAACAAAAACAACAAAACATCAAGGGCAGAACACTCACGCCCACCAATCAACCCCCCCCCCAGCACACACACACACACACACACACACACACACACACACACACACACACACACACACACACACACACACACACACACACACACACACACACGAAGAAGAAGAAGAAGAAGAAGAAGGACGAGGACGAGGAGGACGAGGACGAGGACGAGCAGGAAGAAGAAAAAGAAGGAGGAAGTGGAAGAGGACGAAGAAGAACAAGAAGAAGAAGTCTACCGGGAGATGCTATCGAAAACAACCAGTTAAAGAACGCTATCATGATTTGTTTAAAATGCGTTCAGTTTTAACTCGGTGTGTCAGTTTTGTTTGTTTGTTTGTTTTGTCTGTGGAAGCCTCTACGTTGGTAATCATTGGCTTTGGCAGAAGCTTATCTTGTGCACAATTCTTTCTGTTAGTTTTATTTTCAGAATACTATTCCCATTAACTCTGCACTTGCTTTAACTTCACCGCCACAAATAAACAGCCTGGCGGCACTTTGATAAGCACGCATGTCAGCATGTAAGCAGTGCCTATTGCCATTTCTTACTCTAAAATGTACGCTACAAAATAAATAGCCTGACGCCATTTTGAAGCAGTGCTAATTACATTTTTCTTGCAAATAAAAAGTAAGTTTTTTATGTTCAGTTTTTAGATGACAGTTACTTGTGTCGGGCGGTGTATATTTCGCTATTACCCTCGTCCTGAATTAAGACACAATGTCTGACAAGACATTAACACCCATTTACTAACTGGTTATTACGTGCCTGCCCTAAGTATAAATACACGTTCCCCTACCACGCTGTCTTAGTCAAGCTTTCAGACGAACAAGCAGCAGCGCCGATCGCAAACTGGTAAGTCACTAAGTCTAAGCTGGATTTATAATTTACATACGTGTGTTTGGGCTCCAGCAGTTTAACTCTTTAAGCAACAAAAAGAAAGATTGCCAAGCCCCTCATCAGCGGAAAATTCTAGAGATGACCGAGGTTAAACGAATATGATCAGCGTTAAATGTTTGGTGATTGTACATGCCGTTGATTTTATAACGATTTTAGAAGAGGACTTTCCCACATGGTGTTACTAACACTGTTTTCACGAACTCTTCCCAGGGTTTCAGTATGACATCATTGATAGGATACCCGGAACTTCTCAGTTTTGTGTACATGCCATGCATACATTATTTTTCTCAATGTCAATTTTATTTAAATCTGGACAGTCTGTGTGAAATAGTTTCATTTTCCTAACGTTATCATGGGGAACAGCACAGAAAATTCGGAAATAAATTCATAGTGATGGAAATTGCCAAGACGAACAATGAAATGATGTCTAACGTTCTTTCGAACATTTTAGGGTGGCCTGGGGAGAATTCATCCAAACAGGTACGTTTGATTCACATGCACGTTTCGAGACACGATTCTGTCACACTGGCTCAACCAACACATGCGCATTGTGGTTTGTAGACACCTTCGACAAATGGCAGACTAGTATACAACACAACTACCCGTGTGATTTCATGAATATGAAAGAAAACATTCCTTTTTTCTGAGGAATGAGTGAACAACTACCGGTGAGGTTGACAAAACTGATAGAAGAGAACTAGGGAAATGTATTCACCTGTACGACGTAACACAAGGAAACAGTGAAACACAAGCACTTTCGACAGAAAATTGTCTTCGTCAAATGCAAAAAAAGATAATAATAATAATAAAAGAAGAAGGAAGCAAAGAAGGAGCCAGACAAGAAGAAGCTGATGTAATACATCTTTTTGTTAAGAACGGATACGCAGATTTAAAACGACATCATCAAAATGACTAAAATTAGGAAGATTTTGAAGAGTGCAGGTGTGGCAAACACTTCAAAGCAAACAAGATCTACCAACAGCATGTCGGTCCTTGCTTTTCGTACAACCCACACTATGTCTTTTTTGCCAAGCGAATAGCAATGCTACCAAATGTAGAACAGGTTTTCCCATACGCTACTTGTAACAATCACTCGTTTGTTGTTTTGTTTGTGGATTGATCCATTATGAAGCTAATGTTACAGTTTGGAAAAGTTCAATTGTAGGGGTTTTGATGCGGGAGTATTGAGTACAGTTCACAAGGTGTTTGGGTGGCCGAAGTTCCCCCAACCGAGCGAGTGGGTGAATTTCCCCCGTGCCACCCTATGTGTTTGGATCAATGAAATGATGGCAGTATCATTTTGACGTCATTACAATATCAATAATTTGACGCAAGATTATAGAAATGAGATGGAAGAATCGAAGGAAACAATGGCTCTGGAAGTAGTTACTGATGGCAAGAATGAAAGAACTGAAAAGAATGACTAGGAATATGTACACAACAAGATAACACTGGACGGGACATGTGTTTTGTTTTGTGTGCCGCCTTCTTTCGTGCTAATAGATAATAAATGTTTTATTTATTTATGCATTCTTTTATGTACTATTATAAGGAGCAAATAGCCCGTTGAACGAAAGCAACGAAGAACTGAGAATGAAACAGTGGTGTTTATATCTTCATAGTTCTTTTTCATAGTTCTTTTCCTTTTTTCAAGATTATGCAATCAAAGAATTAAAGCAGAGATAATTTGAAGTTACTGCCATTTATCTTCGGAGGACCAAAAACTAAACTTATTTTTTTTTTAGCTCGACTGGCAAGAGACCGACAACGTAGATACAGTTCGTCACTGGTAAACCTGGGTGACCAGGTGGAGAGATGGAGAAAGCTGTGCACAAGGTTAGACGTCTGCGATAGGAAACTGGCAAAGCTGTTACTGGACAAGCAAAAGAAAGGTTCCTGATACTTCTTTTTTTGACTGATAGGAGTAGTCTACCGGAACCATACGTTTAAATATTCTACTAGTAAGTGTGTGTTTGCGTAAGTGTGTGTTTCTGGCCTGCCACCGGCCGGTAGGTTTTTCCTTTCTTTTCATTATTATTATTATGGTGACTGAAATATTTCCTGTAGTAGCATCGGATCAATACGCTGAGAACGAATTGTCACCCAACACTCTGCACCTCGGTCCATCGCCGAGCATTATTAGTAAACGGCAGCTACATGTCTCATCCACTGTAGTGAAGTACACATAGCACGATTAAGCGATTTTTTCATAGAAAGACATAAAATTATTCACACAGTCATCAGTTAAGTCGCCCCACAAATTATTACACCTGAGCAGATTACGTGCCTGAGACAACGCCATTATCATGTTTGTAGGCCGAGTCTACAAAAGTTGTGTAAAACAACAAAATGTAATGACGTAAAACGCATTCTGTAAATGGCTGCACCCGGCATAGATCCCCAATCTATTTTTAGACCATTACAGTTATTCTTAAAATTCCGCATTTGAAAAGGACCAAAGCAGAAATTAATGCTACATAATAATCGCACATAAAACAACAAAAATCCTTTTTTCTTTTTTTCTTTTTTTGTTTAATTAGCCAAATCTGCGGGGGCCAGTCCCTTTGAAAAATAAGCATTGATAACAAATAATTAATACGTGACGTATACACAAAACTGAGAAGCTCCGGTATCCTATCAATGATGTCATACTAAAACGCGGGAAAGAGCTCGTGAAAATAGTGTTTGTTACAGTGTCTGGGAAAGTCCTCTCACAAAACCGTTACAAAATCAACGCCACGTTCTGTCCCAAAACTTTAAAATCGGATCATACTCGTTTAACCTGCTCTAAGTACACGAGATGTTTAGCATCTGAAGGAGAGTTCCCTTAACATGTCAGCGACTTCTAAGATCGCAAGCAAAGCTGGCTCATTTATTAACTGTCTTTGCTTTATCGCTGGCTGAGTGGACTCTAGCTCCGCTGTTTATCCGTATTTTTGCTGGTTCCGCTGATCGAGAGAGTGTGATTGCTTGCATAGTGTGTCGTGATGGACCTGTCTTCACTTTGGTGGGTGTTTTGTGCGCCGGTTCCTCTCAGAATGGTGATACTTTGGATTTTGATTTCTACATGGCTTCTTGCTGTGAACTTTGGGCCTCGGCCGGCCATTGTGCCCTGTCGCTGACAGCCGAGCTCACGTGCAAGACATGATCACAGGTGTTCGGGAGCCGTCCCTCTACAACACCGCTTGTCAAGGTGAGCGCTGTGACCCCATTTGTGTCAGATACACCCGTGATCAGCTGTTAGCGATCTCACCTGCACGCTTGACCCCTGACTTGACCTCTCGTTTTAGAAAACTTGACATCGGTTTTTGTTTACCACGTAAACGCTCTCGCCGTGGTGGCAAGAATTTGAAGAAAGGGCGACCTATTGATCTCATTACCCCCTGTGTTCTCCCAGTCGCCGGGACCCCAGACTGATCTCAGAATGCCTTCTTCCGTAAACTTCAATAACCTGATCACGATCCCTCTACAAACCAAGCCCACCCTTGCCAACGACATTTCCATCCCTCTGTTCAACGCTCGTTCTGTCAACAGTCCCGAGAAAAGAACAGAAATTAGCACCTTCATCACCGACGAAAACATACAGCTCATGTTTCTCACCGAGACCTGGTTGAGGGCGAGAGGGGACGACGCCAGATGCTCTGACCTGACCCCTGCCAGCTACAGCATCAGGTTTTTTCCACGACCCTCCCGGGGCGGCGGACTGGCCGTCATCTTCCATGACCGCTACTTCTCTTGCAGCTCCTTCATCACCTCCTTCCCTTTTGACCACTCTTCCTTCGAACTCGCCCGTGTCTCTCTAGCTATGGCCCAGCAGACTGTCAACTTCTTCTGTGTTTATCGTCCCCCGCCTAGCTGCAAGAACAAGCAGACTGACTCTGTGTTCGTTGATCAGCTCCACAGCCTGTTGGAACACTTAACTCTTTACATGGCTCCTCCATCGTCCTTGGCGACTTCAACGTGCATTACAACAACCCCCTGAACCCAACCACTTCCAGAATAATGGATCTCCTGACCACATTTAATCTGACCCAAGCTGTCAGTCAGCCCACTCATGACAAAGGACACATCCTGGACTGGCTGTTGCACACATCTGACGACCATCTTGTGCAGTCTACCTCCGTGTCTCACTCCATCGCCTCTGACCACGCCTGCGTCATCTGCCACCTCAACATCGCCGCTCCTCCTTCCCGGCCTACGTACGTCATGACGCGAAATATCCGCGCCATCGACCGCGCTGCCCTAAAAGCAGACTTGGCCGCGCGTCTCTCCCACCTGCCTTGCCCCAGTACTGATGACCTGCACTCTGTGCTGACAGACGTCCTTGACGACCATGCTCCTGTTATGCGCCGCAGAGTCCGTCTGAAGAAGAATGCGCCCTGGTTTAGCGGTGTCGCAGAGGAGGTCCGGTCTTTAAAGCAGCAGAGACGCCGTGCAGAGAGACTGTGGCTGAAGACGGGACTGACAGTTCATAAGCAACTGTACAATAATGCAAAAAGACTTGTAACCAAACTAGTTCACAAAGCCAAAACTACTTACTACTGTAATAAGATAAGTGAGAGTCTGTCATGTAAACAACTGTTCAGTGTGGCTAATCAACTACTCGGAAACAAAAAGCCATCTCCTCTACCAACAGTCTTTCCTCTGATCGATCTTCCGAAACGCTTTCTCCACTTTTTCAAAGACAAGATTGAAACGATCAGAAACAAACTTGATGTCCTTTCATATAATCCACCTGCTTGCACTGAATTTTCTTTCCATTGCAGACCCCTCACTCATTTCAGACCTGTAACCGAGGACTTTGTCAGACGCACCATACTCAGCTCACCTTTGAAAACATGTGAACTTGACGCGTTTCCTACCCCTCTGTTACTTGAATGCCTTGACTCTGTGTTACCTTGCATTACTGCTGTATTCAACAACTCCTTTGTATCTGGTGTTTTCCCATCTGTCTACAAGTCTGCTCCAGTTAAACCCCTTTTGAAAAAGATGTCCCTTGACCCTGATGACTTAAAGAACTACCGTCCTGTGTCAAATTTATCTTTTCTGTCAAAAGTCTTACAAAGAATAGTTCTGTCTCAGCTAAACGAACACTTGAACCACAACAACCTTCTCAGTCCTCTCCAGTCAGCCTACAGACCCAACCATAGCACTGAAACTGCCCTGCTCAGGATCGGTAACGACCTTCTAACAGCTATGGATAACAACAAAATATGCATTTTGACACTCTTAGATCTCTCAGCAGCCTTCGATACAATAGATCACCAAATTCTCCTTACGCGACTTCAGCACTCTTTTGGCATTTCTGGACCTGCTCTACCTTGGTTTTCGCCTTATCTTTCTAACAGAACACATGCAGTCACAATAAATAGTAAGCAGTCTGAGCATACTACGCTCCATTATAGCGTTCCCCAGGGTTCTGTACTGGGCCCTGTGCTTTTCATACTCTACACCCAACCTCTCTTTAACCTAATAAGCAAGCACGCAGTCAATCACCATGCTTTCCCTGATGACAACCAACTTTACAAGATTAGTACACTAGACGCAGTTCACCAGTCGATAGAAACTCTCCAGAACTGCACTACAGATGTCAAGTCTTGGATGACCGCAAACAAACTTCAACTAAATGACAACAAAACTGAAGCCATGATCATACTTTCAAATAGAATGTCTGTCCATAGTCCTTTGCCGCCTGTCATTCACATCGGAGACGCCGATGTCCCATTTGTGTCGTCTGTTAAAAACCTCGGTGTAACCCTGGACTCGAATCTCAGCATGTCTCAACACATAAGCAACACGTGTAAAGCCGCATACATACAGATCAGGTATATAAGTTCCATACGACACCTTCTCACCACTCAAGCAACCCAAACCCTTGTATGCTCTCTTGTCCTCTCTCGCTTAGACAACTGTAACTCTTTGCTTTCAGGTTGCCCTCAGTACTTACTAGACAAACTTCAAAAAGTTCAGAATGCAGCAGCAAGGCTTGTGTGTAAAGCTAAGAAATCTGACCACATTCATCCTATTCTCGAAACTCTGCATTGGCAACCAGTAACACATCGCATTCAATACAAAATTTCAACTATCTGCTTCAACTCCATCTCTGGAACAGCCCCTCAGTATCTGTCCGATCTCCTTCAACCTTATACTCCAGCAAGACAATTACGATCTGCATCTGACACATGAACCTCTGTCACCCCCCGTGTAAACACATTTTTTTTTTTTTTTTTGGTGAAAGATCTTTTTCTTATGCTGGCCCATCTGTCTGGAACAATTTGCCTCAAACACTCCGCCACTCTGATTCTACCTCCTCTTTCAAAGCCGCCCTCAAGACTCACCTGTTTAATAACTATTTCTAAACTGTTTTTCACAGCCCCGCCCATCCCTTCGTCCGACACTCTGTGTGTGTGTGTGTGTGCGTGCGTGCGTGCGTGCGTGCGTGCGTGCGTGCGTGCGTGCGTGTGTGTGTGTGTGTGTGTGTGTGTGTGTGATTAGTGTTATTGTAAAGCGCCCTGTGCAGCCACCTAGCGTGGTAGATGGGCGCTCTAAAAATCCTCTTTATTATTATTACTATTATTACTCTCAATACCGGTTTTCGTATTTTGACGCGTGTGTCCTTTCAGAAAATCGTGTCAATGGCAATAATATAATTATGTGTGTAACTGTCACGTATTTTCGGAGAATCGTCACAATGGCAATATGTGTGAGTAACTGTCACGTGTTTTCAGAGAATTGTCACAATGGCAATATGTGTGAGTAACTGTCACGTGTTTTCAGAGAATCGTCACAATCACAGTATATATGTGAGTAACTGTCACGTATTTTCAGAGAATCGTCATAATGGCAATATATATTTTATGTGCAATTGTCACATCCTTTCAGAGAATCGTCACAATGGTAATATATATTTTATGTGCAACTGTCACGTCCTTGCAGAGAATCGTCTCAATGGCAATATATGTGTGTAAATGTCACGTGTTTTCAGAGAATCGTCACAATGGCAGGCCGTGGTCATCTGACTCATGGACTTGCTCTTGGAGTCTTCTTCGTCTGCCTCTACATCCACTCTGCTGAACAGGCTTCAGACCGACCCCACATCCTGTTCATCGTGGCCGATGACATGGGGTGGAATGACGTCGGGTTCCGAGACAGCGAAATGTACACGCCCAACATCGACAAGATGGCTTCGGAAGGAATGGTGCTGAACTACTCCTACATGCAAGCGGTGTGCACGCCCTCCCGAGCGGCCTTCCTCACGGGCGTCTACCCGTTCCGGATGGGCCTTCAGCACTCCGTCCTCAGTGCTATGCAGAACGCTTCTGTGCCGTTGAAGTACGAGTTTTTTCCGCAGCTCCTTCAGCGTGAGGGGTACAAGACCCACATGGTGGGCAAGTGGCACCTCGGCTTCTGCAACTACAACATGACTCCCACCCACCGCGGCTTCCACACGTTCTACGGCATGTACAACGGCGAAGGGGACTACTTCACCCACCTCAGCAAGAAGGACGGATACGACATGCACCAGGACGAGGGGACCAACCTTACGATCGACCGGTCCGCCAAGGGAATCTACTCCACCCATCTCTTCACTGACAAAACGATCGAAATCTTAGAAAATCATGACCAGTCCCAGCCAGTCTTCATCTACC
>OY757557.1:10474369-10585126 GCA_963584105.1 Alviniconcha strummeri
TATCACATCCGATGCACACTGGCGGTTCCTCACCCTTCAATAAAAAGGAATGAGTAATAAAAGAATGGCCAATGTGTAATCGGGCCATCACAGTCTCTTCTTTTCTGTTTGTCCGAGGACCCAAAAAAATTTAAAAAAATTAACACTGGGAATATCTTATATAATTTATTTCCCGGGAACTCATCCCACTCAGACTGCCACAGTTCCAATATATATTTATTTGTGTGTGATTTTAGATCTGAGAATATGATGAGCTCAACCCAGATCCGTGCTGTATTGATTTTTATGCAAGGAGTTTCTCTTACACTTCCCGTGCTGCCTTATTTATTTATTTTTTAATCTGGGGAGTTTCTCTTATACATCCCATGCTGACTTTCTGTTTATGTGGGGAGTTTCTCTTACACATCCCGAGCTGACTTTACGTATCTGTGGGGAGTTTCTCTTACACATCCCATGCTGGCTTCTTTTATTTTAATGTGGGGAGTTTCTCTTACACATCCCGTGCTGGCTTCAGTTTTATTTGCGGAAGATTTCTTAAACATCCCGTGCTGGCTTCAATTTTATGTGGGGAGTTTCTCTTACACATCCCATGATGACTGTTTTTAGGTGGGGAGTTTCTCTTACACATCCCGTGTTGGTTTCACATTTATCAGGGGAGTTTCTCTTACACTTCCCGTGCTGGCTTCGTGTTTTTTGTTTAGTTTTTTATGTGGGGAGTTTCTGTTCCACATTCCGTAATTATTAATTTTTTAAATATTTTTTTAACGGGGTAGTTTCCCTTACACATCCCGTGCTGGCTTCATTTTTATCTGGGGAGTTTCTCACACACATCCCATGCGGGCTTCATTTTTATGTGGGGAGTTTCTCTTACACATCCCGTGCTGGCATCACTTTTTAATCTTTGGAGTTTCTCTTACACATCCGGTGCTGGTTTCTTTTGTTATCAGGGGAGTTTCTCCTACCTATCCCGTGCTGACTTAATTTTTATCTGGGAGTTTCTCTTGCACCTACCGTGCTGGCTTTAATTTTATCAGGGCACTTTCTCTTAGACATTCCATGCTGGCTTCATTTTTATCAGGGGAGTTTCTCTTACACATCCCGTGCTTGTTTTATTTTTATGCAGAAAATATATTTTACACATCCCATGCTGCCTTCTTTTTTTGTGGAGGAAGTTTCTCTGACACATCCCGTGCTGCCTTCATTTTTATGTGGGGAGTTACCTTCATTTTTATGTGGGGAGTTACCTTCATTTTTATGTGGGGAGTTACCTTCATTTTTATGCGGGGAGTTACCTTCATTTTTATGTGGGGAGTTACCTTCATTTTTATGTGGGGAGTTACCTTCATTTTTATGTGTGGAGTTACCTTCATTTTTATGTGGGGAGTTACCTTCATTTTTATGTGGGGAGTTACCTTCATTTTTATGTGGGGAGTTACCTTCATTTTTATGTGGGGAGTTTCTCTTACACATCCCGGTCTGGCTTCTTTTTTGTGTTTTACACATACCGTGGTGGCTTTTGTTTTTTTTATGTGAGGACCTTCTTTCCTCTGCAGCCTATTCTGAAAACAATCCATTAAGAAAAGAGCTGGGTAGAAGCTGGCCCAGGAGAAAAGTGTGAAAAAGTCACAATCAATCCAGGGAAGGATGCCCCAGAATAACCTGAACAGAGTTGAACAAAAACAAGACCTGAGTGAAAAATGGGCACAGAAATGAAAGCGGAAGAAAAGATCTGAGATCTAAATAAGCCTTAGCTGAAAAAGCTAAGAAGTGAATGGATCCGAGCTCTGCAAACTACCCAAAAGACGATCACTCTAAAAATAAAAGAGCTTGGCCTAGGAAATGAGCGTCAAAAAGGTGCACTCAGAAGAGAAAAAGGAGCCCGACAACACCGTAAACAGAACAAACAAAACTGTAGAAGAACTGAGTGAAAATGGCCAAAGGAAAGAAAGAAACACTCTAACGCGAAGGAGCCCTAGAAAAGTGGTAAAAAAGAACAACAGAGTCACTAAGGACAGACAGCCTGGTGAAAGAAGACTGCAGCAAAATCCCTAAAAGAAGTACTCATAACAGAAAGCACTCAAACTAAGTACTAAACAGAGCAAAACCACTAAGAAAAATAGCTGGGTAGAAAAGACCTAAGCAAAAAGCCCGAAAAATGGTTTGAGCAGAACACAGTTCCATGGACTGCTCAAAAGAACAGAACCATTAAGAACTGGGTGGAAGAAGACCTAAACAAATTCCCTAAAAGAGACCACAAGGTCTTTGTAAAGCAGGTCTGTTTTTCTTACGGTAAATCACCGCGGACCCCTCCCCTTGAGGGAACTTCACTCCACCGACGAAACATTAGCGTGGAGAGACCCTGGGGGATCTTGAGCCTGTTAACGACCTGTTTACCTTTATGGGTGAAATCAGCCCGTCAGAGTCGCTGTCACGTGTCACTTACACAGGAATTAAGAGCATGCACTCTCAGAAGACAATGTAGCCCTGCTAGATAAAACAGAATCAGAAAGGGGGGGGGGGGAAGCACGGTAGAAGACGCATGAAAAATCCCTGAGAAAAATAAGAAAAATGAGCCCTTAGAATAGCTGAAATCAACAGAATCACTAAATAGACAAAGGAATAAGCACAACCGCCCCCCCCCCCCCCCCCCCCCACCAAAGGAACTAATTATATGCAAACGACCATGCAAATTGTTTAAAACGGAGACACGGAAGATAGGAAGGCCAAAGAACAATACCGAACTAAAAAAGCTAACACGTGAACGGATCCGAGCTCTGCAAACTGCTCAGAAAACAACCCCTGAAGAAAAGAGCTGGGTGGAAGATGGCTCAGGTAAAGACCGTGAAACAGTCGCATTCAGAAGAGAGAAAGGAGCCCTACAGAGAGAAATCAGTCATACTAAGTAGTAAAAGTAGCAAAAGCACTAAGGAGGCTGGGTAGACAAAGACTTAAGAAAAAGCCCTAAAAAGAAGTGTTTTGAAGAGAACGGAGCTGTATAGAATGATATAAATAACAGAACCACTAAGAACTCGACAGAAGAAGACTTCAGCAAATTCCATATATATATAAAAAATAAAAATAAAATCAAGAGTCTAAAGAGACAGTCAAAATGTCACGTCTTTGTAAAGCAGGTCTGTTTTTCTTACGGTGAATCACCGCGGAACCCTACCCTTGAGGGAACTTCACTCCACCGACGAAACATTAGTGTGGAGAGACCCTGGGGGATCTTGAGCCTATTTACGACCTGTTTACCATTATGGGTGAAATCAACCCGTCAGAGTCGGTGTCACGTGTCACCTACACAGGAACTGATGGCATGCATTCTTAGAAGACAAAGCAGTGCTAGAAAGAACAGAACCAGAAAGAAAAGCGCGGTAGAAGAAGACCCACAAAAAAGCCCTGAGAAGAATAAGAAAAATTAGCCGCTTGAATAGCTAAAATCAACAGAATCACTCAAGATAGAAAGGCCTTAAAACAAACCCGAAAAAAGAAATAAGTATATCAAAACAGCCCTGGAGATTGCTAAGAACGAATATACTAAATACAGGAAAGCCAAAGAACAAGCCCTAGCTCAGAAAGCTAATAAGTGAATGGAATCGAGCTCTGCAAACTGCTCAGAAAACAACCCCTCAAAAAAAGAGCTGTGTGGAAGATGGCTCAGGAAAACAGCGTGAAAAAATCACACTCAGAAGAAAGGAGCCCTACATAAGGGAAAGCAGTCATACTAAGTAGTAAAAGGAGCAAAATCATTAAGAAAAATAACTGGGTACACAAAGACCTAAGAAAAAGCCCTAAAAAGAATGTGTTTTGAAGAGAACGGAGCTGTGTCCAATGCTAAAAAAACTGAATCACACACACACACACACACACACACACACACACACACACACACACACACACACACACACACACACAAAAAAAATGGGTGGAAAAAGAGTGTTAAAAAAAAAAAAAAAAAAAAAAAAAAAGACACTAAAGAGTCAAAATGTCACATCTTTGTAAAGCAGGTCTGTTTTTCATACGGTGAATCACCGCGGACCCCTCCCCTTGAGGGAACTTCACTCCACCGACGAAACATTAGTGTGGAGAGACCCTGGGGGATCTTGAGCCTATTTACGACCTGTTTACATGGGTGAAATCAACCCGTCAGAGTCGGCGTCACGTGCCACCTACACAGGAATTGATGGCATGCATTCTTAGAAGACAACGTAGTGCTAGAAAGAACAGAACCAGAAAGAAAAGCGCGGTAGAAGAAGACCCACGAAAAAGCCCTCAGAAGAATAAGAAAATATAGCCCTTTGAATAGCTGAAATCAACAGAATCACTGAAGATAGAAAGGCCTTGGAACAAACCCGAAAAAAGAACAAAGTATATCAAAACAGCCCTGGAAATTGCTAAGAACGAAACCACTAAATACAGGAAGGCCAAAGAACAAGCCTTAGCTCAAAAAGCTAACAAGTGAATGGATTCGAGCTCTGCAAACTGCTCAGAAAACAACCCCTCCAAAAGATGGCTCAGGAAAACAGCGTGAAAAGGTCACACTCAGAAGAGAGAAAGGAGCCCTACATAAGAGAAAGCAGTTATATTAAGTAGTAAAAGGAGCAAAACCACTCAGAAGAGTAGCGGTGTATACAAAGAACTAAGAAAAAGCTATAAAAAGAAGTGTTTTGAAGGGAACGGGGCTGTGTAGAATGCTGAAAAGAACAGAACCACTAAAACCTGGGTGGAAGAAGAGTTAAGCAAATTTCCTGTAAAAATAATAATAACAATAATAATAAAATAATAATAATTTTAAAAAAAAGAAAAGAGAGACACTAAAGAGACAGTCAAAACGTCACGTCTTTGTAAAGCAGGTCTGTTTTTCTTACGGTGAATCACCGCGGACCCCTCCCCTTGAGGGAACTTCACTCCACCGACGAAACATTAGTGTGGAGAGACCCTGGGGGATCTTGAGCCTGTTTACGACCTGTTTACAATTATGGGTGAAACCATCCCGTCAGAGTCGCTGTCACGTGACACCTACACAGGAATTAAGAGCATGCATTCTCAGAAGACAATGTA
This sequence comes from Alviniconcha strummeri, assembly GCA_963584105.1. Lineage (NCBI taxonomy): Eukaryota > Metazoa > Mollusca > Gastropoda > Provannidae > Alviniconcha > Alviniconcha strummeri. The sequence goes on from OY757557.1 coordinate 10,479,431, forward strand.
GCTATGCTAGATAGAACAGAACCAGAAAGAAGAAAAGCACGGTAGAAGACGCATTAAAAATCCTGGGTACACAAAGACCTAAAAAAAAAAGCCCTAAAAAGAAGTGTTTTGAAAAGAATGGAGCTGTGTAGAATGCTAAAAAGAACAGAATCACTAAAAACTGGGTAAAAAAAGAGTTTAAAAAAAGAAAGACACTAAAGAGACAGTCAAAATGTCACATCTTTGTAAAGCAGGTCTGTTTTTCATACGGTGAATCACCGCGGACCCCTCCCCTTGAGGGAACTTCACTCCACCGACGAAACATTAGTGTGGAGAGACCCTGGGGGATCTTGAGCCTATTTACGACCTGTTTACATGGGCGAAATCAACCCGTCAGAGTCGGCGTCACGTGCCACCTACACAGGAATTGATGGCATGCATTCTTAGAAGACAACGTAGTGCTAGAAAGAACAGAACCAGAAAGAAAAGCGCGGTAGAAGAAGACCCACGAAAAAGCCCTCAGAAGAATAAGAAAATATAGCCCTTTGAATAGCTGAAATCAACAGAATCACTAAAGCTAGAAAGGCCTTGGAACAAACCCGAAAAAAGAACAAAGTATATCAAAACAGCCCTGGAAATTGCTAAGAACGAAACCACTAAATACAGGAAGGCCAAAGAACAAGCCTTAGCTCAAAAAGCTAACAAGTGAATGGATTCGAGCTCTGCAAACTGCTCAGAAAACAACCCTTCCAAAAGATGGCTCAGGAAAACAGCGTGAAAAGGTCACACTCAGAAGAGAGAAAGGAGCCCTACATAAGAGAAAGCAGTCATATTAAGTAGTAAAAGGAGCTAAACCACTCAGAAGAGTAGCGGTGTATACAAAGAACTAAGAAAAAGCTATAAAAAGAAGTGTTTTGAAGGGAACGGAGCTGTGTAGAATGCTGAAAAGAACAGAACCACTAAAACCTGGGTGGAAGAAGAGTTAAGCAAATTTCCTGTAAAAATAATAATAATAATAAAATAATAATAATAATAAAATAAAAGAGACACTAAAGAGACAGTCAAAACGTCACGTCTTTGTAAAGCAGGTCTGTTTTTCTTACGGTGAATCACCGCGGACCCCTCCCCTTGAGGGAACTTCACTCCACCGACGAAACATTAGTGTGGAGAGACCCTGGGGGATCTTGAGCCTGTTTACGACCTGTTTACCTTAATGGGTGAAACCAACCCGTCAGTCGCTGTCACGTGTCACCTACACAGGAATTAAGAGCAAGCATTCTCAGAAGACAATGTAGCTATGCTAGATAGAACAGAACCAGAAAGAAGAAAAGCACGGTAGAAGACGCATTAAAAATCCTGGGTACACAGAGACCTTAAAAATAAATAAATAAAAAAAGCCTTAAAAAGAAGTGTTTTGAAGAGAATGGAGCTGTGTAGAATGCTAAAAAGAACAGAATCACTAAAAACTGGGTAAAAAAAAGAGTTTAAAAAAGAAAGACACTAAAGAGACAGTCAAAATGTCACATCTTTGTAAAGCAGGTCTGTTTTTCATACGGTGAATCACCGCGGACCCCTCCCCTTGAGGGAACTTCACTCCACCGACGAAACATTAGTGTGGAGAGACCCTGGGGGATCTTGAGCCTATTTACGACCTGTTTACATGGGTGAAATCAACCCGTCAGAGTCGGCGTCACGTGCCACCTACACAGGAATTGATGGCATGCATTCTTAGAAGACAACGCAGTGCTAGAAAGAACAGAACCAGAAAGAAAAGCGCGGTAGAAGAAGACCCACGAAAAAGCCCTCAGAAGAATAAGAAAATATAGCCCTTTGAATAGCTGAAATCAACAGAATCACTAAAGCTAGAAAGGCCTTGGAACAAACCCGAAAAAAGAACAAAGTATATCAAAACAGCCCTGGAAATTGCTAAGAACGAAACCACTAAATACAGGAAGGCCAAAGAACAAGCCTTAGCTCAAAAAGCTAACAAGTGAATGGATTCGAGCTCTGCAAACTGCTCAGAAAACAACCCCTCAAAAAGATGGCTCAGGAAAACAGCGTGAAAAGGTCACACTCAGAAGAGAGAAAGGAGCCCTACATAAGAGAAAGCAGTTATATTAAGTAGTAAAAGGTACAAAACCACTCAGAAGAGTAGCGGTGTATACAAAGAACTAAGAAAAAGCTATAAAAAGAAGTGTTTTGAAGGGAACGGAGCTGTGTAGAATGCTGAAAAGAACAGAACCACTAAAACCTGGGTGGAAGAAGAGTTAAGCAAATTTCCTGTAAAAATAATAATCACAATAATAATAATAACATAATAATAATAAAATTAAAAAAAGAGAGACACTAAAGAGACAGTCAAAACGTCACGTCTTTGTAAAGCAGGTCTGTTTTTCTTACGGTGAATCACCGCGGACCCCTCCCCTTGAGGGAACTTCACTCCACCGACGAAACATTAGTGTGGAGAGACCCTGGGGGATCTTGAGCCTGTTTACGACCTGTTTATCTTTATGGGTGAAACCATCCCGTCAGTCGCTGTCACGTGTCACCTACACAGGAATTAAGAGCAAGCATTCTCAGAAGACAATGTAGCTATGCTAGATAGAACAGAACCAGAAAGAAGAAAAGCACGGTAGAAGACGCATTAAAAATCCTGGGTACACAAAGACCTTAACAAAAAAAAGCCCTAAAAAGAAGTGTTTTGAAGAGAATGGAGCTGTGTAGAATGCTAAAAAGAACAGAATCACTCAAAACTGGGTGGAAAAAGAGTTTTAAAAAAGAAAGACACTAAAGAGACAGTCAAAATGTCACATCTTTGTAAAGCAGGTCTGTTTTTCATACGGTGAATCACCGCGGACCCCTCCCCTTTTGGGAACTTCACTCCACCGACGAAACATTAGTGTGGAGAGACCCTGGGGGATCTTGAGCCTATTTACGACCTGTTTACATGGGTGAAATCAACCCGTCAGAGTCGGCGTCACGTGCCACCTACACAGGAATTGATGGCATGCATTCTTAGAAGACAACGCAGTGCTAGAAAGAACAGAACCAGAAAGAAAAGCGCGGTAGAAGAAGACCCACGAAAAAGCCCTCAGAAGAATAAGAAAATATAGCCCTTTGAATAGCTGAAATCAACAGAATCACTAAAGATAGAAAGGCCTTGGAACAAACCCGAAAAAAGAACAAAGTATATCAAAACAGCCCTGGAAATTGCTAAGAACGAAACCACTAAATACAGGAAGGCCAAAGAACAAGCCTTAGCTCAAAAAGCTAACAAGTGAATGGATTCGAGCTCTGCAAACTGCTCAGAAGACAACCCCCTCCAAAAGATGGCTCAGGAAAACAGCGTGAAAAGGTCACACTCAGAAGAGAGAAAGGAGCCCTACATATGAGAAAGCAGTCATACTAAGTAGTAAAAGGAGCAAAATCACTCAGAAGAATAGCGGTGTATACAAAGAACTAAGAAAAAGCCCTAAAAAGAAGTGTTTTGAAGAGAACGGAGCTGTATAGAATGCTATAAATAACAACTAAGAATTCGGTAGAAGAAGACTTCTGCAAAGTCCCTATAAAAAATATTTAAAAAAAAATCCCTTGAGGGAACTTCACTCCACCGACGAAACATTAGTGTGGAGAGACCCTGGGGGATCTTGAGTCTGTTTACAATCTGTTTACCTTTATAGGTGAAATCATCCCATCAGTGTCGCTGTCATGCGTCACCTACACAGGAATTAAGAGCATGCATTCTCAGAAGTCAGAGCAGCCCTATATACGGAGTACTAGAAACAACAGAACCAGAAAGAAGAAAAGCGCGGTAGAAGAAGACCCACAAAAAAGCCCCAAGAAAATTAAGAAAAATGAGCCCTTTGAATATCTGAAATCAACAGAATCACTCAAGATAGAAAGGCCTTAGAACAAACAGGAAAAAGAACTGAGTATATCAAAACAGCCTTGCAAATTGCTAAGAACGGAACCCCTAAAGACACGAAGGCAAAAGAACAGGCCCACGCCGAAAAAGCTAACAAACAAAAAAACTAAAAACAAAAACAACAAGTGGATGGATCCTACAACGCCCTAAACAGAACAGAACATCAAACAAGAACTGAGTAAAAAATGACCACAGGAAATAAAAGGGAGGTAACTTGGTATTTTATGCCCTGTCAACCAGTACGGTTATATGAGGGCTCAGCGAGAGTGAGAGAAGTACTATATAAAGGAGAGCTGTGATGCAGACAAATACAGGAGAATGGCTGGGTAGACAGAGATCAGCTGCAAGAAAGGCGCTGAAAACAGAGGCAACGTGGGGAGAATTCTTTGAACGAAATATAGGTGAAAGGGCCGGTAGACAGAAACTAGGTACTACAAATGAGTGAAAAGGGTGGAGCAGCTTAGTTTAAACAATCCCGGCACGAGAAGCCAGTTCCGTGGGGGCATAAAGAAAAGGGAAAGAAAGGAAACACTCTAACAGGAAGGAGCCCTACAAAAGCTATAAAAAGAACACAGTCACTTAGCTGGAAGAAGACCTCAGCAAAGTCCCTAAAAGAAGTCCCCATAACAGAAGGCAGTCACACTAAGTACTAAAAAGAGCAGAGCAACTAAGAAAAATAGCTGGGTAGACAAAGAGCTAAGAAAAAAAAACCTAAAAAGAAGTGTTGTAAAGAGAACCGAGCTATACGGAATGCTAAAAAGAACAGAGCCACTAAGACCTGAGTAGAAGAAGACCTAAGCAAATTTTCTAAAACAAGAAGATACTAAAGAGACAGTCAAAATGTCAAGTCCTTGTAAAGCAGGTCCGTTTTTCTTACGGTGAATCACCGCGGACCCCTCCCCTTGAGGGAACTTCACTCCACCGACGAAACATTAGTGTGGAGAGACCCTGGGGGATCTTGAGCCTGTTTACAACCTGTGCTCCATTATGGGTGAAATCATCCCGTCAGAGTCGCTGTCACATGTCACCTACACAGGAATTAATAGCATGCGTTACGAAGGGCTAAAACTAAAGAACAGAACCAGAAATAAGAAAAGCGCGGTAAAAGATCGACCCATGAAAGATCCCCCACAAGAATTAAAAAAATTAGCCCTTATAATAGCTGAAATCAACAGAAACACTAAAGGGAGAAAAGCCTAAACACAAGCCTGAGAAAAACAAATCAGTATATCAAAAAACAGCCCTGCAAACTGCTAAGAACAGAATCGCCAAACACAGGGAGGCCAAAGAACAAGCCCAAGCTGAAAAAGCTAAACAGTGAATGGATCCATGCTCAGCAAACTGGTGAGAACAGAACCAGTAAGCAAAGAGCTTGGTGGAAGACAAAAAAACTAAACGAAAAAGTCGCACACAGAAGAGAGAAAGGAGCCCTATGACACCCTAGACAGAAGAGAACAGGAGAGAGAAAAGGAAGAAGAAAAAAGCAACCAGAAGAGAAAGAAGCCACAAGAAAAGTAAAAAGAGGGAGAGACATTAAAGAGGAGCAAGTGGAGAAAGGCCTAAGAACAAGCCCCCACGAAAGCACTCAGAAGTGAAAGGAACCCTCAAAGTGATAAAAAGACAAAACCACTGAAGCCAAAATTTGAATGAAAGACAGCCTTAGAAAAAGCCCCATAAAACAAAATCAAACAAATCGCAAGAGACAGAAACAGAGAGAGAACCTGAACTGACACATCTCTTCAAAAATAAGTCGTTTGACATTCTCCATCGGGAGTTGCTTCACGGACCTCCTGTGTTGTCTTGTCTGGGACGTCTAGCAAAGAATTCATCGCCATCACACGAACATCAATCCCAGGATCAGGAAGAAAAGCACGACACAGGGTGTCTGCAATGAAGAGTTGGCTGACTTGTGCATACTGGAAGGTCACGTCGTATCTGTGAAACCTCATCATCGGTGCCTGGATACGGCGGGATGCTTGGCTGAGCGGTTTCTTCAAGATGGTAGCCAGTGGTTTGTGGTCATTCTGGATATGCACCTTCCGTCCATATATATGTAATGGAGTGGAGTGGTAGAAGGACAGGACACAGGCAGCGGAGTCAGTAAAATGGAGACTACAGCAGGCGTATGGCAGCAATCAGGTTTTATTTGCTCAGCCGCAGACAATTTTTAGCACACCCAAAATCCTCACGCGCACGCGTAGATAAGAGAACGGCGCGGGCCGCAAGGAACACACACTATCGCTACAATCAAAACGGCCCTCTGGACCACAAAATGGCTGACAACTGTGTTTCCTTGGTCCGCACAAATACAGTTTCCTCTACAAGAACTAAACCAATTAAAACAAGAAAAACATCAAATAAAAGCTACAGTTACAATCTTTTAAACCGTATAAACAAAATGTACACACGACTTATTTTATTTACAACAAGAGTGGGAAGCGTGGCTTGTGCCTGTCTATAAACAGATTCGTACAACTAAATCACAACTAACAAAATGTACAAAATATAACTGTCACTAAAACTTACATCAGAATAAAGAGCACGCTCCCACGGTTAAAATAGTACATAACAATTATAATACAACGCTCTGTAAGAGAAGCAAGACAAACTCAAAGACTAACACTAAAACAATCGGTGCGAACTTTCGCCTGGGGCGCGTAATCTTAGTCGCAGCAGCACTGATAGTGATATTAAGTAGTCTATGAATACAACTTAGCTCCTACAGTACACAATACTTAATAAGTTAATTTTAACCCCAAATAAACAGCAAACGTGAAGTCAGCTAAGCAAAATACTATACGACAAAGCATTGATCGACACAGAATGACTTTAATCGAATCAAAACAACGATTCACTACTATTCACTAGTACTAAACAAAGCGCGCCATGCAGACGACGGCTATAAAAAGAATGGACCTAGAAAGGCATCGGCTACTGATTAAGCTCGATCCTGCATCTAAATAAACGTTAGATAAACATTCTAAGATGCCAAAATATATTACACATGGCTTAGTGCATAAAAAGGACCAGGTAAACAAAGAGTAGGTAAACAAACAAGCGGTCAAAATATTAAGGGAGAAAACAGATTTGAAAATGGCGCGCACTGGCGGCTATCGCCGGTCGGCTGTGTGAAGGCCATGTGGCGTTACGCCACACGCCGCGCTTCAAAACAAAAGCGTCGTCTGCTCCTGTTCCCGGGTTACTATCAGTACAGTAATGAAAGTGCTGTGGATCTGTTAACCGGGGCGGGATTATTGTAGAACGTATACAAAGAGCACTTGCTCACATGTATACTGGTCGATACGCTCAAACGCAAACACCAGTGACGGTGTCTCCTTCTCAATTTGTGCCCATTTCTGCTCCGCTTGGGTGAGCGCCCTCGATGCAAACTCAATTGGCCTGCCACCCTGAAGAATTGCTGCCCCAAGACCGTCTTTGCTGCTGTCTACTTGCAGCACTAGTTCTTTCTCTGGGTCAAAGTACGCCAGCACAGGAGTGTTGGTGACTTTCCTCTTCACAGCATTCAGTGCCTCATCACACTCTCGGGACCAGTCCCACACGCTCTCCTTCTTTGTCAATGCCCTGATTGGTTCCAGATCATTGGCGAAGTTTGGCATAAATTTGGCCAGGTATTGAACCATGCCACAAATTCTTCGAACACCGCGGACATCAGTTGGTGGAGGCATGTCGAGGATTGCTGCAACCTTCGACCGATCCGGTTGGACTCCTTCTGCTGAAATCCTGTGGCCTTGAAGGAGATCTCGTCTTGATGGATGGCTGCTTTAGCGTCATTCAACTTGATGTTCTTTTCCTTGCATCTGTTCTGGAGGCCACTGAGGTTTTCAGAGTGGTCCTTTTCTGCCTCGGCTTGAGTGTCTCCACGTCCAATTACGATGATATCATCTGCCACACAGATGACTCCCTTCAGCCCACCCAGTGCCTCGGTGAGACGTTTCTGAAAAATCTCACTGCTTACTGACAGCCCAAAGGGTAATCGTGCCCAGCGAAACCTGCCACAGGGTGTGATCATGGTTGTCAGCAAACTCGACTGTTCATCTAAACGCACATGCCAGAAAGCTTCTTTCACATCAAGCTTTGTGAAGACTCTAGCGTTGTGGAGGCTGGACAAACCATCATCCAAGGTTGGCGTTTTGAAATGTTCACGCATCAACACTGCATTCAGTGGCTGGGGGTCAATACAAATTCTCAAGAATCCATCTGATTCCTTCCGTGTGACAGCCATCTGGCTGACCCATGCTGTGGGTTCTTCAACTCTGACAAGGACGCCTCTCTCAACCAGTTCGTTGACCTGCTGACGCACCTCTTCTTGAAGAGCAATCGGTATTCAACGGCAGGGGAGGACTCTGGGACGTGATCAGGGTTGATCCGTAGTTTAGCTTCACCAAGGTCTCACAATGACTCCTTGGTGTCTGATGCAATGAAAACGTGCTTGTTGATAGTGACTAGTCCCAGGGCTTGAATGGTGTTCACTCCCAATAGGCAGGTATAGCCGTTGTCTACCACAGTGAAGTGCACAGCAGCTGACTGTTCCTTCTTGGGGTTGACGACATCCAGCACTGCTTCACCCAAAGGCCTCATTGTGGAACCATTCCACATGGTCGGTTTCTGCTTTGATGGCAGCAGTTGATGCTTCTTCACAAATTTTGCACAAATTGTGTTCACATCAGCTGTGTCCAACTGAAAACGCACGTCACTCTCGTTGATGCGCACGAAGTTGTGTGAAGTTACCGCCGATAGGAACTGTGGCTCCATGTCACTTTCCTTGTCAACAGCTTCCATAGACACTGCATGCACTTTCCGGCATTTTGATAGGAAGTTATTTCGGCCATTGCACTTTGTGCACACTTTGCCCCATGCCGGGCAACTTGTCTTTTTGCGCTCATGAGATCTGCCACAAAAGTTACAGTCTTAAACAAAGTTACAGTCTTGAACAAAGTCTTGTCTTCCCCTCTTATCTGGACTGCTTTCCTCCCGCTTGTCTTGTGAGTGCTGACTTCCCCCAGTCTCCCCTACAGATCTATGACGACTTGATGTCACTTTATCGATGTGTGCCCCTGCCATTTCTTTTGTCTGTTTGCTGGTAAGTTCATGCGCACAACAAATGTCTACGGCCTTTTGTAGATCTAGCGTCTTCTCACGCAGATGCAGTTCTTACACTTTGTCTGTCACCGAGAACACTATTTTGTCTCGTAACATCCCGTCTTTCATATCATCGAAGTTGCACAAGTTTGTTCGTGACCTCAAGTCTGTGAGAAATGAGTCGTCAAGTTCCAAAATCGATGCGTCTCAATGACTTCGTTTGATCTCGGGCTACAATACTCTGCAAGCTTGTCTAGAACTTTCTGTGGATCGTCTTTATCTGCATCGTCAGCAAACACAAAATGTTCGTACACTTCTTGTACCTGGACACCCGCACAGTGCAGAATGATAGCCGTTTGCGTAGCCTTTGGTTTCTCCGACGCCCCGGAAGCTTTCAAGTAGAAGTCGACCTGTCGTCGCCATGAACGAAATGTCTCTGCGAGGTTTGCATCTGTCAAGTCTAGCGCCGGAAGTGTCGACGAAACTGACGTCAACCATTGTCACTGGCAAACGTGGGTTCTACACACTATCTTGCTAATATAGTGCAGTGCACGCTGCCACATGTTAAGCCATGTCGTGCAAAAAGACAAAGCTAGCTTCACGTTCACACGCTCATTTACGTAATCACAACGTACAACAAAACTTAAATCAGTACAGGGACTGCTACCCCTCAGCATTAATCTTTCTCTGGAAAGTTTGTCTTACAAATCCCGTGCTGGTTTCTTGTCTTTCTTTCTTTCGTTTTTAACGGGTGAGTTTTTTCTTCGGGGGGTGGGGTGGGGGGGGGGGGTGGGGGGGTGGTGGTGGGGTTGGGGGTTCTTTTACACATACCATGCTGGCTTCATTTTTATCTTGGGAGTTTCTCTTACACATCCCGTGCTGGTTTCATATTTATCTGGGGAGTTTTCTTACACATCCCATACTGGCTTTCCTTTTCTGTGGGGAGTTTCTCTTACACTTCCAGTGCTTCTTCGTTTTTGTTTTGTTTTTGTTTATTTTTTTGTTTTTGTTTTATCTGAGGAGTTTCTCTTAGACATCCCGTACTGGTTTCTTTCCCCTTTTTTTTCTTTTCTTTTCTTTAAAAAAACAAACATACTCGGTGTAGTTTCCCATACACATCCCGTGCTGGCTTCATTTTTATCTGGGGAGTTTCTCTCACACATCCCATGCGGGCTTCATTTTTATCTGGGGAGTTTCTCTTACACACCCCGTGCTGGCTTCATTTTCATCTGGGGAGTTTCTCTTACACATCCCGTGCTGGCTTCATTTTCATCTGGGGAGTTTCTCTTACACATCCCGCGCTGGGTTCATTTTTAGCGGGGGACTTTCTCTTACACATCCCGTGCTAGCTTCACTTTCATCTGGGGAGTTTCTCTTACACATCCCATGCTGGCTTTACTTTTCTGTGGGGGGTTTCACTTGTATATCCCAAGCTGGCTTCCCCCTCCTCCCCCTCTCAATCTGCGGAGTTTCTCTTACACATTCGGTGCTGGTTTCATTTTTTTTTTTTTTTTTTTTTTTTTTTGGGGGGGGGGGTTACTCTTAAACATCCCGTGCTGGCTTTATTTTTATGTGGGGAGTTTCTTTTACACATCCCATGCTGACTTTTACACATCCCGTGTTACCTTCATTTTTATCTGGGAAGTTTCTCTTAGACATCCCTGCTGATTTGATTTTTTGTTGTTGATTTTTTTCCCCCATCAGGGGAGATTCTCTTACACATCCCATGCTGGTTTCGTTTTTATCTGGGGAATTTCTCTTACACATCCCGTGCTGGCTTCATTTTTATATGGGGAGTTTCTCTTACACATCCCATGCTGGCTTCGTTTTTATCTGGGTAGTTCCTCTTACACATCCCATGCTGGTTTCACATTTATCTGGGGAGTTTCTCTTACACATCCCATGCTGGCTTCACATTCATGTGGGGAGTTTCTCTTGCAGATCCCGTGCTGTATTGATTTTTATGCAAGGAGTTTCTCTTACACTTTCCGTACTGCCTTCGTGTTTTTTTCGTGTTTTTCTCGTTTTTTCCCCTTTCTTACACATCCTATGCTGGCTTTCCTTTACTGTGGGGAGTTTCTCTTACACATCCCATGCTGGCTTCATTTTTATCTGGGGAGTTTCTCTTAAACAGCTCGTGCAGTCTTCATTTTATGTGGGGAGTTTCTCTTACACATCCCATGCTGACTTTGTTTTCATGTGGGGAGTGTGTCTTACACATCCCGCACTGACTTCATTTTTATGGGGGAGTTTCTCTTACACATCCCGTAAGTAAGTAAGTTGGTGTTTTTCTCCCAGTCAACCGGTACGGTTATATCAGGGCGGTACACATATTATATATCTAATTTTAAATAATGTATATGTCTTAAAATGGGTCTATATACAGTTTTAAAACCATGTTTAAAAGGTGGATAACACAAACTGAACTAAAAATGATTTCAAATTTAAATGTTTCCAAAAATATTAATTTCTTTAAAAAAGTTAAAATTATTTTCAGGTGAAATACCCTGAAACAACCTGCGCAGTGATTTAGCTGTAAAATGGTTCTCTCTTTTCCAATACAATCCGAACAAATAAAATATGCTCTATTGTTAAACGTTTATCACATCCGATGCACACTGGCGGTTCCTCACCCTTCAATAAAAAGGAATGAGTAATAAAAGAATGGCCAATGTGTAATCGGGCCATCACAGTCTCTTCTTTTCTGGTTGTCCGAGGACAAAATACACAACAACAAAAAATTAACAATGGGAATATCTTATATAATTTATTTCCCGGGAACTCATCCCACTCAGACTGCCACAGTTCCAATATATATTTATTTGTGTGTGATTTTAGACCTGAGAATATGATGAGCTCAACCCAGATCCGTGCTGTATTGATTTTTATGCAAGGAGTTTCTCTTACACTTCCCGTGCTGCCTTATTTATTTATTTATTTATTTATTTTTTAATCTGGGGAGTTTCTCTTACACATCCCATGCTGACTTTGTGTTTATGTGGGGAGTTTCTCTTACACATCCCAACCGGACTTTACGTATCTGTGGGGAGTTTCTCTTACACATCCCATGCTGGCTTCTTTTATTTTAATGTGGGGAGTTTCTCTTACACATCCCGTGCTGGCTTCAGTTTTATTTGCGGAAGATTTCTTAAACATCCCGTGCTGGCTTCAATTTTATGTGGGGAGTTTCTCTTACACATCCCATGATGACTGTTTTTAGGTGGGGAGTTTCTCTTACACATCCCATGCTGGCTTCGTTTTTATCTGGGGAGTTTCTCTTACACATCCCATTCTGGCTTTATTTACTTTATTTTTGATTTTTTTTTTTATCTTGGGAGTTTCTCTTACACATCCCGTGTTGGTTTCACATTTATCTGGGGAGTTTCTCTTACACTTCCCGTGCTGGCTTCGTGTTTTTTGTTTTGTTTTGTTTTTTATGTGGGGAGTTTCTGTTACACATTCCGTAATTATTATTTTTTTAAATATTTTTTTAACGGGGTAGTTTCCCTTACACATCCCGTGCTGGCTTCATTTTTATCTGGGGAGTTTCTCTTACACATCCCATGCTGGCTTCACTTTTTAATCTTTGGAGTTTCTCTTACACATCCGGTGCTGGTTTCTTTTGTTATCAGGTGAGTTTCTCCTACCGATCCCGTGCTGACTTAATTTTTATCTGGGAGTTTCTCTTGCACCTACCGTGCTGGCTTTAATTTTATCAGGGCACTTTCTCTTAGACATTCCGTGCTGGCTTCATTTTTATCAGGGGAGTTTCTCTTACACATCCCGTGCTTGTTTTATTTTTATGCAGAAAATATATTTTACACATCCCATGCTGCCTTCATTTTTTGTGGAGGAAGTTTCTCTGACACATCCCGTGCTGCCTTCATTTTTATGTGGGGAGTTACCTTCATTTTTATGTGGGGAGTTACCTTCATTTTTATGTGGGGAGTTACCTTCATTTTTATGCGGGGAGTTACCTTCATTTTTATGCGGGGAGTTACCTTCATTTTTATGCGGGGAGTTACCTTCATTTTTATGCGGGGAGTTACCTTCATTTTTATGTGGGGAGTTACCTTCATTTTTATGTGGGGAGTTACCTTCATTTTTATGCGGGGAGTTACCTTCATTTTTATGCGGGGAGTTACCTTCATTTTTATGCGGGGAGTTACCTTCATTTTTATGCGGGGAGTTACCTTCATTTTTATGTGGGGAGTTACCTTCATTTTTATGTGGGGAGTTTCTCTTACACATCCCGGTCTGGCTTCTTTTTTGTGTTTTACACATACCGTGGTGGCTTTTTTTATTTTATGTGAGGACCTTCTTTCCTCTGCAGCCTATTCTGAAAACAATCCATTAAGAAAAGAGCTGGGTAGAAGCTGGCCCAGGAGAAAAATGTGAAAAAGTCACAATCAATCCAGGGAAGGATGCCCCAGAATAACCTGAACAGAGTTGAACAAAAACAAGACCTGAGTGAAAAATGGGCACAGAAATGAAAGCGGAAGAAAAGAAATGGATCTGAGATCTAAATAAGCCTTAGCTGGAAAAGCTAAGAAGTGAATGGATCCGAGCTCTGCAAACTACCCAAAAGACGATCACTCTAAAAATAAAAGAGCTTGGCCTAGGAAATGAGCGTCAAAAAGGTGCACTCAGAAGAGAAAAAGGAGCCCTACAACACCGTAAACAGAACAAACAAAACTGTAGAAGAACTGAGTGAAAATGGCCAAAGGGAAGAAAGAAACACTCTAACGCGAAGGAGCCCTAGAAAAGTGGTAAAAAAGAACAACAGAGTCACTAAGGACAGACAGCCTGGTGAAAGAAGACTGCAGCAAAATCCCTAAAAGAAGTACTCATAACAGAAAGCACTCAAACTAAGTACTAAACAGAGCAAAACCACTAAGAAAAATAGCTGGGTAGAAAAGACCTAAGAAAAAAGCCCGAAAAATGGTTTGAGCAGAACACAGTTCCATGGACTGCTCAAAAGAACAGAACCACTAAGAACTGGGTGGAAGAAGACCTAAACAAATTCCCTAAAAGAGACCACAAGGTCTTTGTAAAGCAGGTCTGTTTTTCTTATGGTAAATCACCGCGGACCCCTCCCCTTGAGGGAACTTCACTCCACCGAAGAAACATTAGCGTGGAGAGACCCTGGCGGATCTTGAGCCTGTTTACGACCTGTTTACCTTTATGGGTGAAATCAGCCCGTCAGAGTCGCTGTCACGTGTCACTTACACAGGAATTAAGAGCATGCATTCTCAGAAGACAATGTAGCCCTGCTAGATAGAACAGAATCAGAAAGGGGGGAAAAAGCACGGTAGAAGACGCATGAAAAATCCCTGAGAAAAATAAGAAAAATGAGCCCTTAGAATAGCTGAAATCAACAGAATCACTAAATAGACAAAGGAATAAGCACAACCCCCGCCCCCCCCCCCCCCCCAAAGGAACTAATTATATGCAAACGGCCCTGCAAATTGTTTAAAACGGAGACACGGAAGATAGGAAGGCCAAAGAACAATACCGAACTAAAAAAGCTAACACGTGAACGGATCCGAGCTCTGCAAACTGCTCAGAAGACAACCCCTGAAGAAAAGAGCTGGGTGGAAGATGGCTCAGGTAAAGACCGTGAAACAGTCGCATTCAGAAGAGAGAAAGGAGCCCTACAGAGAGAAATCAGTCATACTAAGTAGTAAAAGTAGCAAAAGCACTAAGGAGGCTGGGTAGACAAAGACTTAAGAAAAAGCCCTAAAAAGAAGTGTTTTGAAGAGAACGGAGCTGTATAGAATGCTATAAATAACAGAACCACTAAGAACTCGACAGAAGAAGACTTCAGCAAATTCCATATATATATATATAAAAATAAAAATCAAATCAAAAGAGTCTAAAGAGACAGTCAAAATGTCACGTCTTTGTAAAGCAGGTCTGTTTTTCATACGGTGAATCACCGCGGACCCCTCCCCTTGAGGGAACTTCACTCCACCGACGAAACATTAGTGTGGAGAGACCCTGGGGGATCTTGAGCCTGTTTACGACCTGTTTACCATTATGTGTGAAATCAGCCCGTCAGAGTCGGTGTCACGTGTCACCGACACAGGTATTGATGGCATACAATCTGAGAAGACAACGCAGTGCTAGAAAGAACAGAACCAGAAAGAAAAGCGCGGTAGAAGAAGACCCACGAAAAAGCCCTCAGAAGAATAAGAAAATATAGCCCTTTGAATAGCTGAAATCAACAGAATCACTAAAGATAGAAAGGCCTAGGAACAAACCCGAAAAAAGAACAAAGTATATCAAAACAGCGCTGGAAATTGCTAAGAACGAAACCACTAAATACAGGAAGGCCAAAGAACAAGCCCTAGCTCAAAAAGCTAACAAGTGAATGGATTCGAGCTCTGCAAACTGCTCAGAAAACAACCCCTCAAAAAGATGGCTCAGGAAAACAGCGTGAAAAGGTCACACTCAGAAGAGAGAAAGGAGCCCTACATAAGAGAAAGCAGTTATATTAAGTAGTAAAAGGAGCAAAAGCACTCAGAAGAGTAGCGGTGTATACAAAGAACTAAGAAAAAGCTATAAAAAGAAGTGTTTTGAAGGGAACGGAGCTGTGTAGAATGCTGAAAAGAACAGAACCACTAAAACCTGGGTGGAAGAAGAGTTAAGCAAATTTCCTGTAAAAATAATAATAATAAAATCATAATAATAAAAAATAAAAATAATAAAAAAGAGGCACTAAAGAGACAGTCAAAACGTCACGTCTTTGTAAAGCAGGTCTGTTTTTCTTACGGTGAATCACCGCGGACCCCTCCCCTTGAGGGAACTTCACTCCACCGACGAAACATTAGTGTGGAGAGACCCTGGGGGATCTTGAGCCTGTTTACGACCTGTTTACCTTCATGGGTGAAACCATCCCGTCAGTCGCTGTCACGTGTCACCTACACAGGAATAAAGAGCAAGCATTCTCAGAAGACAATGTAGCTATGCTAGATAGAACAGAACCAGAAAGAAGAAAAGCACGGTAGAAGACGCATTAAAAATCCTGGGTACAGAAAGACCTAAAAAAAAAAAAAAAAAAAAAAAAAAAACTTAAAAAGAAGTGTTTTGAAGAGAATGGAGCTGTGTAGAATGCTAAAAAGAACAGAATCACTAAAAACTGGGTGGAAAAAGAGTTTTAAAAAAGAAAGACACTAAAGAGACAGTCAAAATGTCACATCTTTGTAAAGCAGGTCTGTTTTTCATACGGTGAATCACCGCGGACCCCTCCCCTTGAGGGAACTTCACTCCACCGATGAAACATTAGTGTGGAGAGACCCTGGGGGATCTTGAGCCTATTTACGACCTGTTTACATGGGTGAAATCAACCCGTCAGAGTCGGCGTCACGTGCCACCTACACAGGAATTGATGGCATGCATTCTTAGAAGACAACGCAGTGCTAGAAAGAACAGAACCAGAAAGAAAAGCGCGGTAGAAGAAAACCCACGAAAAAGCCCTGAGAAGAATAAGAAAATATAGCCATTTGAATAGCTGAAATCAACAGAATCACTAAAGATAGAAAGGCCTTGGAACGAACCCGAAAAAAGAACAAAGTATATCAAAACAGCCCTGGATATTGCTAAGAACGAAACCACTAAATACAGGAAGGCCAAAGAACAAGCCTTAGCTCAAAAAGCTAACAAGTGAATGGATTCGAGCTCTGCAAACTGCTCAGAAAACAACCCCTCAAAAAGATGGCTCAGGAAAACAGCGTGAAAAGGTCACACTCAGAAGAGAGAAAGGAGCCCTACATAAGAGAAAGCAGTTATATTAAGTAGTAAAAGGAGCAAAACCACTCAGAAGAGTAGCGGTGTATACAAAGAACTAAGAAAAAGCTATAAAAAGAAGTGTTTTGAAGGGAACAGAGCTGTGTAGAATGTTGAAAAGAACAGAACCACTAAAACCTGGGTGGAAGAAGAGTTAAGCAAATTTCCTGTAAAAATAATAATCACAATAATAATAATAAAATTAAAAAAAGAGAGACACTAAAGAGACAGTCAGAACGTCACGTCTTTGTAAAGCAGGTCTGTTTTTCTTACGGTGAATCACCGCGGACCCCTCCCCTTGAGGGAACTTCACTCCACCGACGAAACATTAGTGTGGAGAGACCCTGGGGGATCTTGAGCCTGTTTACGACCTGTTTACCTTTATGGGTGAAACCATCCCGTCAGAGTCGCTGTCACGTGTCACCTACACAGGAATTAAGAGCATGCATTCTCAGAAGACAATGTAGCTATGCTAGATAGAACAGAACCAGAAAGAAGAAAAGCACGGTAGAAGACGCATTAAAAATCCTGGGTACTCAAAGACCTAAAAAAAAAAAAAAGCCCTAAAAAGAAGTGTTTTGAAAAGAATGGAGCTGTGTAGAATGCTAAAAAGAACAGAATCACTAAAAACTGGGTAAAAAAAAGAGTTTAAAAAAGAAAGACACTAAAGAGAGTCAAAATGTCACATCTTTGTAAAGCAGGTCTGTTTTTCATACGGTGAATCACCGCGGACCCCTCCCCTTGAGGGAACTTCACTCCACCGACGAAACATTAGTGTGGAGAGACCCTGGGGGATCTTGAGCCTATTTACGACCTGTTTACATGGGTGAAATCAACCCGTCAGAGTCGGCGTCACGTGCCACCCACACAGGAATTGATGGCATGCATTCTTAGAAGACAACGCAGTGCTAGAAAGAACAGAACCAGAAAGAAAAGCGCGGTAGAAGAAGACCCACGAAAAAGCCCTCAGAAGAATAAGAAAATATAGCCCTTTGAATAGCTGAAATCAACAGAATCACTAAAGATAGAAAGGCCTTGGAACAAACCCGAAAAAAGAACTAAGTATATCAAAACAGCCCTGGAAATTGCTAAGAACGAAACCACTAAATACAGGAAGGCCAAAGAACAAGCCTTAGCTCAAAAAGCTAACAAGTGAATGGATTCGAGCTCTGCAAACTGCTCAGAAGACAACCCCTCAAAAAAGATGGCTCAGGAAAACAGCGTGAAAAGGTCACACTCAGAAGAGAGAAAGGAGCCCTACATATGAGAAAGCAGTCATACAAAGTAGTAAAAGGAGCAAAATCACTCAGAAGAATAGCGGTGTATACAAAGAACTAAGAAAAAGCCCTAAAAAGAAGTGTTTTGAAGAGAACGGAGCTGTATAGAATGCTATAAATAAGATAACAACTAAGAATTCGGTAGAAGAAGACTTCAGCAAAGTCCCTATAAAAAAAAAAAAAAAAAAAAAAAAAAGAGACTAAAGAGACAGTCAAAATGTCACGTCTTTGTAAAGCAGGTCTGTTTTTCTTACGGTGAATCACCGCGGACCCCTCCCCTTGAGGGAACTTCACTCCACCGACGAAACATTAGTGTGGAGAGACCCTGGGGGATCTTGAGCCTGTTTACAACCTGTTTACCTTTATAGGTGAAATCATCCCATCAGTGTCGCTGTCATGCGTCACCTACACAGGAATTAAGAGCATGCATTCTCAGAAGTCAGAGCAGCCCTATATACGGAGTACTAGAAACAACAGAACCAGAAAGAAGAAAAGCGCGGTAGAAGAAGACCCACAAAAAAGCCCAAAAAATTAAGAAAAATGAGCCCTTTGAATATCTGAAATCAACAGAATCACTCAAGATAGAAAGGCCTTAGAACAAACAGGAAAAAGAACTGAGTATATCAAAACAGCCTTGCAAATTGCTAAGAACGGAACCCCTAAAGACACGAAGGCAAAAGAACAGGCCCACGCCGAAAAAGCTAACAAACAAAAAAACTAAAAACAAAAACAACAAGTGGATGGATCCTACAACGCCCTAAACAGAACAGAACATCAAACAAGAACTGAGTAAAAAATGACCACAGGAAATAAAAGGGGGGTAACTTGGTATTTTATGCCCTGTCAACCAGTACGGTTATATGAGGGCTCAGCGAGAGTGAGAGAAGTACTATATAAAGGAGAGCTGTGATGCAGACAAATACAGGAGAATGGCTGGGTAGACAGAGATCAGCTGCAAGAAAGGCGCTGAAAACAGAGGCAACGTGGGGAGAATTCTTTGAATGAAATATAGGTGAAAGGGCCGGTAGACAGAAACTAGGTACTACAAATGAGTGAAAGGGGTGGAGCAGCTTAGTTTAAACAACCCCGGCACGAGAAGCCAGTTCCGTGGGGACATAAAGAAAAGGGAAAGAAAGGAAACACTCTAACAGGAAGGAGCCCTACAAAAGTTCTAAAAAGAACACAGTCACTTAGCTGGAAGAAGACCTCAGCAAAGTCCCTAAAAGAAGTCCTCATAACAGAAGGCAGTCACACTAAGTACTAAAAAGAGCAGAGCCACTAAGAAAAATAGCTGGGTAGACAAAGAGCTAAGAAAAAACCCTAAAAAGAAGTGTTCTAAAGAGAACCGAGCTATACGGAATGCTAAAAAGAACAGAGCCACTAAGACCTGAGTAGAAGAAGACCTAAGCAAATTTTCTAAAACAAGAAGATACTAAAGAGACAGTCAAAATGTCAAGTCCTTGTAAAGCAGGTCTGTTTTTCTTACGGTGAATCACCGCGGACCCCTCCCCTTGAGGGAACTTCACTCCACCGACGAAACATTAGAGTGGAGAGACCCTGGGGGATCTTGAGCCTGTTTACAACCTGTGCTCCATTATGGGTGAAATCATCCCGTCAGAGTCGCTGTCACATGTCACCTACACAGGAATTAATAGCATGCGTTACGAAGGGCTAAAACTAAAGAACAGAACCAGAAATAAGAAAAGCGCGGTAAAAGATCGACCCATGAAAGATCCCCCAGAAGAATTAGAAAAATTAGCCCTTATAATAGCTGAAATCAACAGAAACACTAAAGGGAGAAAAGCCTAAACACAAGCCTGAGAAAAACAAATCAGTATATCAAAAAACAGCCCTGCAAACTGCTAAGAACAGAATCGCCAAACACAGGGAGGCCAAAGAACAAGCCCAAGCTGAAGAAGCTAAACAGTGAATGGATCCATGCTCAGCAAACTGGTGAGAACAGAACCAGTAAGCAAAGAGCTTGGTGGAAGACAAAAAAACTAAACGAAAAAGTCGCACACAGAAGAGAGAAAGGAGCCCTATGACACCCTAGACAGAAGAGAACAGGAGAGAGAAAAGGAAGAAGAAAAAAGCAACCAGAAGAGAAAGAAGCCACAAGAAAAGTAAAAAGAGGGAGAGACATTAAAGAGGAGCAAGTGGAGAAAGGCCTAAGAACAAGCCCCCACGAAAGCACTCAGAAGTGAAAGGAACCCTCAAAGTGATAAAAAGACAAAACCACTGAAGCCAAAATTTGAATGAAAGACAGCCTTAGAAAAAGCCCTATAAAACAAAACAAAATCAAACAAATCGCAAGAGACAGAAACAGAGAGAGAACCGGAACTGACACATCTCTTCAAAAATAAGTCGTTTGACATTCTCCATCGGGAGTTGCTTCACGGACCTCCTGTGTTGTCTTGTCTGGGACGTCTAGCAAAGAATTCATCGCCATCACACGAACATCAATCCCAGGATCAGGAAGAAAAGCACGACACAGGGTGTCTGCAATGAAGAGTTGGCTGACTTGTGCATACTGGAAGGTCACGTCGTATCTGTGAAACCTCATCATCGGTGCCTGGATACGGCGGGATGCTTGGCTGAGCGGTTTCTTCAAGATGGTAGCCAGTGGTTTGTGGTCATTCTGGATATGCACCTTCCGTCCATATATATGTAATGGAGTGGAGTGGTAGAAGGACAGGACACAGGCAGCGGAGTCAGTAAAATGGAGACTACAGCAGGCGTATGGCAGCAATCAGGTTTTATTTGCTCAGCCGCAGACAATTTTTAGCACACCCAAAATCCTCACGCGCACGCGTAGATAAGAGAACGGCGCGGGCCGCAAGGAACACACACTATCGCTACAATCAAAACGGCCCTCTGGACCACAAAATGGCTGACAACTGTGTTTCCTTGGTCCGCACAAATACAGTTTCCTCTACAAGAAGTAAACCAATTAAAACAAGAAAAACATCAAATAACAGCTACAGTTACAATCTTTTAAACCGTATAAACAAAATGTACACACGACTTATTTTATTTACAACAAGAGTGGGAAGCGTGGCTTGTGCCTGTCTATAAACAGATTCGTACAACTAAATCACAACTAACACAATGTACAAAATATAACTGTCACTAAAACTTACTGGCTTGTGCCTGTCTATAAACAGATTCGTACAACTAAATCACAACTAACACAATGTACAAAATATAACTGTCACTAAAACTTACTGGCTTGTGCCTGTCTATAAACAGATTCGTACAACTAAATCACAACTAACACAGCTGGGTTCATTTTTAGCGGGGGACTTTCTCTTACACATCCCGCGCTAGCTTCACTTTCATCTGGGGAGTTTCTCTTACACATCCCATGCTGGCTTTACTTTTCTGTGGGGGGTTTCACTTGTATATCCCAAGCTGGCTTCCCCCTCCTCCCCCTCTCAATCTGCGGAGTTTCTCTTACACATTCGGTGCTGGTTTCATTTTTTGTTTTTTGTTGTTGTTGTTTTTTTTGTTTTTTTTGGGGGGGGGTTACTCTTAAACATCCCGTGCTGGCTTTATTTTTATGTGGGGAGTTTCTTTTACACATCCCATGCTGACTTTTACACATCCCGTGTTACCTTCATTTTTATCTGGGAAGTTTCTCTTAGACATCCCTGCTGATTTGATTTTTTGTTGTTGATTTTTTTCCCCCCATCAGGGGAGATTCTCTTACACATCCCATGCTGGTTTCGTTTTTATCTGGGGAATTTCTCTTACACATCCCGTGCTGGCTTCATTTTTATATGGGGAGTTTCTCTTACACATCCCATGCTGGCTTCGTTTTTATCTGGGTAGTTCCTCTTACACATCCCATGCTGGTTTCACATTTATCTGGGGAGTTTCTCTTACACATCCCATGCTGGCTTCACATTCATGTGGGGAGTTTCTCTTGCAGATCCCGTGCTGTATTGATTTTTATGCAAGGAGTTTCTCTTATACTTTCCGTACTGCCTTCGTGTTTTTTTCGTGTTTTTCTCGTTTTTTTCCCTTTCTTACACATCCTATGCTGGCTTTCCTTTACTGTGGGGAGTTTCTCTTACACATCCCATGCTGGCTTCATTTTTATCTGGGGAGTTTCTCTTAAACAGCTCGTGCAGTCTTCATTTTATGTGGGGAGTTTCTCTTACACATCCCATGCTGACTTTGTTTTCATGTGGGGAGTGTGTCTTACACATCCCGCACTGACTTCATTTTTATGGGGGAGTTTCTCTTACACATCCCGTAAGTAAGTAAGTTGGTGTTTTTCTCCCAGTCAACCGGTACGGTTATATCAGGGCGGTACACATATTATATATCTAATTTTAAATAATGTATATGTCTTAAAATGGGTCTATATACAGTTTTAAAACCATGTTTAAAAGGTGGATAACACAAACTGAACTAAAAATGATTTCAAATTTAAATGTTTCCAAAAATATTAATTTCTTTAAAAAAGTTAAAATTATTTTCAGGTGAAATACCCTGAAACAACCTGCGCAGTGATTTAGCTGTAAAATGGTTCTCTCTTTTCCAATACAATCCGAACAAATAAAATATGCTCTATTGTTAAACGTTTATCACATCCGATGCACACTGGCGGTTCCTCACCCTTCAATAAAAAGGAATGAGTAATAAAAGAATGGCCAATGTGTAATCGGGCCATCACAGTCTCTTCTTTTCTGGTTGTCCGAGGACAAAATACACAACAACAAAAAATTAACAATGGGAATATCTTATATAATTTATTTCCCGGGAACTCATCCCACTCAGACTGCCACAGTTCCAATATATATTTATTTGTGTGTGATTTTAGATCTGAGAATGTGATGAGCTCAACCCAGATCCGTGCTGTATTGATTTTAATGCAAGGAGTTTCTCTTACACTTCCCGTGCTGCCTTATTTATTTATTTATTTATTTATTAATCTGGGGAGTTTCTCTTACACATCCCATGCTGACTTTGTGTTTATATGGGGAGTTTCTCTTACACATCCCGAGCTGACTTTACGTCTCTGTGGGGAGTTTCTCTTACACATCCCATGCTGACTTTGTGTTTATGTGGGGAGTTTCTCTTACACATCCCGACCTGACTTTACGTATCTGTGGGGAGTTTCTCTTACACATCCCATGCTGGCTTCTTTTATTTTAATGTGGGGAGTTTCTCTTACACATCCCGTGCTGGCTTCAGTTTTATTTGCGGAAGATTTCTTAAACATCCCGCGCTGGCTTCAATTTTATGTGGGGAGTTTCTCTTACACATCCCATGATGACTGTTTTTAGGTGGGGAGTTTCTCTTACATATCCCATTCTGGCTTTATTTACTTTATTTTTGATTTTTTTTTTTATCTTGGGAGTTTCTCTTACACATCCCGTGTTGGTTTCACATTTATCTGGGGAGTTTCTCTGACACTTCCCGTGCTGGCTTCGTGTTTTTTTTTTTTTTTTTATGTGGGGAGTTTCTGTTACACATTCCGTAATTATTATATTTTTAAATATTTTTTTAACGGGGTAGTTTCCCTTACACATCCCGTGCTGGCTTCATTTTTATCTGGGGAGTTTCTCTCACACATCCCATGCGGGCTTCACTTTTTAATCTTTGGAGTTTCTCTTACATATCCGGTGCTGGTTTCTTCTTTTGTTATCAGGTGAGTTTCTCCTACCTATCCCGTGCTAACTTAATTTTTAACTGGGAGTTTGTCTTGCACCTACCGTGCTGGCTTTAATTTTATCAGGGCACTTTCTCTTAGACATTCCGTGCTGGCTTCATTTTTATCAGGGGAGTTTCTCTTACACATCCCGTGCTTGTTTTATTTTTATGCAGAAAATATATTTTACACATCCCATGCTGCCTTCATTTTTTGTGGAGGAAGTTTCTCTGACACATCCCGTGCTGCCTTCATTTTTATGTGGGGAGTTACCTTCATTTTTATGTGGGGAGTTACCTTCATTTTTATGCGGGGAGTTACCTTCATTTTTATGCGGGGAGTTACCTTCATTTTTATGCGGGGAGTTACCTTCATTTTTATGCGGGGAGTTACCTTCATTTTTATGCGGGGAGTTACCTTCATTTTTATGTGGGGAGTTACCTTCATTTTTATGTGGGGAGTTACCTTCATTTTTATGTGGGGAGTTTCTCTGACACACCCGAAGCTGCCTTCATTTTTATGTGGGGAGTTACCTTCATTTTTATGTGGGGAGTTACCTTCATTTTTATGCGGGGAGTTTCTCTGACACATCCGAAGCTGCCTTCATTTTTATGTGGGGAGTTACCTTCATTCTTATGTGGGGAGTTTCTCTTACACATCCCGGTCTGGCTTCTTTTTTGTGTTTTACACATACCGTGGTGGCTTTTGTTTTTTTATGTGAGGACCTTCTTTCCTCTGCAGCCTATTCTGAAAACAATCCATTAAGAAAAGAGCTGGGTAGAAGCTGGCCCAGGAGAAAAATGTGAAAAAGTCACAACCAATCCAGGGAAGGATGCCCCAGAATAACCTGAACAGAGTTGAACAAAAACAAGACCTGAGTGAAAAATGGGCACAGAAATGAAAGCGGAAGAAAAGAAATGGATCTGAGATCTAAATAAGCCTTAGCTGAAAAAGCTAAGAAGTGAATGGATCCGAGCTCTGCAAACTACCCAAAAGACGATCACTCTAAAAATAAAAGAGCTTGGCCTAGGAAATGAGCGTCAAAAAGGTGCACTCAGAAGAGAAAAAGGAGCCCTACAACACCGTAAACAGAACAAACAAAACTGTAGAAGAACTGAGTGAAAATGGCCAAAGGGAAGAAAGAAACACTCTAACGCGAAGGAGCCCTAGAAAAGTGGTAAAAAAGAACAACAGAGTCACTAAGGACAGACAGCCTGGTGAAAGAAGACTGCAGCAAAATCCCTAAAAGAAGTACTCATAACAGAAAGCACTCAAACTAAGTACTAAACAGAGCAAAACCACTAAGAAAAATAGCTGGGTAGAAAAGACCTAAGCAAAAAGCCCGAAAAATGGTTTGAGCAGAACACAGTTCCATGGACTGCTCAAAAGAACAGAACCACTAAGAACTGGGTGGAAGAAGACCTAAACAAATTCCCTAAAAGAGACCACAAGGTCTTTGTAAAGCAGGTCTGTTTTTCTTACGGTAAATCACCGCGGACCCCTCCCCTTGAGGGAACTTCACTCCACCGACGAAACATTAGCGTGGAGAGACCCTGGGGGATCTTGAGCCTGTTAACGACCTGTTTACCTTTATGGGTGAAATCAGCCCGTCAGAGTCGCTGTCACGTGTCACTTACACAGGAATTAAGAGCATGCATTCTCAGAAGACAATGTAGCCCTGCTAGATAGAACAGAATCAGAAAGGGGGGGGGGGAAGCACGGTAGAAGACGCATGAAAAATCCCTGAGAAAAATAAGAAAAATGAGCCCTTAGAATAGCTGAAATCAACAGAATCACTAAATAGACAAAGAAATAAGCACCCCCCCCCCCCCCCCAAAAAAAAGGAACTAATTATATGCAAAGGGCCCTGCAAATTGTTTAAAACGGAGACACGGAAGATAGGAAGGCCAAAGAACAATACTGAACTAAAAAAGCTAACACGTGAACGGATCCGAGCTCTGCAAACTGCTCAGAAGACAACCCCTGAAAAAAAGAGCTGGGTGGAAGATGGCTCAGGTAAAGACCGTGAAACAGTCGCATTCAGAAGAGAGAAAGGAGCCCTACAGAGAGAAATCAGTCATACTAAGTAGTAAAAGTAGCAAAAGCACTAAGGAGGCTGGGTAGACAAAGACTTAAGAAAAAGCCCTAAAAAGAAGTGTTTTGAAGAGAACGGAGCTGTATAGAATGCTATAAATAACAGAACCACTAAGAACTCGACAGAAGAAGACTTCAGCAAATTCCATATATATATAAAAATAAAAATAAAATCAAAAGAGTCTAAAGAGACAGTCAAAATGTCACGTCTTTGTAAAGCAGGTCTGTTTTTCTTACGGTGAATCACCGCGGACCCCTCCCCTGAGGGAACTTCACTCCACCGACGAAACATTAGTGTGGAGAGACCCTGGGGGATCTTGAGCCTATTTACGACCTGTTTACATGGATGAAATCAGCCCGTCAGAGTCGGCGTCACGTGCCACCTACACAGGAATTGATGGCATGCATTCTTAGAAGACAACGCAGTGCTAGAAAGAACAGAACCAGAAAGAGAAGCGCGGTAGAAGAAGACCCACGAAAAAGCCCTGAGAAGAATAAGAAAATATAGCCCTTTGAATAGCTGAAATCAACAGAATCACTAAAGCTAGAAAGGCCTTGGAACAAACCCGAAAAAAGAACAAAGTATATCAAAACAGCCCTGGAAATTGCTAAGAACGAAACCACTAAATACAGGAAGGCCAAAGAACAAGCCTTAGCTCAAAAAGCTAACAAGTGAATGGATTCGAGCTCTGCAAACTGCTCAGAAGACAACCCCTGAAAAAAGATGGCTCAGGAAAACAGCGTGAAAAGTCACACTCAGAAGAGAGAAAGGAGCCCTACATATGAGAAAGCAGTCATACAAAGTAGTAAAAGGAGCAAAATCACTCAGAAGAATAGCGGTGTATACAAAGAACTAAGAAAAAGCTATAAAAAGAAGTGTTTTGAAGGGAACGGAGCTGTGTAGAATGTTGAAAAGAACAAAACCACTAAAACCTGGGCGGAAGAAGAGTTAAGCAAATTTCCTGTAAAAATAATAATAATAATAAAGATTTAAAAAAAAAAAAGAGACACTACAGAGACAGTCAAAAACGTCACGTCTTTGTAAAGCAAGTCTGTTTTTCTTACGGTGAATCACCGCGGACCCCTCCCCTTGAGGGAACTTCACTCCACCGACGAAACATTAGTGTGGAGAGACCCTGGGGGATCTTGAGCCTGTTTACGACCTGTTTACCTTTATGGGTGAAACCATCCCGTCAGAGTCGCTGTCACGTGTCACCTACACAGGAATTAAGAGCATGCATTCTCAGAAGACAATGTAGCTATGCTAGATAGAACAGAACTAGAAAGAAGAAAAGCACGGTAGAAGACGCATTAAAAATCCTGGTTACACAAAGACCTAAAAACAAAAAAAGCCCTAAAAAGAAGTGTTTTGAAGAGAATGGAGCTGTGTAGAATGCTAAAAAGAACAGAATCACTAAAAACTGGGTGGAAAAAGAGTTTAAAAAAAGAAAGACACTAAAGAGACAGTCAAAATGTCACATCTTTGTAAAGCAGGTCTGTTTTTCATACGGTGAATCACCGCGGACCCCTCCCCTTGAGGGAACTTCACTCCACCGACGAAACATTAGTGTGGAGAGACCCTGGGGGATCTTGAGCCTATTTACGACATGTTTACATGGGTGAAATCAACCCGTCAGAGTCGGCGTCACATGCCACCTACACAGGAATTGATGGCATGCATTCTTAGAAGACAACGCAGTGCTAGAAAGAACAGAACCAGAAAGAAAAGCGCGTAGAAGAAGACCCACGAAAAAGCCCTGAGAAGAATAAGAAAATATAGCCCTTTGAATAGCTGAAATCAACAGAATCACTAAAGATAGAAAGGCCTTGGAACAAACCCGAAAAAAGAACAAAGTATATCAAAACAGCCCTGGAAATTGCTAAGAACGAAACTACTAAATACAGGAAGGCCAAAGAACAAGCCTTAGCCCAAAAAGCTAACAAGTGAATGGATTCGAGCTCTGCAAACTGCTCAGAAAACAACCCCTCAAAAAGATGGCTCAGGAAAACAGCGTGAAA
The DNA here is from genome assembly GCA_963584105.1 of Alviniconcha strummeri. Lineage (NCBI taxonomy): Eukaryota > Metazoa > Mollusca > Gastropoda > Provannidae > Alviniconcha > Alviniconcha strummeri. The sequence goes on from OY757557.1 coordinate 10,507,272, forward strand.
AGGTCACACTCAGAAGAGAGAAAGGAGCCCTACATAAGAGAAAGCAGTTATATTAAGTAGTAAAAAGAGCAAAAGGACTCAGAAGAGTAGCGGTGTATACAAAGAACTAAGAAAAAGCTATAAAAAGAAGTGTTTTGATGGGAACGGAGCTGTGTAGAATGCTGAAAAGAACAGAATCACTAAAACCTGGGTGGAAGAAGAGTTAAGCAAATTTCCTGTAAAAATAATAACAATAATAATAATAAAATAATAATAATAATAATAAAGATTTTTTTTTAAAAGAGACACTAAAGAGACAGTCAAAACGTCACGTCTTTGTAAAGCAGGTCTGTTTTTCTTACTGTGAATCACCGCGGACCCCTCCCCTTGAGGGAACTTCACTCCACCGACGAAACATTAGTGTGGAGAGACCCTGGGGGATCTTGAGCCTGTTTACGACCTGTTTACCTTTATGGGTGAAACCATCCCGTCAGAGTCGCTGTCACGTGTCACCTACACAGGAATTAAGAGCATGCATTCTCAGAAGACAATGTAGCTATGCTAGATAGAACAGAACCAGAAAGAAGACAAGCACGGTAGAAGACGCATTAAAAATCCTGGGTACACAAAGACCTAAAACAAAGCCCTAAAAAGAAGTGTTTTGAAGAGAATGGAGCTGTACTAAAAACTGGGTAAAAAAAGAGTTTAAAAAAAGAAAGACACTAAAGAGACAGTCAAAATGTCACATCTTTGTAAAGCAGGTCTGTTTTTCATACGGTGAATCACCGCGGACCCCTCCCCTTGAGGGAACTTCACTCCACCGACGAAACATTAGTGTGGAGAGACCCTGGGGGATCTTGAGCCTATTTACGACCTGTTTACATGGATGAAATCAGTCCGTCAGAGTCGGCGTCACGTGCCACCTACACAGGAATTGATGGCATGCATTTTTAGAAGACAACGCAGTGCTAGAAAGAACAGAACCAGAAAGAGAAGCGCGGTAGAAGAAGACCCACGAAAAAGCCCTCAGAAGAATAAGAAAATATAGCCCTTTGAATAGCTGAAATCAACAGAATCACTAAAGCTAGAAAGGCCTTGGAACAAACCCGAAAAAAGAACAAAGTATATCAAAACAGCCCTGGAAATTGCTAAGAACGAAACCACTAAATACAGGAAGGCCAAAGAACAAGCCTTAGCTCAAAAAGCTAACAAGTGAAAGGATTCGAGCTCTGCAAACTGCTCAGAAGACAACCCCTCAAAAAAGATGGCTCAGGAAAACAGCGTGAAAAAGTCACACTCAGAAGAGAGAAAGGAGCCCTACATATGAGAAAGCAGTCATACAAAGTAGTAAAAGGAGCAAAATCACTCAGAAGAATAGCGGTGTATACAAAGAACTAAGAAAAAGCTATAAAAAGAAGTGTTTTGAAGAGAACGGAGCTGTATAGAATGCTATAAATAAGATAACAACTAAGAATTCGGTAGAAGAAGACTTCAGCAAAGTCCCTATAAAAAAATAAAATAAAAAATAAAAAGAGACTAAAGAGACAGTCAAAATGTCACGTCTTTGTAAAGCAGGTCTGTTTTTCTTACGGTGAATCACCGCGGACCCCTCCCCTTGAGGGAACTTCACTCCACCGACGAAACATTAGTGTGGAGAGACCCTGGGGGATCTTGAGCCTGTTTACAACCTGTTTACCTTTATAGGTGAAATCATCCCATCAGTGTCGCTGTCATGCGTCACCTACACAGGAATTAAGAGCATGCATTCTCAGAAGTCAGAGCAGCCCTATATACGGAGTACTAGAAACAACAGAACCAGAAAGAAAGAAAAGCGCGGTAGAAGAAGACCCACAAAAAAGCCCCAAGAAAATTAAGAAAAATGAGCCCTTTGAATATCTGAAATCAACAGAATCACTCAAGATAGAAAGGCCTTAGAACAAACAGGTAAAAAGAACTGAGTATATCAAAACAGCCTTGCAAATTGCTAAGAACGGAACCCCTAAAGACACGAAGGCAAAAGAACAGGCCCACGCCGAAAAAGCTAACAAACAAAAAAACTAAAAACAAAAACAACAAGTGGATGGATCCTACAACGCCCTAAACAGAACAGAACATCAAACAAGAACTGAGTAAAAAATGACCACAGGAAATAAAAGGGAGGTAACTTGGTATTTTATGCCCTGTCAACCAGTACGGTTATATGAGGGCTCAGCGAGAGTGAGAGAAGTACTATATAAAGGAGAGCTGTGATGCAGACAAATACAGGAGAATGGCTGGGTAGACAGAGATCAGCTGCAAGAAAGGCGCTGAAAACAGAGGCAACGTGGGGAGAATTCTTTGAATGAAATATAGGTGAAAGGGCCGGTAGACAGAAACTAGGTACTACAAATGAGTGAAAGGGGTGGAGCAGCTTAGTTTAAACAACCCCGGCACGAGAAGCCAGTTCCGTGGGGGCATAAAGAAAAGGGAAAGAAAGGAAACACTCTAACAGGAAGGAGCCCTACAAAAGTTCTAAAAAGAACACAGTCACTTAGCTGGAAGAAGACCTCAGCAAAGTCCCTAAAAGAAGTCCCCATAACAGAAGGCAGTCACACTAAGTACTAAAAAGAGCAGAGCCACTAAGAAAAATAGCTGGGTAGACAAAGAGCTAAGAAAAAAACCTAAAAAGAAGTGTTCTAAAGAGAACAGAGCTATACGGAATGCTAAAAAGAACAGAGCTACTAAGACCTGAGTAGAAGAAGACCTAAGCAAATTTTCTAAAACAAGAAGATACTAAAGAGACAGTCAAAATGTCAAGTCCTTGTAAAGCAGGTCTGTTTTTCTTACGGTGAATCACCGCGGACCCCTCCCCTTGAGGGAACTTCACTCCACCGACGAAACATTAGAGTGGAGAGACCCTGGGGGATCTTGAGCCTATTTACAACTTGTGCTCCATTATGGGTGAAATCATCCCGTCAGAGTCGCTGTCACATGTCACCTACACAGGAATTAATAGCATGCGTTACGAAGGGCTAAAACTAAAGAACAGAACCAGAAATAAGAAAAGCGCGGTAAAAGATCGACCCATGAAAGATCCCCCAGAAGAATTTAAAAAAATTAGCCCTTATAACAGCTGAAATCAACAGAAACACTAAAGGGAGAAAAGCCTAAACACAAGCCTGAGAAAAACAAATCAGTATATCAAAAAACAGCCCTGCAAACTGCTAAGAACAGAATCGCCAAACACAGGGAGGCCAAAGAACAAGCCCAAGCTGAAGAAGCTAAACAGTGAATGGATCCATGCTCAGCAAACTGGTGAGAACAGAACCAGTAAGCAAAGAGCTTGGTGGAAGACAAAAAAACTAAACGAAAAAGTCGCACACAGAAGAGAGAAAGGAGCCCTATGACACCCTAGACAGAAGAGAACAGGAGAGAGAAAAGGAAGAAGAAAAAAGCAACCAGAAGAGAAAGAAGCCACAAGAAAAGTAAAAAGAGGGAGAGACATTAAAGAGGAGCAAGTGGAGAAAGGCCTAAGAACAAGCCCCCACGAAAGCACTCAGAAGTGAAAGGAACCCTCAAAGTGATAAAAAGACAAAACCACTGAAGCCAAAATTTGAATGAAAGACAGCCTTAGAAAAAGCCCTATAAAACAAAACAAAATCAAACAAATCGCAAGAGACAGAAACAGAGAGAGAACCGGAACTGACACATCTCTTCAAAAATAAGTCGTTTGACATTCTCCATCGGGAGTTGCTTCACGGACCTCCTGTGTTGTCTTGTCTGGGACGTCTAGCAAAGAATTCATCGCCATCACACGAACATCAATCCCAGGATCAGGAAGAAAAGCACGACACAGGGTGTCTGCAATGAAGAGTTGGCTGACTTGTGCATACTGGAAGGTCACGTCGTATCTGTGAAACCTCATCATCGGTGCCTGGATACGGCGGGATGCTTGGCTGAGCGGTTTCTTCAAGATGGTAGCCAGTGGTTTGTGGTCATTCTGGATATGCACCTTCCGTCCATATATATGTAATGGAGTGGAGTGGTAGAAGGACAGGACACAGGCAGCGGAGTCAGTAAAATGGAGACTACAGCAGGCGTATGGCAGCAATCAGGTTTTATTTGCTCAGCCGCAGACAATTTTTAGCACACCCAAAATCCTCACGCGCACGCGTAGATAAGAGAACGGCGCGGGCCGCAAGGAACACACACTATCGCTACAATCAAAACGGCCCTCTGGACCACAAAATGGCTGACAACTGTGTTTCCTTGGTCCGCACAAATACAGTTTCCTCTACAAGAAGTAAACCAATTAAAACAAGAAAAACATCAAATAACAGCTACAGTTACAATCTTTTAAACCGTATAAACAAAATGTACACACGACTTATTTTATTTACAACAAGAGTGGGAAGCGTGGCTTGTGCCTGTCTATAAACAGATTCGTACAACTAAATCACAACTAACACAATGTACAAAATATAACTGTCACTAAAACTTACTGGCTTGTGCCTGTCTATAAACAGATTCGTACAACTAAATCACAACTAACACAATGTACAAAATATAACTGTCACTAAAACTTACTGGCTTGTGCCTGTCTATAAACAGATTCGTACAACTAAATCACAACTAACACAATGTACAAAATATAACTGTCACTAAAACTTACATCAGAATAAAGAGCACGCTCCCACGGTTAAAATAGTACATAACAATTATAATACAACGCTCTGTAAGAGAAGCAAGACAAACTCAAAGACTAACACTAAAACAATCGGTGCGAACTTTCGCCTGGGGCGCGTAATCTTAGTCGCAGCAGCACTGATAGTGATATTAAGTAGTCTATGAATACAACTTAGCTCCTACAGTACACAATACTTAATAAGTTAATTTTAACCCCAAATAAACAGCAAACGTGAAGTCAGCTAAGCAAAATACTATACGACAAAGCATTGATCGACACAGAATGACTTTAATCGAATCAAAACAACGATTCACTACTATTCACTAGTACTAAACAAAGCGCGCCATGCAGACGACGGCTATAAAAAGAATGGACCTAGAAAGGCATCGGTCCCGTCCCTAATAAGCCTTATGGTTTCTGTGGACGTTAAGCACCATGTTTACTTAAAGGCATCGGCTACTGATTAAGCTCGATCCTGCGTCTAAATAAACGTTAGATAAACATTCTAAGATGCCAAAATATATTACACATGGCTTAGTGCATAAAAAGGACCAGGTAAACAAAGAGTAGGTAAACAAACAAGCGGTCAAAATATTAAGGGAGAAAACAGATTTGAAAATGGCGCGCACTGGCGGCTATCGCCGGTCGGCTGTGTGAAGGCCGTGTGGCGTTACGCCACACGCCGCGCTTCAAAACAAAAGCGTCGTCTGCTCCTGTTCCCGGGTTACTATCAGTACAGTAATGAAAGTGCTGTGGGTCTGTTAACCGGGGCGGGATTATTGTAGAACGTATACAAAGAGCACTTGCTCACATGTATACTGGTCGATACGCTCAAACGCAAACACCAGTGACGGTGTCTCCTTCTCAATTTGTGCCCATTTCTGCTCCGCTTGGGTGAGCGCCCTCGATGCAAACTCAATTGGCCTGCCACCCTGAAGAATTGCTGCCCCAAGACCGTCTTTGCTGCTGTCTACTTGCAGCACTAGTTCTTTCTCTGGGTCAAAGTACGCCAGCACAGGAGTGTTGGTGACTTTCCTCTTCACAGCATTCAGTGCCTCATCACACTCTCGGGACCAGTCCCACACGCTCTCCTTCTTTGTCAATGCCCTGATTGGTTCCAGATCATTGGCGAGGTTTGGCATAAATTTGGCCAGGTATTGAACCATGCCACAAATTCTTCGAACACCGCGGACATCAGTTGGTGGAGGCATGTCGAGGATTGCTGCAACCTTCGACCGATCCGGTTGGACTCCTTCTGCTGAAATCCTGTGGCCATGAAGGAGATCTCGTCTTGATGGATGGCTGCTTTAGCGTCATTCAACTTGATGTTCTTTTCCTTGCATCTGTTCTGGAGGCCACTGAGGTTTTCAGAGTGGTCCTTTTCTGCCTCGGCTTGAGTGTCTCCACGTCCAACTACGATGATATCATCTGCCACACAGATGACTCCCTTCAGCCCATCCAGTGCCTCGGTGAGACGTTTCTGAAAAATCTCACTGCTTACTGACAGCCCAAAGGGTAATCGTGCCCAGCGAAACCTGCCACAGGGTGTGATCATGGTTGTCAGCAAACTCGACTGTTCATCTAAACGCACATGCCAGAAAGCTTCTTTCACATCAAGCTTTGTGAAGACTCTAGCGTTGTGGAGGCTGGACAAACCATCATCCAAGGTTGGCGTTTTGAAATGTTCACGCATCAACACTGCATTCAGTGGCTGGGGGTCAATACAAATTCTCAAGAATCCATCTGATTCCTTCCGTGTGACAGCCATCTGGCTGACCCATGCTGTGGGTTCTTCAACTCTGACAAGGACGCCTCTCTCAACCAGTTCGTTGACCTGCTGACGCACCTCTTCTTGAAGAGCAATCGGTATTCAACGGCAGGGGAGGACTCTGGGACGTGATCAGGGTTGATCCGTAGTTTAGCTTCACCAAGGTCTCACAATGACTCCTTGGTGTCTGATGCAATGAAAACGTGCTTGTTGATAGTGACTAGTCCCAGGGCTTGAATGGTGTTCACTCCCAATAGGCAGGTATAGCCGTTGTCTACCACAGTGAAGTGCACAGCAGCTGACTGTTCCTTCTTGGGGTTGACGACATCCAGCACTGCTTCACCCAAAGGCCTCATTGTGGAACCATTCCACATGGTCGGTTTCTGCTTTGATGGCAGAAGTTGATGCTTCTTCACAAATTTTGCACAAATTGTGTTCACATCAGCTGTGTCCAACTGAAAACGCACGTCACTCTCGTTGATGCGCATGAAGCTGTGTGAAGTTACCGCCGATAGGAACTGTGGCTCCATGTCACTTTCCTTGTCAACAGCTTCCATAGACACTGCATGCACTTTCCGGCATTTTGATAGGAAGTTATTTCGGCCATTGCACTTTGTGCACACTTTGCTCCATGCCGGGCAACTTGTCTTTTTGCGCTCATGATATCTGCCACAAAAGTTACAGTCTTAAACAAAGTTACAGTCTTGAACAAAGTCTTGTCTTCCCCTCTTATCTGGACTGCTTTCCTCCCGCTTGTCTTGTGAGTGCTGACTTCCCCCAGTCTCCCCTACAGATCTATGACGACTTGATGTCACTTTATCGATGTGTGCCCCTGCCATTTCTTTTGTCTGTTTGCTGGTAAGTTCATGCGCACGACAAATGTCTACGGCCTTTTGTAGATCTAGCGTCTTCTCACGCAGATGCAGTTCTTATACTTTGTCTTACACCAAGAACACTATTTTGTCTCGTAACATCCCGTCTTTCATAACATCGAAGTTGCACAAGTTTGCTCGTGACCTCAAGTCTGTGAGAAATGAGTCGTCAAGTTCCAAAATCGATGCGTCTCAATGACTTCGTTTGATCTCGGGCTACAGTACTCTGCAAGCTTGTCTAGAACTTTCTGTGGATCGTCTTTATCTGCATCGTCAGCAAACAAAATGTTCATACACTTCTTGTACCCGGACACCCGCACAGTGCAGAATGATAGCCGTTTGCGTAGCCTTTGGTTTCTTCGACGCCCCGGAAGCTTTCAAGTAGAAGTCGACCTGTCGTCGCCATGAACGAAATGTCTCTGCGAGGTTTGCATCTGTCAAGTCTAGCGCCGGAAGTGTCGACGAAACTGACGTCAACCATTGTCACTGGCAAACGTGGGTTCTACACACTATCTTGCTAATATAGTGCAGTGCACGCTGCCACATGTTAAGCCATGTCGTGCAAAAAGACAAAGCTAGCTTCACGTTCACACGCTCATTTACGTAATCACAACGTACAACAAAACTTAAATCAGTACAGGGACTGCTACCCCTCAGCATTAATCTTTCTCTGGAAAGTTTGTCTTACAAATCCCGTGCTGGTTTCTTGTCTTTCTTTCTTTCGTTTTTAACGGGTGAGTTTTTTCTTCGGGGGGTGGGGTGGGGGGGGGGGTGGGGGGGTGGTGGTGGGGTTGGGGGTTCTTTTACACATACCATGCTGGCTTCATTTTTATCTTGGGAGTTTCTCTTACACATCCCGTGCTGGTTTCATATTTATCTGGGGAGTTTTCTTACACATCCCATACTGGCTTTCCTTTTCTGTGGGGAGTTTCTCTTACACTTCCAGTGCTTCTTCGTTTTTGTTTTGTTTTTGTTTATTTTTTTGTTTTTGTTTTATCTGGGGAGTTTCTCTTAGACATCCCGTACTGGTTTCTTTCCCCTTTTTTTTCTTTTTTTTCTTTTCTTTTCTTTAAAAAAACAAACAAACTCGGTGTAGTTTCCCATACACATCCCGTGCTGGCTTCATTTTTATCTGGGGAGTTTCTCTCACACATCCCATGCGGGCTTCATTTTTATCTGGGGAGTTTCTCTTACACACCCCGTGCTGGCTTCATTTTCATCTGGGGAGTTTCTCTTACACATCCCGTGCTGGCTTCATTTTCATCTGGGGAGTTTCTCTTACACATCCCGCGCTGGGTTCATTTTTAGCGGGGGACTTTCTCTTACACATCCCGTGCTAGCTTCACTTTCATCTGGGGAGTTTCTCTTACACATCCCATGCTGGCTTTACTTTTCTGTGGGGGGTTTCACTTGTATATCCCAAGCTGGCTTCCCCCTCCTCCCCCTCTCAATCTGCGGAGTTTCTCTTACACATTCGGTGCTGGTTTCATTTTTTGTTTTTTGTTGTTGTTGTTTTTTTGTTTTTGTTTTTTTTGGGGGGGGGGTTACTCTTAAACATCCCGTGCTGGCTTTATTTTTATGTGGGGAGTTTCTTTTACACATCCCATGCTGACTTTTACACATCCCGTGTTACCTTCATTTTTATCTGGGAAGTTTCTCTTAGACATCCCTGCTGATTTGATTTTTTGTTGTTGATTTTTTTCCCCCCATCAGGGGAGATTCTCTTACACATCCCATGCTGGTTTCGTTTTTATCTGGGGAATTTCTCTTACACATCCCGTGCTGGCTTCATTTTTATATGGGGAGTTTCTCTTACACATCCCATGCTGGCTTCGTTTTTATCTGGGTAGTTCCTCTTACACATCCCATGCTGGTTTCACATTTATCTGGGGAGTTTCTCTTACACATCCCATGCTGGCTTCACATTCATGTGGGGAGTTTCTCTTGCAGATCCCGTGCTGTATTGATTTTTATGCAAGGAGTTTCTCTTATACTTTCCGTACTGCCTTCGTGTTTTTTTCGTGTTTTTCTCGTTTTTTCCCCTTTCTTACACATCCTATGCTGGCTTTCCTTTACTGTGGGGAGTTTCTCTTACACATCCCATGCTGGCTTCATTTTTATCTGGGGAGTTTCTCTTAAACAGCTCGTGCAGTCTTCATTTTATGTGGGGAGTTTCTCTTACACATCCCATGCTGACTTTGTTTTCATGTGGGGAGTGTGTCTTACACATCCCGCACTGACTTCATTTTTATGGGGGAGTTTCTCTTACACATCCCGTAAGTAAGTAAGTTGGTGTTTTTCTCCCAGTCAACCGGTACGGTTATGTCAGGGCGGTACACATATTATATATCTAATTTTAAATAATGTATGTCTTAAAATGGGTCTATATACAGTTTTAAAACCATGTTTAAAAGGTGGATAACACAAACTGAACTAAAAATGATTTCAAATTTAAATGTTTCCAAAAATATTAATTTCTTTAAAAAAGTTAAAATTATTTTCAGGTGAAATACCCTGAAACAACCTGCGCAGTGATTTAGCTGTAAAATGGTTCTCTCTTTTCCAATACAATCCGAACAAATAAAATATGCTCTATTGTTAAACGTTTATCACATCCGATGCACACTGGCGGTTCCTCACCCTTCAATAAAAAGGAATGAGTAATAAAAGAATGGCCAATGTGTAATCGGGCCATCACAGTCTCTTCTTTTCTAGTTGTCCGAGGACAAAATACACAACAACAAAAAATTAACAATGGGAATATCTTATATAATTTATTTCCCGGGAACTCATCCCACTCAGACTGCCACAGTTCCAATATATATTTATTTGTGTGTGATTTTAGACCTGAGAATATGATGAGCTCAACCCAGATCCGTGCTGTATTGATTTTTATGCAAGGAGTTTCTCTTACACTTCCCGTGCTGCCTTATTTATTTATTTATTTATTTATTTTTTAATCTGGGGAGTTTCTCTTACAAATCCCATGCTGACTTTGTGTTTATGTGGGGAGTTTCTCTTACACATCCCGAGCTGACTTTACGTATCTGTGGGGAGTTTCTCTTACACATCCCATGCTGGCTTCTTTTATTTTAATGTGGGGAGTTTCTCTTACACATCCCGTGCTGGCTTCAGTTTTATTTGCGGAAGATTTCTTAAACATCCCGTGCTGGCTTCAATTTTATGTGGGGAGTTTCTCTTACACATCCCATGATGACTGTTTTTAGGTGGGGAGTTTCTCTTACACATCCCATGCTGGCTTCGTTTTTATCTGGGGAGTTTCTCTTACACATCCCATTCTGGCTTTATTTACTTTATTTTTGATTTTTTTTTTTTTATCTTGGGAGTTTCTCTTACACATCCCGTGTTGGTTTCACATTTATCTGGGGAGTTTCTCTTACACTTCCCGTGCTGGCTTCGTGTTTTTTTTTTTTTTTTTTTTATGTGGGGAGTTTCTGTTACACATTCCGTAATTATTATTTTTTTAAATATTTTTTTAACGGGGTAGTTTCCCTTACACATCCCGTGCTGGCTTCATTTTTATCTGGGGAGTTTCTCTTACACATCCCATGCTGGCTTCACTTTTTAATCTTTGGAGTTTCTCTTACACATCCGGTGCTGGTTTCTTTTGTTATCAGGTGAGTTTCTCCTACCGATCCCGTGCTGACTTAATTTTTATCTGGGAGTTTCTCTTGCACCTACCGTGCTGGCTTTAATTTTATCAGGGCACTTTCTCTTAGACATTCCGTGCTGGCTTCATTTTTATCAGGGGAGTTTCTCTTACACATCCCGTGCTTGTTTTATTTTTATGCAGAAAATATATTTTACACATCCCATGCTGCCTTCATTTTTTGTGGAGGAAGTTTCTCTGACACATCCCGTGCTGCCTTCATTTTTATGTGGGGAGTTACCTTCATTTTTATGTGGGGAGTTACCTTCATTTTTATGTGGGGAGTTACCTTCATTTTTATGCGGGGAGTTACCTTCATTTTTATGCGGGGAGTTACCTTCATTTTTATGCGGGGAGTTACCTTCATTTTTATGCGGGGAGTTACCTTCATTTTTATGTGGGGAGTTACCTTCATTTTTATGTGGGGAGTTACCTTCATTTTTATGTGGGGAGTTTCTCTTACACATCCCGGTCTGGCTTCTTTTTTGTGTTTTACACATACCGTGGTGGCTTTTGTTTTTTTTATGTGAGGACCTTCTTTCCTCTGCAGCCTATTCTGAAAACAATCCATTAAGAAAAGAGCTGGGTAGAAGCTGGCCCAGGAGAAAAATGTGAAAAAGTCACAATCAATCCAGGGAAGGATGCCCCAGAATAACCTGAACAGAGTTGAACAAAAACAAGACCTGAGTGAAAAATGGGCACAGAAATGAAAGCGGAAGAAAAGATCTGAAATCTAAATAAGCCTTAGCTGAAAAAGCTAAGAAGTGAATGGATCCGAGCTCTGCAAACTACCCAAAAGACGGGGGTTCTTTTACACATACCATGCTGGCTTCATTTTTATCTTGGGAGTTTCTCTTACACATCCCGTGCTGGTTTCACATTTATCTGGGGAGTTTTCTTACACATCCCATACTGGCTTTCCTTTTCTGTGGGGAGTTTCTCTTACACTTCCAGTGCTTCTTCGTTTTTGTTTTCTTTTTGTTTATTTTTTTGTTTTTGTTTTATCTGGGGAGTTTCTCTTAGACATCCCGTACTGGTTTCTTTCCCTTTTTTTTCTTTTTTCTTTTTCTTTTCTTAAAAACAAACAAACAAAAAAACAAAAAAACTCGGTGTAGTTTCCCATACATCCCGTGCTGGCTTCATTTTTATCTGGGGAGTTTCTCTCACACATCCCATGCGGGCTTCATTTTTATCTGGGGAGTTTCTCTTACACACCCCGTGCTGGCTTCATTTTCATCTGGGGAGTTTCTCTTACACATCCCGTGCTGGCTTCATTTTCATCTGGGGAGTTTCTCTTACACATCCCGCGCTGGGTTCATTTTTAGCGGGGGACTTTCTCTTACACATCCCGTGCTAGCTTCACTTTCATCTGGGGAGTTTCTCTTACACATCCCATGCTGGCTTTACTTTTCTGTGGGGGGTTTCACTTGTATATCCCAAGCTGGCTTCTCCCCCCCCCCCCCTCAATCTGCGGAGTTTCTCTTACACATTCGGTGCTGGTTTCATTTTTTTTTTTTTTTTGGTTTTTTTTTTTTTTTTTTTTTTTTTTTTGCGGGGGGGAGGGGGGGGGTACTCTTAAACATCCCGTGCTGGCTTTATTTTTATGTGGGGAGTTTCTTTTACACATCCCATGCTGACTTTTACACATCCCGTGTTACCTTCATTTTTATCTGGGAAGTTTCTCTTAGACATCCCTGCTGATTTGATTTTTTTATTATTATTTTTTTTGATTTTTTTCCCCCCATCAGGGGAGATTCTCTTACACATCCCATGCTGGTTTCGTTTTTATCTGGGGAATTTCTCTTACACATCCCGTGCTGGCTTTATTTTTATATGGGGAGTTTCTCTTGCACATCCCATGCTGGCTTCGTTTTTATCTGGGTAGTTCCTCTTACACATCCCATGCTGGTTTCACATTTATCTTGGGAGTTTCTCTTACACATCCCATGCTGGTTTCACATTCATGTGGGGAGTTTCTCTTGCAGATCCCGTGCTGTATTGATTTTTATGCAAGGAGTTTCTCTTATACTTTCCGTACTGCCTTCGTGTTTTTTTCGTGTTTTTCTCTCGTTTTTTCCCCTTTCTTACACATCCTATGCTGGCTTTCCTTTACTGTGGGGAGTTTCTCTTACACATCCCATGCTGACTTTGTTTTCATGTGGGGAGTGAGTCTTACACATCCCGCACTGACTTCATTTTTATGGGGGAGTTTCTCTTACACATCCCGTAAGTAAGTAAGTTGGTGTTTTTCTCCCAGTCAACCGGTACGGTTATATCAGGGCGGTACACATATTATATATCTAATTTTTAATAATGTATATGTCTTAAAATGGGTCTATATACAGTTTTAAAACCATGTTTAAAAGGTGGATAACACAAACTGAACTAAAAATGATTTCAAATTTAAATGTTTCCAAAAATATTAATTTCTTTAAAAAAGTTAAAATTATTTTCAGGTGAAATACCCTGAAACAACCTGCGCAGTGATTTAGCTGTAAAATGGTTCTCTCTTTTCCAATACAATCCGAACAAATAAAATATGCTCTATTGTTAAACGTTTATCACATCCGATGCACACTGGCGGTTCCTCACCCTTCAATAAAAAGGAATGAGTAATAAAAGAATGGCCAATGTGTAATCGGGCCATCACAGTCTCTTCTTTTCTGGTTGTCCGAGGACAAAATACCAAAAAAAAAAAAAAAAAAATTAACAATGGGAATATCTTATATAATTTATTTCCCGGGAACTCATCCCACTCAGACTGCCACAGTTCCAATATATATTTATTTGTGTGTGATTTTAGATCTGAGAATGTGATGAGCTCAACCCAGATCCGTGCTGTATTGATTTTTATGCAAGGAGTTTCTCTTACACTTCCCGTGCTGCCTTATTTATTTATTTATTTATTTATTAATCTGGGGAGTTTCTCTTACACATCCCATGCTGACTTTGTGTTTATGTGGGGAGTTTCTCTTACACATCCCGAGCTGACTTTACGTATCTGTGGGGAGTTTCTCTTACACATCCCATGCTGACTTTGTGTTTATGTGGGGAGTTTCTCTTACACATCCCGACCTGACTTTACGTATCTGTGGGGAGTTTCTCTTACACATCCCATGCTGGCTTCTTTTATTTTAATGTGGGGAGTTTCTCTTACACATCCCATGCTGGCTTCAGTTTTATTTGCGGAAGATTTCTTAAACATCCCGCGCTGGCTTCAATTTTATGTGGGGAGTTTCTCTTACACATCCCATGATGACTGTTTTTAGGTGGGGAGTTTCTCTTACACATCCCATGCTGGCTTCTTTTTTATCTGGGGAGTTTCTCTTACATATCCCATTCTGGCTTTATTTACTTTATTTTTGATTTTTTTTTTATCTTGGGAGTTTCTCTTACACATCCCGTGTTGGTTTCACATTTATCTGGGGAGTTTCTCTGACACTTCCCGTGCTGGCTTCGTGTTTTTTTTTTTTTTTTTTTTTTATGTGGGGAGTTTCTGTTACACATTCCGTAATTATTATTTTTTTAAATATTTTTTTAACGGGGTAGTTTCCCTTACACATCCCGTGCTGGCTTCATTTTTATCTGGGGAGTTTCTCTCACACATCCCATGCGGGCTTCACTTTTTAATCTTTGGAGTTTCTCTTACACATCCGGTGCTGGTTTCTTCTTTTGTTATCAGGTGAGTTTCTCCTACCTATCCCGTGCTGACTTAATTTTTAACTGGGAGTTTGTCTTGCACCTACCGTGCTGGCTTTAATTTTATTAGGGCACTTTCTCTTAGACATTCCGTGCTGGTTTCATTTTTATCAGGGGAGTTTCTCTTACACATCCCGTGCTTGTTTTATTTTTATGCAGAAAATATATTTTACATATCCCATGCTGCCTTCATTTTTTGTGGAGGAAGTTTCTCTGACACATCCCGTGCTGCCTTCATTTTTATGTGGGGAGTTACCTTCATATTTATGTGGGGAGTTACCTTCATTTTTATATGGGGAGTTACCTTCATTTTTATGCGGGGAGTTACCTTCATTTTTATGCGGGGAGTTACCTTCATTTTTATGCGGGGAGTTACCTTCATTTTTATGTGGGGAGTTACCTTCATTTTTATGCGGGGAGTTACCTTCATTTTTATGCGGGGAGTTACCTTCATTTTTATGTGGGGAGTTACCTTCATTTTTATGTGGGGAGTTACCTTCATTTTTATGTGGGGAGTTTCTCTGACACACCCGAAGCTGCCTTCATTTTTATGTGGGGAGTTACCTTCATTTTTATGTGGGGAGTTACCTTCATTTTTATGCGGGGAGTTTCTCTGACACATCCGAAGCTGCCTTGATTTTTATGTGGGGAGTTACCTTCATTTTTATGTGGGGAGTTTCTCTTACACATCCCGGTCTGGCTTCTTTTTTGTGTTTTACACATACCGTGGTGGCTTTTGTTTTTTATGTGAGGACCTTCTTTCCTCTGCAGCCTATTCTGAAAACAATCCATTAAGAAAAGATCTGGGTAGAAGCTGGCGCAGGAGAAAAATGTGAAAAAGTCACAATCAATCCAGGGAAGGATGCCCCAGAATAACCTGAACAGAGTTGAACAAAAACAAGACCTGAGTGAAAAATGGGCACAGAAATGAAAGCGGAAGAAAAGAAATGGATCTGAGATCTAAATAAGCCTTAGCTGGAAAAGCTAAGAAGTGAATGGATCCGAGCTCTGCAAACTACCTAAAAGACGATCACTCTAAAAATAAAAGAGCTTGGCCTAGGAAATGAGCGTCAAAAAGGTGCACTCAGAAGAGAAAAAGGAGCCCTACAACACCGTAAACAGAACAAACAAAACTGTAGAAGAACTGAGTGAAAATGGCCAAAGGGAAGAAAGAAACACTCTAACGCGAAGGAGCCCTAGAAAAGTGGTAAAAAAGAACAACAGAGTCACTAAGGACAGACAGCCTGGTGAAAGAAGACTGCAGCAAAATCCCTAAAAGAAGTACTCATAACAGAAAGCACTCAAACTAAGTACTAAACAGAGCAAAACCACTAAGAAAAATAGCTGGGTAGAAAAGACCTAAGAAAAAAGCCCGAAAAATGGTTTGAGCAGAACACAGTTCCATGGACTGCTCAAAAGAACAGAACCACTAAGAACTGGGTGGAAGAAGACCTAAACAAATTCCCTAAAAGAGACCACAAGGTCTTTGTAAAGCAGGTCTGTTTTTCTTATGGTAAATCACCGCGGACCCCTCCCCTTGAGGGAACTTCACTCCACCGAAGAAACATTAGCGTGGAGAGACCCTGGCGGATCTTGAGCCTGTTTACGACCTGTTTACCTTTATGGGTGAAATCAGCCCGTCAGAGTCGCTGTCACGTGTCACTTACACAGGAATTAAGAGCATGCATTCTCAGAAGACAATGTAGCCCTGCTAGATAGAACAGAATCAGAAAGGGGGAAAAAAGCACGGTAGAAGACGCATGAAAAATCCCTGAGAAAAATAAGAAAAATGAGCCCTTAGAATAGCTGAAATCAACAGAATCACTAAATAGACAAAGGAATAAGCACAACCCCCCCCCCCCCCCCCCCCCCAAGGAACTAATTATATGCAAACGGCCCTGCAAATTGTTTAAAACGGAGACACGGAAGATAGGAAGGCCAAAGAACAATACCGAACTAAAAAAGCTAACACGTGAACGGATCCGAGCTCTGCAAACTGCTCAGAAGACAACCCCTGAAGAAAAGAGCTGGGTGGAAGATGGCTCAGGTAAAGACCGTGAAACAGTCGCATTCAGAAGAGAGAAAGGAGCCCTACAGAGAGAAATCAGTCATACTAAGTAGTAAAAGTAGCAAAAGCACTAAGGAGGCTGGGTAGACAAAGACTTAAGAAAAAGCCCTAAAAAGAAGTGTTTTGAAGAGAACGGAGCTGTATAGAATGCTATAAATAACAGAACCACTAAGAACTCGACAGAAGAAGACTTCAGCAAATTCCATATATATATATATAAAAATCAAATCAAAAGAGTCTAAAGAGACAGTCAAAATGTCACGTCTTTGTAAAGCAGGTCTGTTTTTCATACGGTGAATCACCGCGGACCCCTCCCCTTGAGGGAACTTCACTCCACCGACGAAACATTAGTGTGGAGAGACCCTGGGGGATCTTGAGCCTGTTTACGACCTGTTTACCATTATGTGTGAAATCAGCCCGTCAGAGTCGGTGTCACCGACACAGGTATTTATGGCATACAATCTGAGAAGACAACGCAGTGCTAGAAAGAACAGAACCAGAAAGAAAAGCGCGGTAGAAGAAGACCCACGAAAAAGCCCTCAGAAGAATAAGAAAATATAGCCCTTTGAATAGCTGAAATCAACAGAATCACTAAAGATAGAAAGGCCTAGGAACAAACCCGAAAAAAGAACAAAGTATATCAAAACAGCGCTGGAAATTGCTAAGAACGAAACCACTAAATACAGGAAGGCCAAAGAACAAGCCCTAGCTCAAAAAGCTAACAAGTGAATGGATTCGAGCTCTGCAAACTGCTCAGAAAACAACCCCTCAAAAAGATGGCTCAGGAAGACAGCGTGAAAAGGTCACACTCAGAAGAGAGAAAGGAGCCCTACATAAGAGAAAGCAGTTATATTAAGTAGTAAAAGGAGCAAAAGCACTCAGAAGAGTAGCGGTGTATACAAAGAACTAAGAAAAAGCTATAAAAAAAAGTGTTTTGAAGGGAACGGAGCTGTGTAGAATGCTGAAAAGAACAGAACCACTAAAACCTGGGTGGAAGAAGAGTTAAGCAAATTTCCTGTAAAAATAATAATAATAATAAAATCATAATAATAAAAAAAAAAAAAAAAAAAGAGGCACTAAAGAGACAGTCAAAACGTCACGTCTTTGTAAAGCAGGTCTGTTTTTCTTACGGTGAATCACCGCGGACCCCTCCCCTTGAGGGAACTTCACTCCACCGACGAAACATTAGTGTGGAGAGACCCTGGGGGATCTTGAGCCTGTTTACGACCTGTTTACCTTTATGGGTGAAACCATCCCGTCAGTCGCTGTCACGTGTCACCTACACAGGAATTAAGAGCAAGCATTCTCAGAAGACAATGTAGCTATGCTAGATAGAACAGAACCAGAAAGAAGAAAAGCACGGTAGAAGACGCATTAAAAATCCTGGGTACAGAAAGACCTAAAAAAAAAAAACTTAAAAAGAAGTGTTTTGAAGAGAATGGAGCTGTGTAGAATGCTAAAAAGAACAGAATCACTCAAAACTGGGTGGAAAAAGAGTTTTAAAAAAGAAAGACACTAAAGAGAGTCAAAATGTCACATCTTTGTAAAGCAGGTCTGTTTTTCATACGGTGAATCACCGCGGACCCCTCCCCTTGAGGGAACTTCACTCCACCGACGAAACATTAGTGTGGAGAGACCCTGGGGGATCTTGAGCCTATTTACGACCTGTTTACATGGGTGAAATCAACCCGTCAGAGTCGGCGTCACGTGCCACCTACACAGGAATTGATGGCATGCATTCTTAGAAGACAACGCAGTGCTAGAAAGAACAGAACCAGAAAGAAAAGCGCGGTAGAAGAAGACCCACGAAAAAGCCCTCAGAAGAATAAGAAACTATAGCCCTTTGAATAGCTGAAATCAACAGAATCACTAAAGATAGAAAGGCCTTGGAACAAACCCGAAAAAAGAACAAAGTATATCAAAACAGCCCTGGATATTGCTAAGAACGAAACCACTAAATACAGGAAGGCCAAAGAACAAGCCTTAGCTCAAAAAGCTAACAAGTGAATGGATTCGAGCTCTGCAAACTGCTCAGAAAACAACCCCTCAAAAAGATGGCTCAGGAAAACAGCGTGAAAAGGTCACACTCAGGAGAGAGAAAGGAGCCCTACATAAGAGAAAGCAGTTATATTAAGTAGTAAAAGGAGCAAAACCACTCAGAAGAGTGGCGGTGTATACAAAGAACTAAGAAAAAGCTATAAAAAGAAGTGTTTTGAAGGGAACAGAGCTGTGTAGAATGTTGAAAAGAACAGAACCACTAAAACCTGGGTGGAAGAAGAGTTAAGCAAATTTCCTGTAAAAATAATAATCACAATAATAATAATAAAATTAAAAAAAGAGAGACACTAAAGAGACAGTCAGAACGTCACGTCTTTGTAAAGCAGGTCTGTTTTTCTTACGGTGAATCACCGCGGACCCCTCCCCTTGAGGGAACTTCACTCCACCGACGAAACATTAGTGTGGAGAGACCCTGGGGGATCTTGAGCCTGTTTACGACCTGTTTACCTTTATGGGTGAAACCATCCCGTCAGAGTCGCTGTCACGTGTCACCTACACAGGAATTAAGAGCATGCATTCTCAGAAGACAATGTAGCTATGCTAGATAGAACAGAACCAGAAAGAAGAAAAGCACGGTAGAAGACGCATTAAAAATCCTGGGTACACAAAGACCTAAAAAAAAAAAAAAGCCCTAAAAAGAAGTGTTTTGAAAAGAATGGAGCTGTGTAGAATGCTAAAAAGAACAGAATCACTAAAAACTGGGTAAAAAAAAGAGTTTAAAAAAGAAAGACACTAAAGAGAGTCAAAATGTCACATCTTTGTAAAGCAGGTCTGTTTTTCATACGGTGAATCACCGCGGACCCCTCCCCTTGAGGGAACTTCACTCCACCGACGAAACATTAGTGTGGAGAGACCCTGGGGGATCTTGAGCCTATTTACGACCTGTTTACATGGGTGAAATCAACCCGTCAGAGTCGGCGTCACGTGCCACCCACACAGGAATTGATGGCATGCATTCTTAGAAGACAACGCAGTGCTAGAAAGAACAGAACCAGAAAGAAAAGCGCGGTAGAAGAAGACCCACGAAAAAGCCCTCAGAAGAATAAGAAAATATAGCCCTTTGAATAGCTGAAATCAACAGAATCACTAAAGATAGAAAGGCCTTGGAACAAACCCGAAAAAAGAACTAAGTATATCAAAACAGCCCTGGAAATTGCTAAGAACGAAACCACTAAATACAGGAAGGCCAAAGAACAAGCCTTAGCTCAAAAAGCTAACAAGTGAATGGATTCGAGCTCTGCAAACTGCTCAGAAGACAACCCCTCAAAAAAGATGGCTCAGGAAAACAGCGTGAAAAGGTCACACTCAGAAGAGAGAAAGGAGCCCTACATATGAGAAAGCAGTCATACAAAGTAGTAAAAGGAGCAAAATCACTCAGAAGAATAGCGGTGTATACAAAGAACTAAGAAAAAGCCCTAAAAAGAAGTGTTTTGAAGAGAACGGAGCTGTATAGAATGCTATAAATAAGATAACAACTAAGAATTCGGTAGAAGAAGACTTCAGCAAAGTCCCTATAAAAAAATAAAATAAATAAAATAAAAAAGAGACTAAAGAGACAGTCAAAATGTCACGTCTTTGTAAAGCAGGTCTGTTTTTCTTACGGTGAATCACCGCGGACCCCTCCCCTTGAGGGAACTTCACTCCACCGACGAAACATTAGCGTGGAGAGACCCTGGGGGATCTTGAGCCTGTTTACAGCCTGTTTACCTTTATAGGTGAAATCATCCCACCAGTGTCGCTGTCATGCGTCACCTACACAGGAATTAATAGCATGCATTCTCAGAAGTCAGAGCAGCCCTATATACGGAGTACTAGAAAGAACAGAACCAGAAAGAAGAAAGCGAGGTAGAAGAAGACCCACAAAAAAGCCCCAAGAAAATTAAGAAAAATGAGCCCTTTGAATATCTGAAATCAACAGAATCACTCAAGATAGAAAGGCCTTAGAACAAACAGGAAAAAGAACTGAGTATATCAAAACAGCCCTGCAAATTGCTAAGAACGGAACCCCTAAAGACACGAAGGCAAAAGAACAGGCCCACGCCGAAAAAGCTAACAAACAAAAAAACTAAAAACAAAAACAACAAGTGAATGGATCCTACAACGCCCTAAACAGAACTGAACATCAAACAAGAACTGAGTAAAAAATGACCACAGGAAATAAAAGGGAGGTAACTTGGTATTTTATGCCCTATCAAACAGTACGGTTATATGAGGGCTCAGCGAGAGTGAGAGAAGTACTATATGTACTGTTGTTGCTGTTGTACACTAAAGAGACAGTCAAAATGTCAAGTCTTTGTAAAGCAGGTCTGTTTTTCTTAC
Organism: Alviniconcha strummeri; assembly: GCA_963584105.1. Lineage (NCBI taxonomy): Eukaryota > Metazoa > Mollusca > Gastropoda > Provannidae > Alviniconcha > Alviniconcha strummeri. The sequence goes on from OY757557.1 coordinate 10,528,371, forward strand.
GGCGAATCACCGCGGACCCCTCCCCTTGAGGGAACTTCACTCCACCGACAAACAGTGTGGAGAGACCCTGGGGGATCTTGAGCCTGTTTACAACCTGTTCTCCATTATGGGTGAAATGATCCCGTCAGAGTCGCTGTCACCTGTCACCTACACAGGAATTAATAGCATGCATTCTCAGAAGACAAAGCAGCCCTATATCCGAAGGGCTAAAACTAAAGAACAGAACCAGAAATAAGAAAAGCGCGGTAAAAGATCGACACATGAAAGATCCCCCAGAAGAATTAAAAAAATTAGCCCTTATAATAGCTGAAATCAACAGAAACACTAAAGGGAGAAAAGCCTAAACACAAGCCTGAGAAAAACAAATCAGTATATCAAATAACAGCCCTGCAAATTGCTAAGAACAGAATCGCCAAACACAGGGAGGCCAAAGAACAAGCCCAAGCTGAAAAAGCTAAACAGTGAATGGATCCATGCTCAGCAAACTGGTGAGAACAGAACCAGTAAGCAAAGAGCTTGGTGGAAGACAAAAAAACTAAACGAAAAAGTCGCACACAGAAGAGAGAAAGGAGCCCTATGACACCCTAGACAGAAGAGAACAGGAGAGAGAGAGAGAGAGAGAGAGAGAGAGAGAGAGAGAGAGAGAGAGAGAGAGAGAGAGAGAGAGAGAGAGAGAGAGAAGGCAACCAGAAGAGAAAGAAGCCACAAGAAAAGTAAAAAGGGGGAGAGACATTAAAGAGGAGCAAGTGGAGAAAGACATGAGAACAAGCCCCCACAAAAGCGGTCAGAAGTGAAAGGAACCCTCAAAGTGATAAAAAGCCAAAATCTGCATCAAAGACAGCCTTAGAAAAAAGCCCTACAAAACAAAACAAAACAAAACAAAAAACAAATAAAAATCGCGAGACACAGACATAGAAACACAGAGAGAGAACCGGAACTGACACGTCTATTAAAAAATAACATTTCTCTATCTCGGAAGTTTCTTTACACATCCCATGCTGGCTTCTTTTTTATGTGGGGAGTTTCTCTTACACATCCTGTCCTGGCTTCTTTTTCTTTTTTTATCTAGGGAGTTTCCCTCACACATCCCCTGCTGGCTTCATTTTTATGTGGGGAGTTTTCTTAAACATCCCGTGCTGGCTTCAATTTTATGCGGGGAGATTATCTTACACATCCTGACCTGGCTTCATTTTTATGCGGGGAGCCTCTCTTACACATCCCGTGCTAGCTTCCTTTTTTTATCTGGGGGGTTTCTCTTACACATCCCGTGCTGGCTTTATTTTTCTTTGGGGGGTTTCTCTTACACATCCCGTGCTGGCTTTATTTTTCTTTGGGGAGTTTCTCTTACACATCCCATGCTTGCTTTATATTTCTGTGGGGAGTATCTCTTACACATTCGGTGCTGGTTTAATGTTTATGCGGGGAGTTTCTCTTACACATCCCGTATGGGCTTTATTTTTATCTTGGGAGTTTCTCTTACACATCCCTGCTTGCTTCTTTTTGTGGCGTGGGGGAAGGGGGGTCTTACACATCCCATGCTGGCTTTTATTATTATTATTATTTATTTATTTCTATTGCGGGGAGTTTGTCTTAGACATCCCATGCTGGCTTTATTTGTATCTGAGGAGTTTCTCTTACACATCCCGTGCTGGCTTTATTTTTATCTGGGGAGTTTCTCTTACACATCCCGTGCTGGCTTTATTTTTATCTGGGGAGTTTCTCTTACACATCCCGTGCTGGCTTCATTTTTATCTGGGGAGTTTCTCATACAGATCCCGTGCTGTCTTCGGTTTTATGCAAGGAGTTTCTCTTACACATTCCGTGCTGGCTCCTTTTTTTTTATCTGTGGAGTTTCTCTTACTTATCCTATGCTGGTTTTACTTTTTATCGGCGAAGTTACTCTGGCTTTTGTTTTTATATGGGGAGGTCTCTTACAGAGCCCGTGTTGCCTTCATTTTTATCTGGGAAGTTTGTCTTACACATCCTGTGCTGGGTTCTTTTTTCATCGGGGGAGTTTCTCTTACACATCCCATGCTGGCTTCGTTTTTATCTTGGGAGTTTCTCTTACACATCCCGTGCTGGTTTCACATTTATCTGGGGTTTCTCTTACACATCTCATGCTGGCCTTCATTTTCTGTGGGGAGTTTCTCTTACACATAATAATAATACATACATTTTCTATAGCGCTATTCCCCGCTGAGCGAGCTCAACGCGCTTGCATCCCATGCTGTCTTCATTTTTATCTTGGGACTTTCTCTTACACATCCCGTGCTGGTTTCACATTTATCTGGGGAGTTTCTCTTACACATCCCGAGCTGTCTTGATTTTATGTGGGGAGATTCTCTTACACATCCCAAGCTGACTTTGTTTTTATGTGGGGAGTTTGTCTTACACATCCAGTGCTATTTTGATTTTTATGCAAGGATTTTCTCTTACACTTCCCGAGCTACCGTCGTTTGTTTGTTTGTTTTATCTAGGAAGTTTCTCTTACACATTCCGTACTGGTTTCTTTTATTTATCGGGGTAGTTTCCCTTACACATCCCGTGTTGGCTTTATTTTTAGCTGGGGAGTATCTCCAATACATCCCATGCTGGCTTGATTTTTATCGGGGGGGGGGGGGGGGTGGGGGGGGGGGGTTCTCTTACGCATCCCATGCTAGCTTCACTTTCATCTGGGGAGTTTCTCTTACACATCCCATGCTGGCTTCTTTTATTTTAATGTGGGGAGTTCCTCTTACACATCCCGTGCTGGCTTCAGTTTTATTTGCGGAAGTTTTCTTAAACATCCCGTACTGGCTGATTTTCTCTTACACATCCCGTGCTGGGTTCATTTTTATCGGGGGAGTTTTCTCTTACGCATCCCGTGCTAGCTTCACTTTCATCTGGGGAGTTTCTCTTACACATCCCATGCTGACTTGTTTTTATGTGGGAAGTTTCTCTTACACATCCCGTGTTGCCCTCAGTTTTATCTGGGAAGTTTCTCTTAAACGTCCCGTGCTGGTTTCTTTTTTCATCGGGGACGTTTCTCTTACACATCCCATTCTGGATTCGTTTTTATCTGGGGAGTTTCTCTTACACATCCCATGCCGGCTTAAATTTTTAGCTTGGGAGTTTCTCTTACACATCCCGTGCTGGTCTCACATTTATCTGGGGAGTTTCTCTTACACATCCCGTGCTGTCTTCATTTTATGTGGGGAGTTTCTCTTGTACATCCCGTACTGTATTGATTTTTATGCAACGAGTTTCTCTTACACTTCCCGTGCTGCCTTCGGTTTTTTTAATATTTTATTTTTATATATATTATTATCTGGGGAGTTTCTCTTACTCATCCCGTACTTTTTTTCTTTCTTTTTCCCCCTTTTTTTCTCCTTTTTTATCGGGGAAGTTTCTCTTACACATCCCGTGCTGGCTTCACTTTCATCTGGGGAGTTTCTCTTACACGTCCCATGCTGGCTTCACTTTTTATCGTGGGAGTTTCTCTTACACATCCCGTGCTAGCTTCACTTTCATCTGGGGAGTTTCTCTTACACGTCCCATGCTGGCTTCACTTTTTATCGTGGGAGTTTCTCTTACACATCCCGTGCTAGCTTCACTTTCATCTGGGGAGTTTCTCTTACACGTCCCATGATGGCTTCACTTTTTATCGTGGGAGTTTCTCTTACACGTCCCATGATGGCTTTTTTTTCTTTCTTTTTTTCTTTTTTCTTTTTTCTTTTTTTATCGTGGGAGTTTCTCTTACACATCCCGTGCTAGCTTCACTTTCATCTGGGGAGTTTCTCTTACACGTCCCATGCTGGCTTCACTTTTTATCGTGGGAGTTTCTCTTACACGTCCCATGATGGCTTTTTTTTTCTTTCTTTTTTTCTTTTTTCTTTTTTCTTTTTTTATCGTGGGAGTTTCTCTTACACATCCCGTGCTTTCATTTAGGGAGTTTCTCTTACACATCCCATGCTGGCTTTACGTTACTGTGGGGGGTTTCTCTTACACATCCTATGCTGGCTTTTTTTTCTTTTCTTTTTTTCTTTTTCTTTTTTCAATCTGCGGAGTTTCTCTTACAGATCCGGTGCTGGCTTCCTTTTTTCTTTGGGGAAGTTCTCTTAAACATCTCGTGCTGACTTATGTTGGAAGTTTCTCTTACACATCCCATGCTGACTTTGTTTTTATGTGGGGAGTTTCTCTTACACATCCCGTGTTGCCTTCAGCTTTATCTGGGAAGTTTCTCTTACACATCCCGTGCTGTCTTCGTTTTTATCTGGGGAGTTTGTCTTACACATCCCGTGCTGTCTTCGTTTTATTTGAGGATATTATTTTACACATCTCATGCTGATTTTGTTTTTATGTGGGGTGTTTGTCTTACACATCCCGTGCTACCTTCATTTTTATCGGGGAGTTTCTCTTACACATCCCGTGCTGTACTGATTTTTATGCAAGGAGTTTCTCTTACACATCTCATGTTGCCTTCGTTTCTTCTTTATCTGGGGAGTTTCTCTTACACATCCCGTACTGGTTTCTTCTTCTTTCTTTTTTTTTTCCTTCTTTTTTATATATTTTTTATCGGGGTAAATTCCCTTACATATCCCGTGCTGGCTTCATTTTCATCTGGGGAGTTTCTCTTAACCGTCTCATGCTGGCTTCATTTTTATCGTGGGAGTTTCTCTTACACATCCCATGCTGGCTTTACTTTACTGTGGGGGGGTTCTCTTACACATCCCATGCTGGCTTTACTTTACTGTTGGGGGGTTCTCTTACACATCCCATGCTGGCATTTTTTTAATTTTTTTATTTATTTTTTTTCAATCTGCGGAGTTTCTCTTGCAGATCCGGTGCTGACTTCAGTCTTATTTGGGGAGGTTCTCCTAAACATCTCGTGCTGCCTTCATTTTTATGTGGGGTGTTTCTCTTACACATCCCATGCTGACTTTGCTTTCATGTGGGGAGTTTCTCTTACACATCCCGTGTTGCCTTCAGTTTTATCTGGGAAGTTTCTCTTACACATCCTGTGCTGGCTTCGTTTATATCTGGGGAGTTTGTCGTACACATCCTGACCTGTCTTCGTTTGATTTGGGGATATTCTCTTACACATCCCATGCTGATTTTGTTTTGATGTGGGGAGTTTGTCTTACACATCCCGTGCTGCTGTTTTTTTTTTGTTTTTTTTTTTAATCTGCGGAGTTTCTCTTGCACATCCCGTGCTGTGTTGATTTTTATGCAAGGAGATTCTCTTATACTTCCCGTGCTGTCTTCTTCTTCTTTTTATCTGGAAAGTTTCTCTTACACCTCCCGTACTGGTTTCTTTTCCTTATCGGGGTAGTTTCCCTTACACATCCCGTGCTGGCTTCATTTTATCTGGGGAGTTTCTCTTACACGTCCCATGCTGGCTTCATTTTTATCGTGGGAGTTTCTCTTACATATACCGTACTAGCTTCACTTTCATCTGGGGAGTTTCTCTTACACATCCCATCATAACTTTGTGTTTATGTGGGGAGTTTCTCTTACATATCCCGTGCTGGCTTGTTTTATTTATCTGTGTATTTTCTCTTACACATCCCGTCCTGGTTTCTTTTTTTATCGGGGGATTACACATCCCATTGCTTACACACCTCATTTGGCTTGATCTTTATCGTGGGAGTTTCTGTTACACATCACGTGCTGGTTTTATTTTTACACAACCCATGCTGGCTTCATTTGTTGTTGTTGTTGTTTGTTTGTTTTTGTTTTTGTGGAGGGAGTTTGTCTGACACGTCCCGTGCTGCCTTCACTTTTATGTGTTGAGTTGCCTTCATTTTTATGTGGAGAGTTTCTCTTACACATCCCATGCTGGCTTCTTTTTATGCGGAGAGTTTCTCTTACACATCCCGATCTGACTTCTTTTTTTATGTCTTACACATACGGAAAAAGAAAGCCATGAAAACTAAAAGTAAGTGTGTGTGTGTGTGTGTGTGTGTGTGTGTGTGTGTGTGTGTGTGTGTGTGTGTGTGTGTGTGTGTGTGTGTTAAAGAGAGAACTCTAAAAGTGAAAAACTTTTACATAACTGGGTGATTATGCTGTCCAAAGTAGAGGCCAAGGCCCCATCACAGGCTCCACAAGGTGACAGCTGGGCCTCCAGCAACAGGTTCTGAAATAAGTACAAACATGGAATGGCTTCCTGTTAAATCATCTTTGCAATAACTAAGGAACTAAGAGACCAAAACAATGAATCAATTAATAAGTTAATCACTCCAACATCCTCTGATCTGGAAAGTGCTTAAGACAGAGCAAAGGTAAAATGGGTATATATACCACCACAGGTTCTAGAGGATAGTTTTGTCTGCAAGTGGTCACATTTCGCGGTTGAAAGTGTGCATGTGTGGGAAGGGGTGTGGGATTGTATGGATGTGAATGTGGGCATGAAGGGATAGGATCAGAGAGTTAGTAATTGGATTTTAACGTCCTGTCATATAGGATCAGGATAGTGATAATCATACATCAGTCATATTATTGAGTGATACTCTTTAGTTTACATTGCACTTTCATAAGTAATATATATCCTGTTTAATAATGCTGCTGGTATTAACCTTGCCTGTGTGTTATTGCGCACTCTTAAAACTTAATCTTGTATACATGTACTTTGTTTTATATTATTACTATTATCCATGTGTGGCACCCACTTTTCCTTTAAATGGAACAAAGAAATATTCAATAATAATAACCATCATAATCATAGTAATAGTCATGATACCGAAATGGTTATAAAGTGCAAACCTCTAACATAAAAAATAGAACTCAGCACGCTACACAAAATTCAGAAGTAAATGACATACACGCTGAGACACCCCAAGGGAAAAACGACAACAACAATGACTTGACTTGAATCAAAGCAAATGCAGCCAGACAACCTTTTCTTTTATTCCTCACCTCTGTCAACGTGCACTTCATTCTTACAATATTCCAAATAAAGGGCTTGTAGACAAAGAGCACATTCAGAATGCTGCGGGTTTTAAATCCAAACTGCTAACTACAATTTGCAGTCTAATTCTTGTAGAAAAGACTGGCGTCCAAAACAAACAGAACTGCCAATCGTTTAAAAGCTGACTGTATACTACTTGGCAGTAGGAGCCCCTTGTCATACAAGAAATGTAAACTAATGAAAAATATCTGAATTAAGTAAAGCAACATAAGTCGTTTGTTTGGAAATTAATGTATTAGCACAGACTGTTACAAGACTACTGTTTCAGATGTTTTTTGCTGTTGGTTTACATGTGTTGTTGGCCGATTTCTTATTGTTTGTCAGTAGGCCTACAGATACACCGCACAGAACAATGATATGTAATTCCCCTTCACTTTCTGTACACGCTGTTAGCTAAGTCTGTTCTTTGTTTCTTGTTTGTCTGTGTCAATAAAAAAAAAAAAAAAAAAAAGACACATAGATACATCTGACTGTGTCTTCACTGAATATGGGACTGTAATTCTTTATCGTGCGCATTCAGCTGCACAGCGTAAAAAGGCTGTCAACGAAGATTGGCAGTTTTGTTGTTATTTCATGCTCATTGCTGGATCCATACCAAGATGTACGTACTTGTAATAAACAGCTCACACAATGCATTTTCTTCATCATTTACTGCAAACTGCAAAACATTTGTTGCATAAGTTTTGTTGTAGCTAGTTTGTCAAAACCCGCTCGCTAAGACAGAACTTACACAAATTGTGTTTTTATATTTCATAATAATTACCCACTCAGACCCATTGTGAAAGCTCTATATGTATATAATATTATCCCCGTCAGTTTTACTTCCTCAAACATTATACATTGGCATAGTACGAAATGTACTGATAAATATATTATGTGAATATGCCAAAGTGCTGCACTCTTGAAATTCATTTGGTCTACACACACGCGCGCGCACACACACACACACACACACACACACACACACACACACACACACTATTACACACACACACACACACACACACACACACACACACACACACACACAGGTGCGCGTGCACACACGCGTGCACACACACACATACACGTGCGCGCGAGCGCGCGCGCACACACACACTCTCTGTCTGTCTCTCTGTCTGTCTCTCTGTTTCTGTCTCTCTCTCTCTCAAAGGACATACACACAAAACATTTGCTGATCTTATCTGTATGTCGTTTGACAATGTACATCAACACATGGACCTTAACAAGGCTCTAACAGTGTGGTACAAGCTGTTTATGAATGAAGTCAGTAGGCAAGTGGCAATCCGATATAAACAAGTAAAGCACTCAAACTGTCACCCTGGCTAAATAAGAATATCGTTCAGGCCATGTCTGATGGGGATTGACTAAAGAAACAATTTTCATGGAATATAGAAAGTATTTTTTTAAAATCTTGTCAGAAATACAAAGAAATTATATTTCAGTAAACTTGTGGAAAACAACAAAGTTTGGTGCGAGAATGAACTCACACAGGAGGAATTCAAGAAAGTCCTTAGAAGAAGCGGGAAGGATAGAGTACCTGGTTCGGACAGGATTCAATACTGGGATATCAAGAACCTAACAGAAGAGGACAGGGCTGAGCTGTACACTATTTACCAAGAAAGCTTCGACAAAGGCTGTATTACCAAAGACTGGACAGAAAGGGGGGGGGGGGGGGGAAAGCACGGTAGAAGACGCATGAAAAATCCCTGAGAAAAATAAGAAAAATGAGCCCTTAGAATAGCTGAAATCAACAGAATCACTACATAGACAAAGGAATAAGCACAACCGCCCGCCCCCCCCCCCCCCCCCCCCAAAGGAACTAATTATATGCAAACGACCCTGCAAATTGTTTAAAACGGAGACACGGAAAATAGGAAGGCCAAAGAACAATACCGAACTAAAAAAGCTAACACGTGAACGGATCCGAGCTCTGCAAACTGCTCAGAAAACAACCCCTGAAGAAAAGAGCTGGGTGGAAGATGGCTCAGGTAAAGACCGTGAAACAGTCGCATTCAGAAGAGAGAAATGAGCCCTACAGAGAGAAATCAGTCATACTAAGTAGTAAAAGTAGCAAAAGCACTAAGGAGGCTAGGTAGACAAAGACTTAAGAAAAGGCCCTAAAAAGAAGTGTTTTGAAGAGAACGGAGCTGTATAGAATGCTATAAATAACAGAACCACTAAGAACTCGACAGAAGAAGACTTCAGCAAATTCCATATATATATAATAATAAAAATAAAATCAAGAGTCTAAAGAGACAGTCAAAATGTCACGTCTTTGTAAAGCAGGTCTGTTTTTCTTACGGTGAATCACCGCGGAACCCTACCCTTGAGGGAACTTCACTCCACCGACGAAACATTAGTGTGGAGAGACCCTGGGGGATCTTGAGCCTATTTACGACCTGTTTACCATTATGGGTGAAATCAACCCGTCAGAGTCGGTGTCACGTGTCACTTACACAGGAACTGATAGCATGCATTCTTAGAAGACAAAGCAGTGCTAGAAAGAACAGAACCAGAAAGAAAAGCACGGTAGAAGAAGACCCACAAAAAAGCCCTGAGAAGAATAAGAAAAATTAGCCGCTTGAATAGCTAAAATCAATAGAATCACTAAAGATAGAAAGGCCTTAAAACAAACCCGAAAAAAGAAATAAGTATATCAAAACAGCCCTGGAGATTGCTAAGAACGAATATACTAAATACAGGAAAGCCAAAGAACAAGCCCTAGCTCAGAAAGCTAATAAGTGAATGGATTCGAGCTCTGCAAACTGCTCAGAAAACAACCCCTCAAGAAAAGAGCTGTGTGGAAGATGGCTCAGGAAAACAGCGTGAAAAAATCACACTCAGAAGAAAGGAGCCCTACATAAGGGAAAGCAGTCATACTAAGTAGTAAAAGGAGCAAAATCCTTAAGAAAAATAACTGGGTACACAAAGACCTAAGAAAAATCCCTAAAAAGAATGAGTTTTGAAGAGAACGGAGCTGTGTCCAATGCTAAAAAGAACAGAATCACACACACACACACACACACACACACACACACACACACACACACACACACACACACACACACACACACACACACACAAATGGGTGGAAAAAGAGTGTTTAAAAAAAAAAAAAAAAAGACACTAAAGAGTCAAAATGTCACATCTTTGTAAAGCAGGTCTGTTTTTCTTACGGTGAGTCACCGCGGACCCCTCCCCTTGAGGGAACTTCACTCCACCGACGAAACATTAGTGTGGAGAGACCCTAGGGGATCTTGAGCCTGTTTACGACCTGTTTACCATTATGTGTGAAATCAGCCTGTCATAGTCGGTGTCACGTGTCACCGACACAGGTATTGATGGCATGCAATCTGAGAAGACAACGCAGTGCTAGAAAGAACAGAACCAGAAAGAAAAGCGCGGTAGAAGAAGACCCACGAAAAAGCCCTCAGAAGAATAAGAAAATATAGCCATTTGAATAGCTGAAATCAACAGAATCACTAAAGATAGAAAGGCCTTAGAACAAACCCGAAAAAAGAACAAAGTATATCAATACAGCCCTGGAAATTGCTAAGAACGAAACCACTAAATACAGGAAGGCCAAAGAACAAGCCTTAGCTCAAAAAGCTAACAAGTGAATGGATTCGAGCTCTGCAAACTGCTCAGAAAACAACCCCTCAAAAAGATGGCTCAGGAAAACAGCGTGAAAAGGTCACACTCAGAAGAGAGAAAGGAGCCCTACATAAGAGAAAGCAGTTATATTAAGTAGTAAAAGGAGCAAAACCACTCAGAAGAGTAGCGGTGTATACAAAGAACTAAGAAAAAGCTATAAAAAGAAGTGTTTTGAAGGGAACGGAGCTGTGTAGAATGCTGAAAAGAACAGAACCACTAAAACCTGGGTGGAAGAAGAGTTAAGCAAATTTCCTGTAAAAATAATAATAATAATAAAAAAAAAAAAAAAAAAAAAAAAAAAAAAAGAGGCACTAAAGAGACAGTCAAAACGTCACGTCTTTGTAAAGCAGGTCTGTTTTTCTTACGGTGAATCACCGCGGACCCCTCCCCTTGAGGGAACTTCACTCCACCGACGAAACATTAGTGTGGAGAGACCCTGGGGGATCTTGAGCCTGTTTACGACCTGTTTACCTTTATGGGTGAAACCATCCCGTCAGTCGCTGTCACGTGTCACCTACACAGGAATTAAGAGCAAGCATTCTCAGAAGACAATGTAGCTATGCTAGATAGAACAGAACCAGAAAGAAGAAAAGCACGGTAGAAGACGCATTAAAAATCCTGGGTACAGAAAGACCTAAAAAAAAAAAAAAAAAATTAAAAAGAAGTGTTTTGAAGAGAATGGAGCTGTGTAGAATGCTAAAAAGAACAGAATCACTCAAAACTGGGTGGAAAAAGAGTTTTAAAAAAGAAAGACACTAAAGAGACAGTCAAAATGTCACATCTTTGTAAAGCAGGTCTGTTTTTCATACGGTGAATCACCGCGGACCCCTCCCCTTGAGGGAACTTCACTCCACCGACGAAACATTAGTGTGGAGAGACCCTGGGGGATCTTGAGCCTATTTACGACCTGTTTACATGGGTGAAATCAACCCGTCAGAGTCGGCGTCACGTGCCACCTACACAGGAATTGATGGCATGCATTCTTAGAAGACAACGCAGTGCTAGAAAGAACAGAACCAGAAAGAAAAGCGCGGTAGAAGAAGACCCACGAAAAAGCCCTCAGAAGAATAAGAAACTATAGCCCTTTGAATAGCTGAAATCAACAGAATCACTAAAGATAGAAAGGCCTTGGAACAAACCCGATAAAAGAACAAAGTATATCAAAACAGCCCTGGAAATTGCTAAGAACGAAACCACTAAATACAGGAAGGCGAAAGAACAAGCCTTAGCTCAAAAAGCTAACAAGTGAATGGTTTCGAGCTCTGCAAACTGCTCAGAAAACAACCCCTCAAAAAGATGGCTCAGGAAAACAGCGTGAAAAGGTCACACTCAGAAGAGAGAAAGGAGCCCTACATAAGAGAAAGCAGTTATATTAAGTAGTAAAAGGAGCAAAACCACTCAGAAGAGTAGCGGTGTATACAAAGAACTAAGAAAAAGCTATAAAAAGAAGTGTTTTGAAGGGAACGGAGCTGTGTAGAATGCTGAAAAGAACAGAACCACTAAAACCTGGGTGGAAGAAGAGTTAAGCAAATTTCCTGTAAAAATAATAATAATAATAATAATAAAATCATAATAATAAAATAATAAAAAATAAAAGAGAGAGACACTAAAGAGACAGTCAGAACGTCACGTCTTTGTAAAGCAGGTCTGTTTTTCTTACGGTGAATCACCGCGGACCCCTCCCCTTGAGGGAACTTCACTCCACCGACGAAACATTAGTGTGGAGAGACCCTGGGGGATCTTGAGCCTGTTTACGACCTGTTTACCTTTATGGGTGAAACCATCCCGTCTGTCGTTGTCACGTGTCACCTACACAGGAATTAAGAGCAAGCATTCTCAGAAGACAATGTAGCTATGCTAGATAGAACAGAACCAGAAAGAAGAAAAGCACGGTAGAAGACGCATTAAAAATCCTGGGTACACAAAGACCTAAAAAAAAAAAAAAGCCTTAAAAAGAAGTGTTTTGAAGAGAATGGAGCTGTGTAGAATGCTAAAAAGAACAGAATCACTAAAAACTGGGTGGAAAAAGAGTTTAAAAAAAGAAAGACACTAAAGAGACAGTCAAAATGTCACATCTTTGTAAAGCAGGTCTGTTTTTCATACGGTGAATCACCGCGGACCCCTCCCCTTGAGGGAACTTCACTCCACCGACGAAACATTAGTGTGGAGAGACCCTGGGGGATCTTGAGCCTATTTACGACCTGTTTACATGGGTGAAATCAACCCGTCAGAGTCGGCGTCACGTGCCACCTACACAGGAATTGATGGCATGCATTCTTAGAAGACAACGCAGTGCTAGAAAGAACAGAACCAGAAAGAAAAGCGCGGTAGAAGAAAACCCACGAAAAAGCCCTGAGAAGAATAAGAAAATATAGCCATTTGAATAGCTGAAATCAACAGAATCACTAAAGATAGAAAGGCCTTGGAACGAACCCGAAAAAAGAACAAAGTATATCAAAACAGCCCTGGAAATTGCTAAGAACGAAACCACTAAATACAGGAAGGCGAAAGAACAAGCCTTAGCTCAAAAAGCTAACAAGTGAATGGATTCGAGCTCTGCAAACTGCTCAGAAAACAACCCCTCAAAAAGATGGCTCAGGAAAACAGCGTGAAAAGGTCACACTCAGAAGAGAGAAAGGAGCCCTACATAAGAGAAAGCAGTTATATTAAGTAGTAAAAGGAGCAAAACCACTCAGAAGAGTAGCGGTGTATACAAAGAACTAAGAAAAAGCTATAAAAAGAAGTGTTTTGAAGGGAACAGAGCTGTGTAGAATGTTGAAAAGAACAGAACCACTAAAACCTGGGTGGAAGAAGAGTTAAGCAAATTTCCTGTAAAAATAATAATCACAATAATAATAATAAAATTAAAAAAAGAGAGACACTAAAGAGACAGTCAGAGCGTTACGTCTTTGTAAAGCAGGTCTGTTTTTCTTACGGTGAATCACCGCGGACCCCTCCCCTTGAGGGAACTTCACTCCACCGACGAAACATTAGTGTGGAGAGACCCTGGGGGATCTTGAGCCTGTTTACGACCTGTTTACCTTTATGGGTGAAACCATCCCGTCAGAGTCGCTGTCACGTGTCACCTACACAGGAATTAAGAGCAAGCATTCTCAGAAGACAATGTAGCTATGCTAGATAGAACAGAACCAGAACGAAGACAAGCACGGTAGAAGACGCATTAAAAATCCTGGGTACACAAAGACCTCAAAAAAAAAAAAAGCCCTAAAAAGAAGTGTTTTGAAAAGAATGGAGCTGTGTAGAATGCTAAAAAGAACAGAATCACTAAAAACTGGGTAAAAAAAAGAGTTTAAAAAAGAAAGACACTAAAGAGAGTCAAAATGTCACATCTTTGTAAAGCAGGTCTGTTTTTCATACGGTGAATCACCGCGGACCCCTCCCCTTGAGGGAACTTCACTCCACCGACGAAACATTAGTGTGGAGAGACCCTGGGGGATCTTGAGCCTATTTACGACCTGTTTACATGGGTGAAATCAACCCGTCAGAGTCGGCGTCACGTGCCACCCACACAGGAATTGATGGCATGCATTCTTAGAAGACAACGCAGTGCTAGAAAGAACAGAACCAGAAAGAAAAGCGCGGTAGAAGAAGACCCACGAAAAAGCCCTCAGAAGAATAAGAAAATATAGCCCTTTGAATAGCTGAAATCAACAGAATCACTAAAGATAGAAAGGCCTTGGAACAAACCCGAAAAAAGAACTAAGTATATCAAAACAGCCCTGGAAATTGCTAAGAACGAAACCACTAAATACAGGAAGGCGAAAGAACAAGCCTTAGCTCAAAAAGCTAACAAGTGAATGGATTCGAGCTCTGCAAACTGCTCAGAAGACAACCCCTGAAAAAAGATGTCTCAGGAAAACAGCGTGAAAAGGTCACACTCAGAAGAGAGAAAGGAGCCCTACATATGAGAAAGCAGTCATACAAAGTAGTAAAAGGAGCAAAATCACTCAGAAGAATAGCGGTGTATACAAAGAACTAAGAAAAAGCCCTAAAAAGAAGTGTTTTGAAGAGAACGGAGCTGTATAGAATGCTATAAATAAGATAACAACTAAGAATTCGGTAGAAGAAGACTTCAGCAAAGTCCCTATAAAAAAATAAAAAATAAAAAATAAAAAAGAGACTAAAGAGACAGTCAAAATGTCACGTCTTTGTAAAGCAGGTCTGTTTTTCTTACGGTGAATCACCGCGGACCCCTCCCCTTGAGGGAACTTCACTCCACCGACGAAACATTAGCGTGGAGAGACCCTGGGGGATCTTGAGCCTGTTTACAGCCTGTTTACCATTATGGGTGAAATCATCCCATCAGTGTCGCTGTCATGCGTCACCTATACAGGAATTAATAGCATGCATTCTCAGAAGTCAGAGCAGCCCTATATACGGAGTACTAGAAAGAACAGAACCAGAAAGAAGAAAGCGAGGTAGAAGAAGACCCACAAAAAAGCCCCAAGAAAATTAAGAAAAATGAGCCCTTTGAATATCTGAAATCAACAGAATCACTCAAGATAGAAAGGCCTTAGAACAAACAGGAAAAAGAACTGAGTATATCAAAACAGCCCTGCAAATTGCTAAGAACGGAACCCCTAAAGACACGAAGGCAAAAGAACAGGCCCACGCCGAAAAAGCTAACAAACAAAAAAACTAAAAACAAAAACAACAAGTGAATGGATCCTACAACGCCCTAAACAGAACTGAACATCAAACAAGAACTGAGTAAAAAATGACAACAGGAAATAAAAGGGAGGTAACTTGGTATTTTATGCCCTATCAAACAGTACGGTTATATGAGGGCTCAGCGAGAGTGAGAGAAGTACTATATGTACTGTTGTTGCTGTTGTACACTAAAGAGACAGTCAAAATGTCAAGTCTTTGTAAAGCAGGTCTGTTTTTCTTACGGCGAATCACCGCGGACCCCTCCCCTTGAGGGAACTTCACTCCACCGACGAAACAGTGTGGAAAGACCCTGGGGGATCTTGAGCCTGTTTACAACCTGTTCTCCATTATGGGTGAAATGATCCCGTCAGAGTCGCTGTCACCTGTCACCTACACAGGAATTAATAGCATGCATTCTCAGAAGACAAAGCAGCCCTATATCCGAAGGGCTAAAACTAAAGAACAGAACCAGAAATAAGAAAAGCGCGGTAAAAGATCGACCCATGAAAGATCCCCCAGAAGAATTAAAAAAATTAGCCCTTATAATAGCTGAAATCAACAGAAACACTAAAGGGAGAAAAGCCTAAACACAAGCCTGAGAAAAACAAATCAGTATATCAAAAAACAGCCCTGCAAATTGCTAAGAACAGAATCGCCAAACACAGGAAGGCCAAAGAACAAGCCCAAGCTGAAAAAGCTAAACAGTGAATGGATCCATGCTCAGCAAACTGGTGAGAACAGAACCAGTAAGCAAAGAGCTTGGTGGAAGACAAAAAAACTAAACGAAAAAGTCGCACACAGAAGAGAGAAAGGAGCCCTATGACACCCTAGACAGAAGAGAACAGGAGAGAGAGAGAGAGAGAGAGAGAGAGAGAGAGAGAGAGAGAGAGAGAGAGAGAGAGAGAGAGAGAGAGAGAGAGAGAGAGAGAGAGAGAGAAGGCAACCAGAAGAGAAAGAAGCCACAAGAAAAGTAAAAAGGGGGAGAGACATTAAAGAGGAGCAAGTGGAGAAAGACATGAGAACAAGCCCCCACAAAAGCGGTCAGAAGTGAAAGGAACCCTCAAAGTGATAAAAAGCCAAAATCTGCATCAAAGACAGCCTTAGAAAAAAGCCCTACAAAACAAAACAAAACAAAAAACAAATAAAAATCGCGAGACACAGACATAGAAACACAGAGAGAGAACCGGAACTGACACGTCTATTAAAAAATAACATTTCTCTATCTCGGAAGTTTCTTTACACATCCCATGCTGGCTTCTTTTTTATGTGGGGAGTTTCTCTTACACATCCTGTCCTGGCTTCTTTTTCTTTTTTTATCTAGGGAGTTTCCCTCACACATCCCCTGCTGGCTTCATTTTTATGTGGGGAGTTTTCTTAAACATCCCGTGCTGGCTTCAATTTTATGCGGGGAGATTATCTTACACATCCTGACCTGGCTTCATTTTTATGCGGGAAGCCTCTCTTACACATCCCGTGCTAGCTTCCTTTTTTTATCTGGGGGGTTTCTCTTACACATCCCGTGCTGGCTTTATTTTTCTTTGGGGGGTTTCTCTTACACATCCCGTGCTGGCTTTATTTTTCTTTGGGGAGTTTCTCTTACACATCCCATGCTTGCTTTATATTTCTGTGGGGAGTATCTCTTACACATTCGGTGCTGGTTTAATGTTTATGCGGGGAGTTTCTCTTACACATCCCGTATGGGCTTTATTTTTTATCTTGGGAGTTTCTCTTACACATCCCTGCTTGCTTCTTTTTGTGGCGTGGGGGAAGGGGGGTCTTACACATCCCATGCTGGCTTTTATTATTATTATTATTTATTTATTTCTATTGCGGGGAGTTTGTCTTAGACATCCCATGCTGGCTTTATTTGTATCTGAGGAGTTTCTCTTACACATCCCGTGCTGGCTTTATTTTTATCTGGGGAGTTTCTCTTACACATCCCGTGCTGGCTTTATTTTTATCTGGGGAGTTTCTCTTACACATCCCGTGCTGGCTTCATTTTTATCTGGGGAGTTTCTCATACAGATCCCGTGCTGTCTTCGGTTTTATGCAAGGAGTTTCTCTTACACATTCCGTGCTGGCTCCTTTTTTTTATCTGTGGAGTTTCTCTTACTTATCCTATGCTGGTTTTACTTTTTATCGGCGAAGTTACTCTGGCTTTTGTTTTTATATGGGGAGGTCTCTTACAGAGCCCGTGTTGCCTTCATTTTTATCTGGGAAGTTTGTCTTACACATCCTGTGCTGGGTTCTTTTTTCATCGGGGGAGTTTCTCTTACACATCCCATGCTGGCTTCGTTTTTATCTTGGGAGTTTCTCTTACACATCCCGTGCTGGTTTCACATTTATCTGGGGTTTCTCTTACACATCCCATGCTGGCCTTCATTTTCTGTGGGGAGTTTCTCTTACACATAATAATAATACATACATTTTCTATAGCGCTATTCCCCGCTGAGCGAGCTCAACGCGCTTGCATCCCATGCTGTCTTCATTTTTATCTTGGGACTTTCTCTTACACATCCCGTGCTGGTTTCACATTTATCTGGGGAGTTTCTCTTACACATCCCGAGCTGTCTTGATTTTATGTGGGGAGATTCTCTTACACATCCCAAGCTGACTTTGTTTTTATGTGGGGAGTTTGTCTTACACATCCAGTGCTATTTTGATTTTTATGCAAGGATTTTCTCTTACACTTCCCGAGCTACCGTCGTTTGTTTGTTTGTTTTATCTAGGAAGTTTCTCTTACACATTCCGTACTGGTTTCTTTTATTTATCGGGGTAGTTTCCCTTACACATCCCGTGTTGGCTTTATTTTTAGCTGGGGAGTATCTCCAATACATCCCATGCTGGCTTGATTTTTATCGGGGGGGGGTGGGGGGGTTCTCTTACGCATCCCATGCTAGCTTCACTTTCATCTGGGGAGTTTCTCTTACACATCCCATGCTGGCTTCTTTTATTTTAATGTGGGGAGTTCCTCTTACACATCCCGTGCTGGCTTCAGTTTTATTTGCGGAAGTTTTCTTAAACATCCCGTACTGGCTGATTTTCTCTTACACATCCCGTGCTGGGTTCATTTTTATCGGGGGAGTTTCTCTTACGCATCCCGTGCTAGCTTCACTTTCATCTGGGGAGTTTCTCTTACACATCCCATGCTGACTTGTTTTTATGTGGGAAGTTTCTCTTACACATCCCGTGTTGCCCTCAGTTTTATCTGGGAAGTTTGTCTTAAACGTCCCGTGCTGGTTTCTTTTTTCATCGGGGACGTTTCTCTTACACATCCCATTCTGGATTCGTTTTTATCTGGGGAGTTTCTCTTACACATCCCATGCCGGCTTAAATTTTTAGCTTGGGAGTTTCTCTTACACATCCCGTGCTGGTCTCACATTTATCTGGGGAGTTTCTCTTACACATCCCGTGCTGTCTTCATTTTATGTGGGGAGTTTCTCTTGTACATCCCGTACTGTATTGATTTTTTATGCAACGAGTTTCTCTTACACTTCCCGTGCTGCCTTCGGTTTTTTTAATATTTTATTTTTATATATATTATTATCTGGGGAGTTTCTCTTACTCATCCCGTACTTTTTTTCTTTCTTTTTCCCCCTTTTTTTCTCCTTTTTTATCGGGGAAGTTTCTCTTACACATCCCGTGCTGGCTTCACTTTCATCTGGGGAGTTTCTCTTACACGTCCCATGCTGGCTTCACTTTTTATCGTGGGAGTTTCTCTTACACATCCCGTGCTAGCTTCACTTTCATCTGGGGAGTTTCTCTTACACGTCCCATGCTGGCTTCACTTTTTATCGTGGGAGTTTCTCTTACACATCCCGTGCTAGCTTCACTTTCATCTGGGGAGTTTCTCTTACACGTCCCATGCTGGCTTCACTTTTTATCGTGGGAGTTTCTCTTACACGTCCCATGATGGCTTTTTTTTTTTTTTCTTTTTTCTTTTTTTATCGTGGGAGTTTCTCTTACACATCCCGTGCTTTCATTTAGGGAGTTTCTCTTACACATCCCATGCTGGCTTTACGTTACTGTGGGGGGTTTCTCTTACACATCCTATGCTGGCTTTTTTTTCTTTTCTTTTTTTCTTTTTCTTTTTTCAATCTGCGGAGTTTCTCTTACAGATCCGGTGCTGGCTTCCTTTTTTCTTTGGGGAAGTTCTCTTAAACATCTCGTGCTGACTTATGTTGGAAGTTTCTCTTACACATCCCATGCTGACTTTGTTTTTATGTGGGGAGTTTCTCTTACACATCCCGTGTTGCCTTCAGCTTTATCTGGGAAGTTTCTCTTACACATCCCGTGCTGTCTTCGTTTTTATCTGGGGAGTTTGTCTTACACATCCCGTGCTGTCTTCGTTTTATTTGAGGATATTATTTTACACATCTCATGCTGTTTTTTTGTTTTTATGTGGGGTGTTTGTCTTACACATCCCGTGCTACCTTCATTTTTATCGGGGAGTTTCTCTTACACATCCCGTGCTGTACTGATTTTTATGCAAGGAGTTTCTCTTACACATCTCATGTTGCCTTCGTTTCTTCTTTATCTGGGGAGTTTCTCTTACACATCCCGTACTGGTTTCTTCTTCTTTCTTTTTTTTTTCCTTCTTTTTTATATATTTTTTATCGGGGTAAATTCCCTTACATATCCCGTGCTGGCTTCATTTTCATCTGGGGAGTTTCTCTTAACCGTCTCATGCTGGCTTCATTTTTATCGTGGGAGTTTCTCTTACACATCCCATGCTGGCTTTACTTTACTGTGGGGGGGTTCTCTTACACATCCCATGCTGGCTTTACTTTACTGTGGGGGGGTTCTCTTACACATCCCATGCTGGCTTTTTTTCTTCTTTTTTTTTTTTTTTCTTTTTTCAATCTGCGGAGTTTCTCTTGCAGATCCGGTGCTGACTTCAGTCTTATTTGGGGAGGTTCTCCTAAACATCTCGTGCTGCCTTCATTTTTATGTGGGGAGTTTCTCTTACACATCCCATGCTGACTTTGCTTTCATGTGGGGAGTTTCTCTTACACATCCCGTGTTGCCTTCAGTTTTATCTGGGAAGTTTCTCTTACACATCCTGTGCTGGCTTCGTTTATATCTGGGGAGTTTGTCGTACACATCCTGACCTGTCTTCGTTTGATTTGGGGATATTCTCTTACACATCCCATGCTGATTTTGTTTTGATGTGGGGAGTTTGTCTTACACATCCCGTGCTGCTGTTTTTTTTGGTTTTTTTTTTAATCTGCGGAGTTTCTCTTGCACATCCCGTGCTGTGTTGATTTTTATGCAAGGAGATTCTCTTATACTTCCCGTGCTGTCTTCTTCTTCTTTTTATCTGGAAAGTTTCTCTTACACCTCCCGTACTGGTTTCTTTTCCTTATCGGGGTAGTTTCCCTTACACATCCCGTGCTGGCTTCATTTTATCTGGGGAGTTTCTCTTACACGTCCCATGCTGGCTTCATTTTTATCGTGGGAGTTTCTCTTACATATACCGTACTAGCTTCACTTTCATCTGGGGAGTTTCTCTTACACATCCCATCATAACTTTGTGTTTATGTGGGGAGTTTCTCTTACATATCCCGTGCTGGCTTGTTTTATTTATCTGTGTATTTTCTCTTACACATCCCGTCCTGGTTTCTTTTTTTATCGGGGGATTACACATCCCATTGCTTACACACCTCATTTGGCTTGATCTTTATCGTGGGAGTTTCTGTTACACATCACGTGCTGGTTTTATTTTTACACAACCCATGCTGGCTTCATTTGTTGTTGTTGTTGTTTGTTTGTTTTTGTTTTTGTGGAGGGAGTTTGTCTGACACGTCCCGTGCTGCCTTCACTTTTATGTGTTGAGTTGCCTTCATTTTTATGTGGAGAGTTTCTCTTACACATCCCATGCTGGCTTCTTTTTATGCGGAGAGTTTCTCTTACACATCCCGATCTGACTTCTTTTTTTATGTCTTACACATACGGAAAAAGAAAGCCATGAAAACTAAAAGTAAGTGTGTGTGTGTGTGTATGTGTGTGTGTGTGTGTGTGTGTGTGTGTGTGTGTGTGTGTGTGTGTGTGTGTGTGTGTGTGTTAAAGAGAGAACTCTAAAAGTGAAAAACTTTTACATAACTGGGTGATTATGCTGTCCAAAGTAGAGGCCAAGGCCCCATCACAGGCTCCACAAGGTGACAGCTGGGCCTCCAGCAACAGGTTCTGAAATAAGTACAAACATGGAATGGCTTCCTGTTAAATCATCTTTGCAATAACTAAGGAACTAAGAGACCAAAACAATGAATCAATTAATAACTTAATCACTCCAACATCCTCTGATCTGGAAAGTGCTTAAGACAGAGCAAAGGTAAAATGGGTATATACCACCACAGGTTCTAGAGGATAGTTTTGTCTGCAAGTGGTCACATTTCGCGGTTGAAAGTGTGCATGTGTGGGAAGGGGTGTGGGATTGTATGGATGTGAATGTGGGCATGAAGGGATAGGATCAGAGAGTTAGTAATTGGATTTTAACGTCCTGTCATATAGGATCAGGATAGTGATAATCATACATCAGTCATATTATTGAGTGATACTCTTTAGTTTACATTGCACTTTCATAAGTAATATATATCCTGTTTAATAATGCTGCTGGTATTAACCTTGCCTGTGTGTTATTGCGCACTCTTAAAACTTAATCTTGTATACATGTACTTTGTTTTATATTATTACTATTATCCATGTGTGGCACCCACTTTTCCTTTAAATGGAACAAAGAAATATTCAATAATAATAACCATCATAATCATAGTAATAGTCATGATACCGAAATGGTTATAAAGTGCAAACCTCTAACATAAAAAATAGAACTCAGCACGCTACACAAAATTCAGAAGTAAATGACATACACGCTGAGACACCCCAAGGGAAAAACGACAATAACAATGACTTGACTTGAATCAAAGCAAATGCAGCCAGACAACCTTTTCTTTTATTCCTCACCTCTGTCAACGTGCACTTCATTCTTACAATATTCCAAATAAAGGGCTTGTAGACAAAGAGCACATTCAGAATGCTGCGGGTTTTAAATCCAAACTGCTAACTACAATTTGCAGTCTAATTCTTGTAGAAAAGACTGGCGTCCAAAACAAACAGAACTGCCAATCGTTTAAAAGCTGACTGTATACTACTTGGCAGTAGGAGCCCCTTGTCATACAAGAAATGTAAACTAATGAAAAATATCTGAATTAAGTAAAGCAACATAAGTCGTTTGTTTGGAAATTAATGTATTAGCACAGACTGTTACAAGACTACTGTTTCAGATGTTTTTTGCTGTTGGTTTACATGTGTTGTTGGCCGATTTCTTATTGTTTGTCAGTAGGCCTACAGATACACCGCACAGAACAATGATATGTAATTCCCCTTCACTTTCTGTACACGCTGTTAGCTAAGTCTGTTCTTTGTTTCTTGTTTGTCTGTGTCAATAAAAAAAAAAAAAAAAAAGACACATAGATACATCTGACTGTGTCTTCACTGAATATGGGACTGTAATTCTTTATCGTGCGCATTCAGCTGCACAGCGTAAAAAGGCTGTCAACGAAGATTGGCAGTTTTGTTGTTATTTCATGCTCATTGCTGGATCCATACCAAGATGTACGTACTTGTAATAAACAGCTCACACAATGCATTTTCTTCATCATTTACTGCAAACTGCAAAACATTTGTTGCATAAGTTTTGTTGTAGCTAGTTTGTCAAAACCCGCTCGCTAAGACAGAACTTACACAAATTGTGTTTTTATATTTCATAATAATTACCCACTCAGACCCATTGTGAAAGCTCTATATGTATATAATATTATCCCCGTCAGTTTTACTTCCTCAAACATTATACATTGGCATAGTACGAAATGTACTGATAAATATATTATGTGAATATGCCAAAGTGCTGCACTCTTGAAATTCATTTG
Organism: Alviniconcha strummeri; assembly: GCA_963584105.1. Lineage (NCBI taxonomy): Eukaryota > Metazoa > Mollusca > Gastropoda > Provannidae > Alviniconcha > Alviniconcha strummeri. Next base: position 10,551,573 of record OY757557.1, read on the forward strand.
GTCTACACACACGCGCGCGCACACACACACACACACACACACACACACACACACACACACACACACACTATTACACACACACACACACACACACACACACACACACACACACACACACACACACAGGTGCGCGTGCACACACGCGTGCACACACACACATACACGTGCGCGCGAGCGCGCGCGCACACACACACTCTCTGTCTGTCTCTCTGTCTGTCTCTCTGTTTCTGTCTCTCTCTCTCTCAAAGGACATACACACAAAACATTTGCTGATCTTATCTGTATGTCGTTTGACAATGTACATCAACACATGGACCTTAACAAGGCTCTAACAGTGTGGTACAAGCTGTTTATGAATGAAGTCAGTAGGCAAGTGGCAATCCGATATAAACAAGTAAAGCACTCAAACTGTCACCCTGGCTAAATAAGAATATCGTTCAGGCCATGTCTGATGGGGATTGACTAAAGAAACAATTTTCATGGAATATAGAAAGTATTTTTTTAAAATCTTGTCAGAAATACAAAGAAATTATATTTCAGTAAACTTGTGGAAAACAACAAAGTTTGGTGCGAGAATGAACTCACACAGGAGGAATTCAAGAAAGTCCTTAGAAGAAGCGGGAAGGATAGAGTACCTGGTTCGGACAGGATTCAATACTGGGATATCAAGAACCTAACAGAAGAGGACAGGGCTGAGCTGTACACTATTTACCAAGAAAGCTTCGACAAAGGCTGTATTACCAAAGACTGGACAGATAGCTTCTTCAGACCTATTCCCAAACCACGAAAAGACCACCACAAGCTGAATGGATATCCATCCTCACAGTCTGGAGACACAAGACCTTTTTCATCCACTTCAGTTGGGCTTCTGCTGTAAACACTCTTGCAGTGCCCTACTTACACAATTGACAGACTTGTGGTTTTCAGCTATAAATCGATCAGACCTGCCCAAAGCTGTCTTTTTGGACTTAAAAAAAGAAGAAAGCGTTTGATATTGTTGATCACAAAATCTTACTCTCAAAGCTTTCTGTCTATTTATACAGTTTGAACTCATTGCCTTTTTCTGTTCGTACCTTAAAAATAGAGTACAACGAGTTTTTATTCGTGGTTCTGACTCTTCTGAAGGAACTGTTAAATATGGTGTACCAAAAGGGTCAGTCTTGGGACCTGTACTCTTCTGCATCTATATTAATGACCTACCACTACGTATACAACATAATTATTAACATCAATACCAAAAAAATCTTCTACAATGCTGACATAAAACTTCACATTGATTATGTGTCAGCAGTGTGGGATGGCTGTAACAAAGAGCACTTTAAAAAATATTCAACTCTCTACATCGAAGGGCAGGCAAATGAATCCTACCTGATCTTCCCTTTCTACAGAACCAAACATTAGTGCATTTCGAATTTTAAACCTACCGCAACAGTTCACTTACAACAAAGAACTATTTATGTATAAAGTTCTAATAACAATTCCCCAAACAACTTGGCACAACTCTTTATTAGTCATCATTCCCCCTTTCCTTTTTCTTTTCTTTCTTTTTGCTTAATGTCCTCAGATGCTACAGAGCACATTAGGGACAATCTGTAAAGCGAGCTTGTCTACCAGTCCCACTATTACTAACTCCAGGAATAACCTCTATGTACGAAGACCAAGGCTCAACTTGTTTAAAACTAGTATATCCTTTGCTGGAGCATCCCTCTGAAACTCCCTGCCTCAAAATATAAAATCTTGTATTTCTTGCAATCTTGTAATCCTTGTTTGAAATGTAATCTTCACAAATATATTTCTGAGAATAACCTTTCATCAAACTTGGATGTATCTGTTTTAATCACATGTGAGTGTTGTATACATACAGGTATGTCAATGAAACACTGAAATTTTATTCTGTTTGTGCACATTCATGTGAACACTGTGCAACTGCATTAATCAATTGCTTATTCGTGCAGACAGTATAGCTGTCAGGGTTCACGTTAACTGGTTATTTCTGGTATTTGCTGGATAGGATCAGCATATACCGGAAAGAAAGTCAGCAATTGGTCAGACGTACCGGCTGTTATGTTGATTGGCCGGCTCTCAAAGATCAAACAAAAAAGAACAGCAACAAAACGCAGCACAGTGTGTGGTGTGTGTGTGTGTGTGTGTGTGTGTGTGTGTGTGTGTGTGTGTGTGTGTGTGTGTGTGTGTGTGTGTGTGTGTGAGAGAGAGAGAGAGAGAGAGAGAGAGAGAGAGTGTGTGTGTGTGTGTGTGTGTGTGTGTGTGTGTGTGTGTGTGTGTGTGTGTGTGTGTGTGTGTGTGTGTGTGTGTGTGTGTGTGTGTGTGTGTGTGTGTGTGTGAGACTGAGTGTGTGTGTGTGTGTGCGTGCGTCCGCGCGTGTGCTCCTGCGTGCGAGCGCGCGCATATGGTGGAGCTAGATGAAACAACAAAAGAAATCAAGCATTTAGAGGCAATATCCACTTTTAGCCCCGTCGGTTCGCGATCATCAGATGGTATAAAAATGCGTGCGTGCGAACGATCCAGAGCGCGCGCGCGCGCCTGTGTACGAAGTTAATTAGTGTCCACTACTGTAACATTGGCATGTCCACGCATCAGTTCATTCCGTACTATGCCAGTGCACACACACACACACACACACACACACACACACACACACACACACACGCACGCGGCACGCACTGACGCACACATTCTCTTGCTATCTAGTGAGGATCGCGAACCAAACATGCACGTTTCCATGAGAATAAATGGCTAGCTTTTCTTAATTGTTATTTACTGTACCTGAAAACGTTTACAGCGACGGACAATAATCACTGAGTAATTCTACAAACACTGTCGCGGCGAAAACAGCGCTGCTAGGCGCTGACATAGGCCCATAGCCTAAGCGTGTTCAAATCGAGACGAATGGAGCTTATGAGTGCGACGGTGAGCGTAAAGCATTCCACATTCTGATTCACGATTGTTTCAGTCTTTTCTTTTAGCTGTGTACTCACCTCCGGGCCGGCCTCTTGAAAAGAAAAAGCTGGGTCTTGTTTCAGTTTCGCCTTCTGTCTCTGTCGCCTTGGTCTCCACACTTGCCACAGTGTCAGTCCACTTCTGTCTCTGTCGCCTTGGTCTCAACACTTAATGCCACGGTGTCGTCAGTCCAGTTCTGTCTCTGTCGCCTTTGTCTCCACACTTGCCACAGTGTCAGTCCACAGCGTCCTCAAGTGTTTCAGTCACTGTCCGTGCGGTTATACCGACGGCAACACTGAATGAAAGCGTAGTCAATGGTTACGACGGCATAGTCAAAATTCACGTTCATAATTTTTGTTTATCTCCTTCCACAGGGGTTGAACCCGAATCTTCAGGTGAACACGTGTCTCCAGTCACTACAAGTTCCTTTCGGGCTTCGCTGTCCGAATTGAACTATGATGTGACCGTGCACGTGTTGTTTTCTGCCTCCTAGGCCTGCCGGTCAACTCGAGGGGAGGTGGGGGGGGGGGGGGGGGCGAATCACGTGGCGAGTCTCTGATTGGCCGACTAGTGTTGGCTGTTGAGACTGCTTGCACGTGCTGGACCCTGATCGCCTGTCAGCTGCACGATGGGTCGCTGTGTTTTTAGTCTGTTCACTGTGTAGCAGTTGGGCTACTGCTGGCAGTATTTGTGTCTTGAACCCGAGGCATGTCAGTACCCTTGAGAGCCGGTTTGGCCTAGCCGGAGGGGGGAGGGAAATGTAAGTGCAGCGTTGATGACATCACCGTCGAGCTTAACTGTGTATCATATAAATACCTGGCGCTCGTCTGGCCATGCACATTACAGTTTGTCCCTAATATGTCAACCCGACATCCGAGGACATGAAGCCCCACATCATCATCATGGCCATGCAGAACTCGAGAGCCGGTTTGGCCCAGCGGTAAGGCGGTAGGCTGGTACTGAAGCGGAAGGACCTCGGGTCGATACCGTTTCGGCTCTCCTTTCTCTTCAAAAGTTGTGGTTTGTGGACACGGTCTTGTGACTTTGTCCCTCACAATTAACGAAACATTAAAATGGCTCTCATCGCTGCCCGTCTTAATGCAGGTCATTCTGGTGGTGACAGTGTAGCGATAGGTATATATATACTCTCCCTCTTCCCACACCTCCGTACACCCTTCTCCCCGTCCCTAATAAGCCTTATGGTTTCTGTGGACGTTAAGCACCATGTTTACTACTATTACTGGCCAGAGCTCAGGAACTGTGTGAAAGTCGAGGTGGCCGTCTCTGGTCACTAATAAGCCTGTTGGTTTCTGTGGAACGTACGTAAAGCAACACTGAACCATGCTTACGCACTGGTCACAGTTTGTCCCTAATAATTATGTCAACCGACATCCGAAGACGTTAAGCTCTAGGCCTGCATGATCACTGGGTGTTCGGACAGTTCACGTGGACACTACTGACACACGACAGGCTGTGGCGGCCACCACCAAATGCTGTGGCCACCACCACAACCTGTGGTGTGTATAGTGTCCACGTGAACTGACCACCACCCAAAGATGATGCAGGATCATGAGCAAGGATCGCATGAGGCTGAGCGAGGATCGCATGAGGCTGAGCGAGGATCGCATGAGGATGAGCGAGGATCGCATGAGGATGAGCGAGGATCGTGCAGCCAAACAAAAATGCTTTAGCTATACGATCTTTGGCGTTGGGCTACAAGTCTTGTTGAAAAGGGAATGGGGTGGGGGTGGGGTGGGGGGTGAAGGGTGAAGGGAAGGTTTGTACAGTGTTGATGACGTGGGTGGGTGGGTGAAGGGTAAGCTTGTACAGTGTTGATGACGTGTGTGTGTGTGGGGGGGGGGGGGAGGGTGAAGGGGAAGCTTGTACAGTGTTGATGACGTGTGTGTGTGGGGGGGGGGGGGGGGGAGGGTGAAGAGGAAGCTTGTACAGTGTTGATGACGTGGGGGTGGGTGGTGGGGGTGAAGGATGAAGGGAAAGCTTGTACAGTGTTGATGACGTGAATGTGCATTTTTTTCTTCTTCTTTTTTTCACGTGAAGACGCTGAGCTGCCTCCAAGCATTAGTTAGCTGCTGGAGTGCTGTTCACTTACTCACGAACGTGTAAATAGTTACATAGTAGTGTAAGGGGTAGAGACAGTTCAGTGAGTGTTGTCTTTGTTTTGTGTTAATCGGGTTGCCGTGCACAGATTAAACAATAAAAATGATCTATCTGTATATTGGGGCCAGGCTCAGGAGCTGTGTGAAAGTGGAGGTGGACGTCCTGGGCTCCCGTCCCTAATAAGCCTACGGTTTCTGTGGACGTAAAGCAACACTTCAACCAACGTATACACTCTATAATACAGAGCTCAGGAGCTGTGTGAAAGTGGAGGTGGACGTCCTGGGCTCCCGTCCCTAATAAGCCTTACGGTTTCTGTGGACGTTAAGCAACAGTGAACACTCAACCAAAAATATATTCGGGGTGGGGGGGAGTCTTATTACAAATGCAGTCATCATGTTTCAGTGGTGGCATATGATTTGTTTATAGTTGTTCAACTCACTGGGCCAACTTGGCTAAGGCGCTGTGGAATTGTTAAATAATAAATGAAAGGTTTATAAAGCGTGAACCTCTCCATAAAAATACAGTTTGGTGTGTTGCACAAAATTCTCATATAAATAAACTACATCCACGTTGAGATACCTCAAATGGAAAATGACAATGGCTAAATACAAACAATTCACAAAAATATGAAACAGAATGGCTCCTAGCGTTCTAAAACAAGATCCAAACACAAAAAGGTTCAAACAAACGTTTATTTAACATGGACACACAATATGCACATTTTTGTGGAAATCCCCTTTGTCAAGCCACAAAGTGACACTTAAACAACAGATAAACAGTTAAAAATGATGAAAAATGAGAGAAAAACTTCTTTTGTTTTGGTTGTTTTTGTCGCTTGTTCAGTGCTTTTCTCTAATTTTTCATCGTTTTTAACCGTTTATCTGTTGTTTAAGTGTTGTTTTGTGGCTTGACAAAGGGGATTTCCCCAAATTTGTGCATACTATGTGTCTGTGTCAAAATTAATAAGTGTTCATTTGAACCTTTTTGTGTTTTGAACAAGCAATTCACCTCATAAGAAGCTAAACAGGCAAGAACCACGTTACACACACAGTCAGCTGACATAATTTAAGAACAAATTAGGAGGGGTTAGGGATGGGGTGATGGTGGGGGGAAGGGTAGAGCATTCATTAGCAGCAACGTTTTAAACAGATGTCTTCAGAGTGGTTTGAAATGTTTAGTATTTATATTAATATTAGTGAAGGGTGATATATTGTTCTTAATAAACAATTGTAAAGTGTGTGTGCGTGTGCATCTTTTGCATCATTATGCTTGAACACTTGTTGATATATAGAAAAAAAAATTGGTAACATTTTCCATCTCGATGTACATTATGTGTGTATGCTTGTTCAGCGCTTTGAGCCGCAGGGTAGGCGCTTTACAAATTGCCATTATTATTATTGTTAAAGTGATTCGGCCCAGGCACTCTGGAAGTGTTCTTCAATATTTCCGTTCTCATCAGCAAATGTTCTGTGTATTGTTTTACTTCCTGTATGCTACCAACACCCTATACCTGTGTGTGTGCGCATTGCATGCGTGTGTTGTATGTTGCATGTGTGTGTTGTATGTTGCATGTGTGTGTTGCATGTGTGTGTTGTGTGCCTGTGGGTGCGAGTGTCTCTCCGTCTCCATTGCTGTTGTATGTAAACTTTGATTTTGGTCTGACATAACCTACCTGACCGACTCAGGTGATATCACAGAAAACTATCCAAACACATAAAAGATTCACGAAAACGCTTATTTATTATGACATACACACACAATCTGCAAATTTTTGGGGCATTCCCCTTCGTCAAGCGACAAAACGACACTTTAATGATGAAAAATGAGATGACGTATCTTCTGGCTGGTTAAGCCGTTATTCTGTGCTTGGAAGAATGTTGGCATGACAATCCAATGTTGGCAGAAAACTGTTGTCAAAGCCTTTGACCATCAGTGGTTCAACCAACCCTTGCCCTCAGAAACTGTCCCATGAATTATGCCAACGCATGAAGAATAAAAACAAAACACTCTTGAGAGTACTTGAGATTTTTTATTCGTGGATTGGAACACAGTAATATGGCCAAGCATCCATCTGCTGCCTTAAAGGAGTGTCACCAGTAGTGTGTTGTGAGCATAAAAATAATTAGCATTCCCTGTAAAACAACTCCCGGAACGACTCTTGGAGTAAATGGCTAAAAGACGACACAAACACAATGTTCATGCAAGGCAGGATGCTTAATTTTGCTGAAGAGTAAGTAACACAATGTTCATGCAAGACAGGATGTTTAATTTTGCTGAAGAGTAAGTAACACAATGTTCATGCAAGGCAGGATGCTTAATTTTGCTGAAAAGTAAGTAACACAATGTTCATGCACGGCAGGATGTTTAATTTTGCTGAAGAACTGCGACATCAATAATGCATCAAGTTGATGTATTTTGAAAGTATTTTAAATATTTATGTACATAACAACTAATACGTTCTGCCATAATTTCCTGCTCCTTGCCTCTAAGGAACTAAAAAGTATCAGATTTGGAATTATTGATTACACTCTCAAAATATAAAGTAGCCTACATATTTCACTTTGCATGTGACATTTGCAAATAGATGCTGTTTTATATTATATATTCAAGCCAAAATATTGCTTTTATTCTGATGCTGTTTGATATATATACCAATATAGTTTTCTTCTGTAAAGGTTTTATATCCCCACAAATGCCAAACAGCAACATCCACACACTGTCCCAAATGATATCCCTCATAAGCCAAATGTCTTCTTTTTTTCTCTCAATAAGCTGAACGTCACTCTCTAGCATGGAAAAGGCAGCAGGTTGAATGGAAAAAAAAATATATCAGTACTTCTTAAGCTTCACTGTGTAACAACACTACAGCCAACTTTTCTACACTCTACAAAATGCTGTTATGCCTCAACAAAAAACAAATCTGCCACAAGCTACTTGCTTGCATTATCACACACATTTGTTGATTCTATACATTAAAAAAAAGTGAATCTCCGATCACAATCTGGATTACCGACCATTGTCATCATAACGCCACCAGGCAATAACAAGTGTAATGAGACTGTCCTGCAGCGAAAGAATTACCAAGCAACATGATTGCGAAAAAGTACCAAGAAAAAAAAAGGTTAAAAAAAAAAAAGGTAAAAAAAAAGAAGACGTTTCCAGGAAGACGAGTGTTGACATTATTTTTGCTGCCCTAGAACTGAGATCATGACACACACTGATGAAAAACGCACCTGTGAGTTCTCTGACACATACATGTGCGTCCAAGTTGATGTGGGATTGTGACTGTGGCACACCTGTGCGTCTGTGGTGCACCTGTGGTTGACCCATGGTTTTGCACAAGACATTTTGATCCCCAAAGTGTATTGAGCAGCTCAGTGAAGGTGGTTTGCGTGAGTGAATGCCCTTGTTAGGCTTTCACTCATGCAGTCATGAAAGGTCACAGCTGCCACTTCTGGACCAATTTCTGAGTAGGTGTTGGCTCACGCTGTGTGTAACAATGCAAGCGGAACCTAGAATTGTGAAGCAGTACATATGCCACTGCTGTTGCACTTGCAAGAATTACAGGGGAAAGGTGACACAGGATGAAAGAAAGGTTTCTTTGCATCGTTTTTCAGCGGACCAGAAGATTGCAAATTTGTGGAAAAAAGGCATATTTCTGGGCAAGTTCTTGCTTGTTGCCAGACACACACTGACTACAGGACTTCAAAAAATGCCCTTAAACCTGGCACTGGAAACATCACAAATTCACTGTCATTGCCTTCCATTGCTAAGAAAGTATGCACTGTAAGTACAAACAGTCATGGGACTTAAGTGATGTTGGGTAAAAGTCAAGGGAGTTAACGATCCCACCTGAATCACCCAATACACATGTATACAAAAAGATCCTATATGTGCTTTAAAGAATTAAGATCCTGCAATCCATTTCAGAGTTTGGTGGATAATGGCAGCAATAAAAAAAAAAAAAACAGCAAGCACTAAGAACATCTGAAGTGCAGCCTGCCTTTTCTACAGTGGAGAACAGCACTACAATTATACAACAATCGGTAAGGATAATAACAATGTGAAACAGAATCAGTGACACAAAACTTTTGTTATGCTGCAGAATACTCACCTCCAAAATATACTTCACATTTTCCAACCTACATTTATGAGCCAAGGAAAATATTTTACTGTCCAAGACTTGGGTGTCAGAACGACAGGACAGAGGCACAGTTAATGTCAAGACATACTTCACGTTTTCCGACCTACATTTATGAGCCAAGAAAAAGGATACTTTACTGTCAGACTTGGGTGTCAGCAGGACACGACAGAGGCACAGTTATTGTTGAGACGGTATTTGCCCACCACAATTTCCATTCTCAAGGGCTGTGCCTAGTTCTGACTTATTTTCAGGGACTTAAAACAGGACTTTTAAGATCTGAGGACTGAAGCACTTTCATGGACTCTGCGACCCCAGGTCATAGTTACATGTAATATGTCAAAGAACTGGCCAAGTACAATGTCTTTGCAATTTCTTTCTTTTATGAGGATGAGAACGACAGATTCCACGACATGCAGTCTTGACCTTTTCTGGTGTACAGGTGTAAAAATTCATTGTATACAATTTGCCTTCTATCTTCTAAAGTCTCTGTCACAAACGCACAGTTTTTATGTATAATACCCAAAACACATGCTTAATCTGCAACCTACAGCACACAAAGTGATGTAGCTGCAACATGCACACACAAGGTTACATACATAAGACTGGTCTCATTTATGCAAACGTTGCACAGTCTGCTACACCATGGAGAAGAGATTGGATCACATGGATATGACTAATATTTGAAATGCAGCAAGAGGTAACCTACCTAATCATCATCAAATCAGATGTAACTGCTCCATCCATCCACCAATCAATCAGATAATCCCTCCATTTACCATCCTATCATATAAAACTTCTCTACTGTCCAAGATACCCATCTGTCATCCAATCATATACCTCTATTTGTCATCTAATTAAATACAACCTCTCTCAACCTATCAGATGTCATCTCTCTCTCTCCATCATCTGAGCAGATGTCCCCTTTGTATCCATCACCCTATCAGATGTCCCCCCTCTCTCTACCATCCAATCAGATGCCAGCTCTCTCTCCACAATCCAATCAGATAACATCTTCCATCTTCCAATCAGATGCCACCTCTCTCTAACCATTCAATCAGATGCCAGCTCTTCACCATCCAGTCAGATGCCACCTCTCTCTCTCTCTCCACCATCCAATCAGCTGTTAGGAAGGATGGGCCAGGAGGGAGGCACTTTACAGATGACTGACTTCATGTGCTCACGGATACGGATGAAGTGGCGCTTAAACTCCAGACCATCACCCTGCAAGCACATTTAACTGGGGGTAACATTAATGTCAAACAGGCTGTAAGCTGACAATGAGGCTGTAAGATCTGTGTGAGTGTGTGCATGCATGTGTGTGCGTGCATGTGTGCACACGTGCATGCATATGTGCGCGTGTCTACACTGGCATAGTACAGGATGAACTGATTTGTGGATATGCCAACACAGTGCATACTTCAAGATCATTCTGTCCACACACACACACACACAAACACACACATACATATGCACACACACACACACATACATACATATACACACACACATTCCCATACCACATGAGGACCACGAACCAACAGAGCTAATGTCAAGTACCGACAGGGATAAAAGTGGATACTGTCGTAGAAACATACTACAATAATCCAACAGAAAAGGCCAAGAGCCTGCCTGCAAAATGAGGAACAGCAGGCAGGCAAGGCACACACGTCTGGACGCCAACAAGGAATAAACTATTCACCTTGGACAGCCTGAAGTCGACGAGAAGACTCTCCCCCATCTCCAGGATCATGGTTTTGAATGTCAGCTGGGATTGGCGTCTGTCTGTCGTGTGCACCGTCAGCTGAAAACGGGCGAAGCACAATGTATTTCAAGTACCACAAAACTTAGGATCATGGTTTTGAATGTCAGTTGGGACTGATAGCGTCTGTCAGTCGTGGGCACCGTCAACTGAAAACGGGTGAAGCACAATGTATTTCAAGTATCACAAAACTTAGGATCATGGTTTTGAATGTCAGTTGGGACAGATGGCGTCTGTCAGTCATCGGCACCGTCAACTGAAAACAGCTGAAGCACAATGTATTTCAAGTATCACAAAACTTAGGATAAAGGCTGGGGTAACAGACAAATTTATTTTCAGGTATTTCCCAGCAGAGTGAGGGAGCGAGCAAGTGAGTGAATGAGTGAGCGAGTGAGTGAATGAGTGAGTGAGTAGTTGGTGTGTGTGTGTGTGTGTGCATGCGTGTGTTGTGTGTGTGCGTGTGTCCATGCATGCGCATGCATGAATGTATGACATGTGACTATGTATGCATGTAAATTAAAAGGTATTTGACCAAATATTCCCATATGAGAAGAGCTGCATTTTCAGCTGCATCCCAGGACAGAAAAGAGAAGATTCTCCTCATGGTGGCTGATACTGTGCCTACTATGCACATATAACTATCTGTTTGCCAGTGTCAGTACATGGTCTGCAACCCAGCATATCTATCTCACCACACAAAAAGAGCAGTGCTTTCAACTCAGCGGAACAAAGCGTTCTCTTCAAGGCAACTGATAGTGTACATGTGTCTACATGCATGTGAAACTGTCTGCATGCACTTGTCTGCGAAAACTATTTAATCTGATCTCACCCCGTGTGATGAGCTGTGCTTTCAACTCAGCGGAGTGAAGCATTCTCCTCAAGACGGCTGATAGTGTATATGTGTCTTGATGCATGTGCAACTATCTGCATGCATGTGTTTGCAAAAACTATTCAATTTGATGTATCTCACCTCGTGTGACGAACTGTGCTTTCAACTCAGCGGAGCGAAGCATTCTCATGAAGGCGACTGATAGTGTACATGTGTCTACATGCATGTGCAACTGTCTGCATGCACTTGTCTGCAAAAGCTATTCAATCTGATGTATCTCACCAAGTGTGACGAGCTGTGCTTTCAACTCAGCAGAGCGAAGCGTTCTCTTCAAGGCAACTGATAGTGTACATGTGTCTACATGCATGTGAAACTGCCTGCATGCACTTGTCTGCTAAAGCCATTCAATCTAACGTTCTCACCACATGTGATGAGCTTCGTTTCCAGCTGTACCCCAGCAGGGAGAAGACTCTGTCCAGTTCTTGCATCACTTCGAAGCGTGACTGCTTGGAGAAGAATCGGGTCATGCGTCGCACCAGCTTCTGCATGGGTGTCTGCACAAAATTGAAAACAGTCCATTTGAAAACTGTGTACAACACAGGAAATGCTTGCTCCACATGAAAACTGTCAGGATAAGGAAACAATCCATTTGAAATTTGTAAAAGTTTGCTCCACATGAAAACTGTTAGTACAATATGGGAAATGCTCTATTTTGAAAACGTCTTTGCACAAACATCGGGATTTTTTTTTTTAAACTGAGAACTGTCTGTATGACATATGAATTATTCCATTGGAAATGTTTCTGTACAATATGGGAAATGCTCCTTTTGGGAAATGTCCATACAGCATAGGGAATACTCCATTTGAGAACTGTAGTCAGAAGACCCAAGTCCTTATTTATCTCCAGTAAAGGCATGATATATTCATGTACACAAAAATATTCCATTTGTGTCAACTTGCTCCATTTAATGGTATTGACTAGAACAGCAATACATCTAAATATTAATAAATAATCGAACAGAGCGCCGTCTTTATTTGCAGCATAAGAATATCAGTTTACTCCACAATGGCGCTGGTCTATTTATACACAAGCATTCATAACAGCATCAACAATCGTCAGCCACGTTCCTATTCTTTAATCCATGTCTCCTCCATACCTGATCACATTCAGTCACCTACTCTGAGTGAGCTTACCTGTGACAATGACAGGGTTCACATTCAATTACCTAGACTTAGTGATCTTACCTGTGACGATGATGGGGTTCACAATCACATAGTCTGAGTGATCTTACCTGTGACAGTGATGGGGTTCTCATTTAATCACCTAGTCTGAGTAAGCTTACCTGTGACAATGATGGGGTTCCATTCAGTCACCTGGTCTGAATGATCCTACCTGTGATAATGATGGGGTTCCATTCAATTACCTAGCCTGAGTGATCCTACTTGTGACAACAAACTTGGAAGGTGTTGATTCAACCACCTGGTCCGACTGCTCTTACCTGTGACGATGAAGGAGTTCCATTCAGCTGTGAGCTCAGCAGCATGTCATCAGCCTGAACGGGCTGGGAGAAGCTGATGGTGACGTTGCTGGGTAATGCACGGGATGTCTCCGTGGGCGACCTTGGGGTGGGGGAATCGCTGGGAACTCGGCTGATGGCTGGCTGCGAGCAGGACACGGCGCTGTCGAAAAATTCAGCCCGTTACAACTTACTGGTAAACACAGTGACAACCATTCAAATAGATGGTCCTAGTAAAAACAGTGCAGCAGAATAATTTCCCTTGTCAATGTCAGTAGGTGATGGACCAGTCTTAAGAATATTCTGAGGGTCACCTAAAGAGTAAGGAGTAAGCTAAAGACAAGGAGGAGAAAAAAGAAGAAGAAAAAAAAAAAAAAGAAAAAACTCCACCAGCCCCCCCCCCCCAAAAAAAACACAAGTAGACCCTCATTTGTTACTCGTTACATGCACAGCGGAACCCTCTTTTAAGACAAACCCTTTTAACGGTGGAACCTTCTCTTAAATTTAAGACAAACCCCTTTAACAAACATTCTGCCTCAGACATTATGAATAAAATAACAATAATTCTTATGAAGCACTTTTCTCAAATCACAGTGAAATTCACTGCACTGTGCAAACAACTATTGATGAAAACAGTTTCATGCAATTCAACATCAAGGGAGAGTTTGTTTTTTAAATTGCACATATACTTTTTGTCTTTTTTGTGGTTTGAGGAAAAAATGTCAAAGGAAAGAGAGGAACAAGCCGGCATAATGAAACAGGCACAAGCTGGCACAAGGAAACAGAGGCAAGAGCTACACAGACACAAGCTGGCACAAGGAAACAGAGGCAAGAGCTACACAGACACAAGCTGGCACAAGGAAACAGAGGCAAGAGCTACACAGACACAAGCTGGCACAAGGAAACAGAGGCAACAGCTACACGGACACAAGCAAACAGAGGCAAGAGCTACACACACAAGCTGGCACAAGGAAACAGAGGCAAGAGCTACACAGACACAAGCTGGCACAAGGAAACAGAGGCAAGAGCTACACAGACACAAGCTGGCACAAGGAAACAGAGGCAACAGCTACACGGACACAAGCAAACAGAGGCAAGAGCTACACAGACACAAGCTGGCACAAGGAAACAGAGGCAACAGCTACACAGGCACAAGCTGGCACAAGGAAACAGAGGCAACAGCTACACAGGCACAAGCTGGCACAAGGAAACAGAGGCAAGAGCTACACGGACACAAGCAAACAGAGGCAAGAGCTACACACACAAGCTGGCACAAGGAAACAGAGGCAAGAGCTACACACACAAGCTGGCACAAGGAAACAGAGGCAAGAGCTACACAGGCACAAGCTGGCACAAGGAAACAGAGGCAACAGCTACACAGGCACAAGCTGGCACAAGGAAACAGAGGCAAGAGCTACACGGACACAAGCAAACAGAGGCAAGAGCTACACACACAAGCTGGCACAAGGAAACAGAGGCAAGAGCTACACAGGCACAAGCTGGCACAAGGAAACAGAGGCAACAGCTACACGGACACAAACTCGGCTTACCCAGGTGACTGGTCGCTCTCTGAACCGCGGGTGCGCAGACGTTTCGGGCCGGCCGAGAGCTGCATTGCGCTGTCTGTCAAACCAAGCGCAAATCCGACGTGAGAATTCATTTTAACACAACAGGTAAAGGACAAGTTCAAAAATGACTGCTGTTGTAGGAAACTAACCCAACGCCAAAACAAGAATGACTGCTAGCGTTCTAAAATGTCATGCCAACATTCTTCTGAGCACTGGACAGGAAAACAACACAGCTCAGCCAAAAACAGACAAATGATTTAGCTTTTCATTTCATTTTTCATTGTTAAGTGTCATTTTGTAGCCTGATAGAGGGGACTGCCCCCAAAAATTTGCAGGTTGTGTTTTTGACCTAATAAATATCATTCTTCTGAACCTTTGATGTACTTGGATCTTGTTTTCAAAAATGAATGAAGGAAACTGGTCTTTAACACCCAGGCAATCATGACAGTTATATCACAGCAAATATTTAACAGTAAATGAAGGAAGAAAACTGATTTTTAACAACCATCAACCATGATGATTACATCAAGAATGAATGAAGGAAACTGGTTTTTGGCATCCAGTCAACTCATGTCTTATTTCATCAAGGTGAAAATTCTACAACGAAATGACATAAACATAATATACACAAAGAGCAAAACAACCACTAAATTGATTGTGTACAACAAGTCTTACCCTTGCTGAAGTCTTTGTTGAACCACTGGTTTTTGTGGATATCGGCAATGGTGTAACGTTTGTCCGGTTTCTCTGTCAGCAGTCGTCGAAGCAGGCCTAGGACCCAGAGCACCCAAATTATGCGCACAAACGAGAAAGGTCAGGAGAATGGACCATTAGCAGAAAAATGACAAGCTTGAAAGAGCAAGAGGACTAAAAATAAAAAGAGAGAGGAGAGAGGAAAGAGGAATCAAATGACAGCCCTGAGATTCCACACAGGAAAGCAAGGACATGAGGCATTCCAGGCCCCTCTTCAGTGTTACCCAGAGTGAGAGTGTAACTCCTATACCAACAGGAGAATGGACCATTAGCAGAAAAATGACAAGACTGAAAGAGCAAGAGGACCAGGCAGAAAAATGAGGAGATAGGAAAGAGGAATCAAATGACGGCCCTGAGATTCCAGACAGGGGGAGGGCATCAGACATCCCAGGCTCCCCTTTGGGGTCACCTTGAGTGAGACTATTTCCTCTACACCAGCAGTGGTAATTACTGGGGTATCATCAGATTGTCATCACCATCATCTTCCACATGCTCGGTCAGAGACAGAGACTCACACAAGGCCAGGTTGTCGATCTTGTTCCAGGGCTTCTTCTCAATGTGACACTCCCGCCAGTCGATGTACTCTATACAAGCCAGTACCGCTGCGTCCCACGGCAACTCTGAAAGCATCATCACATTTTGTGGTCAGTTACTTAACTGATAAATAACCCTAATCCTAATCTGGTTGATCACGAAGGTTGTATCAGGCTAAAATGACCTTTATCAAATCAGAAGTGAAGATGAGTCAAAGTTTATGTCATGTCACTTTTGTTGAACGGGAAGGCAGTAAGTTAGTTCTTGGATTTTAACGTCCTGTCAGTCGCACAGGATCACGTCAGAATAAGCAAAACCTGTTTTAAATCGCACCTTTAAGAACCACACCAGGGCAAACAAAAAAAGGTAATCAAATCACCTGGCTCAGTTTCAGACACAACAACAGTCAGTCCAAAATATCCAGTTTATCTTTCACAGCTTTTGAAAGACATTTGTCTCTCCAGGGTGAAATCATAAAATCTTGGCAGTAGGCGAAGCACAAAAAAGCTATAATCTGACCAGCTCTAGGCTTAGATATTACATAAGCCTTTATGAGCTCTCTGTTTTAAGTAAAGGAGGTATTATTTCCAAGGTTTGTGTAAACCAATCAGCACATACTGGGAACAAAATCAGCAATTGGTCTTATGGTTACACTCAAAAAACTTCCTAGGTTATATACTTTCGTTTAGCATGGGGTGGAGGGTGGGGGGGAAGAGGGCCAAAGCTAGAGAATTATATATATGAATCTGCCTGGCACGGTGAAAGTTTGTTGGATACTATTTACTTGCCTTTGTCTTGCATGGAAACATGTCTTATGCGCATACCTTTAATCTGAATTATCAATAATTTAAAAAAAGTTCCTTTGTTATATGACACATTTGCCTGGAATCGCATGGAAACAAAGACATGCCTACTTGTATACCTTAAATCTTAATTGCCAATACATACAAATTAAAAGTGCCTTAGTTACATTACACGTTTGCCTGGAACAGTGGAAAGGCAAAGGAGATGCACCTTGGCTTACAAAACTTGCACACTCCCACCTTGCACAGAAACTGAGGTGCTCCTACTTACATACCTCTCTCTTGCATGGGAATAAAGTGTGACACACCTTTATCCCTACTTACATACCTCCGTCTTACATGGGAGTAAAGAAGTGCCACTCACCTTTACCCAAAGAGGCAATAGAGAACCGCCCTGGGTTACATACTTTATTATCTTGTTTGTTAGTACTTCTTTGTCCCTTGTGGGAAATTTCGAATGCCTTACCTGCGTAAGGCACAGCAGTGGCAAGAGCAGCACTACCCACTCTTAGCAGTGTGTGCAGTATTTTATCTTCGTGTGCTCAAACAATGTTATGGCTGCCAGTGATTGGGATTTTTAACCTGCGCCCTGATGTTGATGCATGTGATTGAAAATGAGGGCTGTCCGGATGCCGTAAGAGAGTCTGCACTGGAAGTTGACTCAGGGAGAAAAATCCCTTGCTGCGCCTGGGGACTCAAACCCGTGTCAGTACTGCACCTGGCTTTTTGGTCAGATGTTCCTCCACTGAGCTATCCTGGCCCCATACCATATATATGGAAACGAAGAAGTACTGCCCACCTATCTCTAGGAAGGCAATGAAGCTGTGCCATGGTCACATACCTCCACCTAGCATGGCCACCAGAACGATGCCGCAGGACCATATATCTGCCGGCTCGGCTTTGTATGGCTTGTTGTTCACCACCTCAGGAGCCAGGTAAGGAGCTGAGCCGCACAGCCTCTCCAGGAGGCGCCACTTCCCCTGGTAGCGGAAAATGGTGGCTAGGCCAAAGTCAGCAATTTTCAAGTCATCTGAATGGACAGAAGAATGGCTGGATGTATTTCGCATAAAAAAATAATTAAAAAATAAATCTGCAACAAGAATGACTGCTAGCATTCTACGAGATTCAAACAAATAAAAGGTATTAAAACAACAACAACAAAACTATTTGTTATGACAAAATTGTGTCCCATAAAAACATTCCCAGCTGAGGTAATGAAACATGCAAAGTGTTATAAAAACATAAAAAAATAAATACCCCCCCATACAATCAAAAACATTAGTGCAAAGTAATAATGAAAATATACACTGCATAACAACAACTTGATAGAATTCAGATTTACACTTATGAATCCAACAATTATGACAATATAAGAGTACTAATGTTCCGTAACAAGAAGGCACAAAATGTATGAACTTCTCCATTTGCTTTTTATTAGTGTTCCATAACAAGAAGGAACAAAATATGTGACACCCCAACCACCTGCCCACCCCACCCCATTTGCTGATGCGTGAGTAATGCTGTGGAAGCTACAGAATCATACTTTCTGTTTGCCCGCAATAATGATGTTGCATACTAATGATATGTTGTTCATGCTCCTTGGACAGTGTGTTACTTACTGTGTGTTTTGTTCTGTGTCACTGTTGGTGATGACACTTACCATTCTGATCCAAGAGCAGGTTCTCAGGTTTGATGTCTCTGTGAGCGATGCCCTTGCTGTGCAAATATTCCTATCAAAAAAACAACCAAATACTCCAATCAAAAACAGAAACAAATATTCCAATCAAAACCAAATATTCCTGTCAAAAACAGAACCAAATATGCCTATTAAAAACAGAACCAAATATTCCTATTAAAAACAGAACCAAATATTCCTATTAAAAACAGAACCAAATATTCCTAATATTCTTATCAAAAACAGAACCAAATATTCCTATCACAAAAACAGAACCAAATATTCCTATCAAAAACAGAACCAATATTCCTATCACAAAAACAGAACCAAATATTCCTATTAAAAACAGAACCAAATATTCCTATCACAAAAACAGAACCAAATATACCTATCACAAAAACAGAACCAAATATTCCTATTAAAAACAGAACCAAATATTCCTGTCAAAAACAGAACCAAATATTCCTGTCAAAAACAGAACCAAATATTCCTATAAAAAAACAGAACCAAAACTGAAAGATTTGCAAAGTTTATTTCCTAGCTGTGGAAATTAACCTAACTCAAGACAAAGGGATCACCTCAACAGGTTTATGCTTGACAACCCTGAACAAGGTTGATGGAAGTGTTTCTAGCAAGCCAGGGATGCACAAATAAACTCAACATTTGCAGTTGAAAGGACCATAAAGAAAAGAAGTTTTATGTAAGATTCAAGAGTGAACGGTTTAAAAAAAAAAATTATGCTAAATTATATTAGAGCACACGCAAAATTTCAAGATGATATCTTAAATAGAGCAACTCACTAATTAAATCAAAATGCAATGACGCAGAGGACCTACCAGTCCATCCATTAACTGACGGAAGTACTTCTGTGCTTCAGCTTGTGGCATCCCAACATCCGGTTCTGAAGAAACGGCGAGTCATATTTATTTTACAAATAAAGTGCATGTTGTGAGTGTGCATGGGTGTTGGTAAGTGTGTCAACAAAACATGGATCAAGTAAAATGTGTTGTGAGTGTGCGTGGGTGCTGGTGAGTGTGTCCACAAAACATGGATCAAATAAAATGTTATGAGTGTGCATGGGTGACGGTGAGTGTGTCAATAAAACATGGATCAAATAAAGTGTGTGTTGTGGGTGTGCATGGGTGTTGGTGAGTACGTCAACAAAACATGGATCAAATAAATAGTGTTGTGAGTGTGCATGGGTGATGGTGAGTGCATCAACAAAACATGGATCAGCTATGGACTGGGTGTTTGCATTAGACTCAAGAGGCTAGGGACTGGAAGCCTGGACTGGATTCCAGTCAGGGCAAAAATGGTTTGCTTTCATGAATGCTTGTGTGTGCCTTTTCATGATTTCTTAATCTTAGAGCCTACAGATGCAGATTAATAATTATGATTACTGGGTTCCATAACGCACACTGTGACAGCCGAGCCTCACCAATTCTATCAAAGAGTTCTCCACCACTGGCGTACTCCAGGAAGAGGTACTGTACCTCCCCTTCCTTCCTCACTCCGTAGAACTTGATGACGTTCTGGTGCGTGATCATGCGGTGAATGCACACCTGCAAAACAGTCACATAGCATTATACCATAGTATATAATAAATCATTAGTAATGTTACTAACAGTAATACTAAAAAAATATCCAAACCATTTCCTGTCTACAGTGTTTCCACTTTGCTACAGATGCTGTAGTCAAGGAAGGGTTAACTTTTGTGGTACCTTGTTGTATTTACTTCCATGCCAGGTGAGAGTTATCACAGGATGATAGGTAATTTAGGTCTTTGTTGTTGTATTCATGCAGTCTTTTGAGCACTAAGTAAACTGTACTCCTTTTGTTTGTTGAATACTGGCATGACTAAAATAAACAAAAATGTTAGCAACAACAATGAAAAGTTGAGGGCAGAAGGTATCACTATCAGGAATTATACGCTAACGTAACACTTGACATCAAATTCTGAGGGTGGAAGAGCAATAAAAAAAATGTTTAAAAAGAAAAACACACACACACAAACAAAACAAAAAAAATGGTGTGGCAGCAAACACAAAAATAGGATAAGTGTGGGCACTTTTACTGATATGGTACCATGATGTGATAAAAATGAAATGGTTGTGTGTGCATGCATGTGTGCTCCTGCATGCCTACAGATGTTTGAATACATGAGACAAAATCACAAGCTTACTAGCACTGTCAGTGTCACTGGCAAGGCAACGAACAAGACTATGGGTGTGTTCAAACTGATGCTGTTTAAACCACAGCATGACCCACATATAATTTATATGTTTTTACCCAGGCAAAGTGACCTGAATTTCCTGCACAGGATAATGACAAATCAGTACATGCATAAAAACACACACAGATGCAATACCTGTATGAAATTATGGACCTGTATGCAGGTCTGTAAAATTCAGATATAATACCCATACTCAGGTCTGTAAAAAACAGATGCAATACCTGTACGGAATTATGTACCTGCGTGCAGGTCTGTACCACTGGGTGACTAACTTATAAGTTAAGACTCCATTGGAGGTGAGGGCTACCTCTTTGCGGACATCGTCCCAAACAGCAGCCTTTTCCCCATTTGTGTCGATGATTTTTACGGCTACTGCTTCCCCTGTCTTGACATTGTAGGCAAGCTTCACCCTGCAACAAAAACAGAAAAATCTATGTGTATAGAATATCGTACTAACTCCCCAAAGGCACCTTCTGAGGCGAGCACTGATGATACTGCATGTATGAGCTCTATATAAAATGATCAACAGCATACTCTCCATAAGTGCTTTTCTTGACACAAGCGCAAATAATACTGTATTTCAGACATCTTTTGACTGAAATACAGATAAGAGTACACTACCAAAAACACAAAACCGCCCAAACTGTACAAGTAAACAGGTCCAGCTCACTCTCCAGACATGCCTTTCTTGACACAAGCATAAATGATACTGCATTTCAAACCTATTTACACTCAAATACAGATAGAAGTACACTAAAATAATAATTTTAAAAATGCCCAAATCATACAAGTAAACAGGTCCAGCTCACTCAATGTAAGTGCCTTTCTAGACATAAGCACAAACAATCCTTTACTTACTCCCCGTATGCGCCTTCCCCAAGTGTCTGCACAAACTCCCAGTCTTTGACGAAGAACGTCGCCCTTCCAACAGAAGCAGCTGGACTTCCAATTCCAGCATCTGCCTTGCCAGCTCTCTTCACAGGAGCTGTCGGAGAATGTCCCTCCTGTGTTTTGGTTTTGGCCTCCTCCTCGGCGCTTGTTTTTCTTTTCACTGATTCTGCGCAAGGTTGGGGAGCACCAGCAGCATCATCATTACGTTCACTTTTGCCGACATCTGCAGACCCCGTTTTACCTGTGCCACCATCAGTTCTGGTCGTCAGACTGTGTCTGCTCTGGGAGTTTGGGGTTGAGTGGGACTTTCCCAGTCCCCCGCTTTTGGGCAACTCTGGTTTTAAAGTGTTTGAAATTGACGGATCGTTTTCCATCCCGGCCCCTGGTTGAGCTGCTAGTGACAGGTCAGTGCGAATGTCAGGATCTGATGGGAGTAGTCTTTCATTTGTTTGTCCAGACTTGCTGCAGGCGACTTTCACACTCTCCCCTTCGACAGGCCTGACATGAATGGCCTCCATGGACCCAGTCAGTGTGGTGGAGAGTAGGCCTGACATCCTCTGCCAGGGTTAGGGTTCGATCCTCTGCACAATATCAACATGATTATATACATATATTAATTTATTATGAAATTGAAAATGATCACAGCACGTTCTAGCAGTACTAATACTATTACTACTAATTAGCAGTCAGACTGAAAGTGGAACAAATGCTGGTTACAATATATCATATAGATTATAATATATAAAGATTTATAAATAAGTCATGATTGTTTCTTGTCTCACTGTGAAGCCTATTATAATATATAGCTGATTCTCAAAATATATATTATTATGCATCTCCATATTTTTACAAGTAGGATGCCACGAGTTCATTTCTTTCTTTTTTTCCCCTAGGGTGAAGTATTTTAAACTATTACTATAAATATAATTCTATTATTATTATTATTTAAAGAGGGTAGCTTAAGTTGTGCGGCCCGCTTGTCAAGATTAAAATTAAACCTTGTGGTCATGCTAGACATTTTTCGACTGGAGTGACACTGACACAGATCTAGAAGTAGAAGTTGATAAACTGGTTCACGGAAGCCAGTCACTGAGTCAGTCACTGTAACCAGTCACTGTAACCAGATACAAGGCCATCTATACCACTACTACAGCTTGAATAGCAAACACCTAGCTCCCTTCCTTGTGTAGAGCACACACACACTCACAGCCACATACACACTCACAAATTCACACACACACAAACCCATTCACACTCAACCCCCCTCTGTGCTGTGATTTTGTTTTCGAGAGCTAGTCAAACAAAATAACAGCCAGTTACCCAGTATGTCTGACCAATTAGTAATTACTGATTTCTTTTCTGGTATGTGTTGACCATAACTGGCAACATACCTGAAATTAGTGGTTAATATTAATAACAAGAACATGAACCCTGTAAACCTCTACTGTGTCAGCAGTGACAGTAACTGACACTGACAAATCACACAGTGACCATAGCAGCTCCACAGTAACCATTTTAAGATCTGAAGATCAGATGCGTGCAAACAATGAACATATAATTATAAATAATTGAAAATATTTTTATTATAATTTTAAACTGCTGTTCAACTTCAAGTGGAAGATGATCAAGAAGAGCCAACAATACCAAAGCAAACTTCTTTTTTAAATATTTTTTTAAACTAATCCCAGTGTGTATGCACATGTATCAGTGTATGCAAAAAGATCACATACGGTCACACGCACGTTAAAGATCATGTACTTATGTAGTCCATGTCAGAGTTCGGCAGATTATGGAAACACGAAAATAACCAGCATGCACTGAAAGTGTCAGAGTATTCTGAGTGTTGAAGTTGGACACAATATGGAAGAAGACGTAAAATACTGTGCTCTCATGAATAATTCATCAACTAATGCAAACAATCGGCTTTATGGACAACTTCATCAGCGCATTCTAACCTAAATTGATTCTTTCCTTTGCCTCTTGTTCCCCCCCTCCCCCCCCCCCCCCCCCGGCCGTATCGTCACCCATGCGATCTGACCATGAGTGATATTCTTAACGTTTACCCCTCGTCAAAATTAACACGCCATCAATATCAAATCGACAAATGCAACACTTTCCGCCTTGTTCCGTTGTGTTGGAGGAGTCTTTGGTTACCATATTTAGCGCGAGGACACAACTCACGTTCTTCATACAAAAACTGCAGCCCGACCCATAAAAAAAATTGAAAAGAATTTATAAAAGGAACGAGACTGCACTATATCCAAACATCAGCATCGAAAGGAAGAACAAATAACACGCATATTTTACCAGTTCCAGGGTTTCTATTTGGAGGTTGTTCTCACCCGCCCTTTCACATCTCGCGCTCTCGTGATCACGTGGGTACACAATGTCACATGACCCCGATTAGAAGCACCTGTCAAATCATCAGCAAAAGAAGACAGAGAAGAAATAAACCGGATTTGAAAAACTATACTCACCGGGAAATGCTATACTTGTGAGAAAGTGCAGTACACTGTTATCATTTACTTTCAACCGTAGCCACTTGTAGCATGAAATGAACCTAGGCAAGGCTGATAGAGGATCGAATAAAAACTGCTTTGCTCCTTCGTAGGCTAAACTTCTCGTGTGCTTGGAGCAGGTTAAACGAGCAGGATCCGCAGTAAAGTTTTGTGATTGAACGTGCCGTTGATTTAATATCGATCTTAAAAGATGATTTTGTTGGACATACATAACAAACTCTTGTTTCACGAGCAGTGATTGCCACGTCAGTTGCGGTGCGCTCTCCCCCCACCACCCCACCTCCACGGCCGATTAGTTTCATTTGTGCGACCATTTTTTTTCTCTCTGTGGAGTGAATTTTTGGTGCGCTCTTAAAAACACACACGCAAATAGTCCAGTGATTGGTAATCGTTTGGTAAAATTAGCCGCCAGATTTAAAAAAACAAACAAACGCGCAC
This sequence comes from Alviniconcha strummeri, assembly GCA_963584105.1. Classification (NCBI taxonomy): domain Eukaryota; kingdom Metazoa; phylum Mollusca; class Gastropoda; family Provannidae; genus Alviniconcha; species Alviniconcha strummeri. Next base: position 10,576,312 of record OY757557.1, read on the forward strand.
ACAGTGACGCACACCCACGCACAAAACAGCGCAAGACAAATCACGACAAAAAAAAAAAAATCATTTATTTATTTTTTATGGTGGTTTGTTTTTTGCCAAACCTGTGAAGGCTAGTTCCATTAAATGAGATTATCTTTCATCAAGCCCCCATCTACCTGATGCTCGCCGCCAGCTCCACTTTTCTAAAATTATTTGTGACTGTAAGAGTAAATGACCCCCCCCCCCCCCCCCCCAACACACACATACACAAAACAGCAACATGGATGACATTGAGTGGATCTGGTAGAAAAATAATGCCAGACCCAAGAAAATAGGAACCGACATGATGTTCAGGGTTGGGTGGGAGGGGAAATTTGCGGCCCACCTTCTGCCAGTCTAGGCTTTAATCAATTTGTCCTGTTTTTCACAAGAAGTTGACATCAGTTTTGTTTGTGTGCACATATCTATATCTATATATATATATATATGACTCAGCTTGGAAGATTATGCACCCAACATCAAAATGTTGCGTGATTTTGTCGGTAGAGTGTGCACGTCCTGTCAGTCAGCTCAGCTAGCTTGTGACAGTCTCCAGTTTTAAATGTCGACAAATGATGGCATTAGTGATGCATATTAAAATATTAAATAATATTAAGTCACCCACAACTCAGTTCACACACACACACACACACACACACACACACACAAACCTAGTAGTCCAACTATGAGAAAGTTGTGACAAATCAAACATCTTTTATTATTCAGTGAGCATTTCTGTAATTAAGCAGCCAAAAGCAAAACAAGCTAAAGAACACACAAAAAAATGAACACAAAAATGTGATGCCAACCAGTATGGCCACTCACTTTATTGTCTTATAAATTACACAAAATGTTCACGTCAAAATGCACAAATGAGTGATTGCATCATAATAAATCCCAGAGGCATTCAGTTACCACCAACATAAATAAAAGATGGAAAGTTCAAAAGCGAAGGTGTGATCAGTGCATATGAATGGCCTGACCAAGTGTTGAACATCATACACCCATATATATACATAAGCAATTGTAATTGTGTCCACATTCTCTCTCACACACAATGACACACTTTCTCTCATACATACAGTCACACACACACACACACACACACACACTGACAAAGAAAGCATAATGTATCCTAACAATAACAACATGGCATTTATTTTATTGTTTTGTTGTAATTGCTTTATATGGTCAGCAGTGCTTTTCAGATAGTTTCAGTTGCATTAATTTGCAACCCAACAGAAAGCAAGCAGCCCCACAGCAGTGATACCTATTTGCATGCATATCTGTAATCATCAGTTATCAGATCACACACACACACATTTCTCCAACCACCAATACCTTGATCAGTCCATTTCTAGAAATGCACACACAAACACACACACACACACCAAAAACAGCAAAAAACACATACACAAATTTCCCCAGCCACCACCCTGACCAGTCCATTTCTAGAAACACACACACACACACACACACACAAACAAAAAAACACCACTTTGCCCAACCACCACCACCCTGATCAGTCCATCTCTCGAGGCCGCTATGCCATGTGTTTCTCTGGGGCTTGTTTGTGGGCGATGTACAGAAAGCCAATACTGGACAGGGCGCTGATGAGGAAAATGACATCAAACCAGCGATGATAGAAGTTGAACTGAAGATCACCCAGCACCTCGGTTATGATCATTCTGAAACACGACAGAGAGGTAACTATTTCATAACAAAGAACCTGAACCAGAGTCTGGGAAGACAGCACAACACAGGCTGACATTGTTTTTGCTCCTGCTCTTGTGTGTGCACCCCTTGAGCATTATGATTTATCTGACAAAACTCTGCACACTTTATGTTGGCTGACACTCTTCCTCAACATCACCAGCAACTACCATCATCACTTAACTTCATCACCATCTACATTCACCACTATCTACTCTTATCACCACTAACCCTCATCACTACAAACCTTCATCACAATCTGCCATCATCACCGCCTGCTCTCACCACCACCAACCATCACCACCACCTACCATCACCACCATCACCCCTCATCACCACCTCCCATTGTCACCAGCAACCACCATCACCACCTGCCATCACCACCATCAACCCTTATCACTACCTCCCATCATCACCAAATGTGCTCTGATTTGGGTGTGAAATGGGTGCTCAGAGCTTGTGCCCAAAGCAAGGTTACCTGTGTTTTGATTTGGGTGTGAACTGGGTGCTTAGAGCTGGCACCCAAAGCAAGGTTACCTGTGTTTTGATTTGGGTGTGAACTGGGTGCTCAGAGCTGGTGCCCAAAGCAAGGTTACCTGTGTTTTGATTTGGATGTGAACTGGGTGCTCAGAGCTGGTGCCCAAAGCAAGGTTACCTGTGTTTTGATTTGGGTGTGAACTGGGTGCTCAGAGCTGGTGCCCAAAGCAAGGTTACCTGTGTTTTGATTTGGGTGTGAACTGGGTGCTCCGTGCTCACGCCCAAAGCAAGGTTACCTGTGTTTTGATTTGGGTGTGAACTGGGTGCTCCGTGCTCACGCCCAAAGCAAGGTTACCTGCACTCTGATTTGGGTGTGAAATGGGTGCTCAGAGCTGGCGCCCAAAGCAAAGTTACCTGTGTTTTGATTTGGGTGTGAAATGGGTGCTCAGAGCTCATGCCCAAAGCAAGGTTACCTGTGCTCTGGTTTGGGTGTGAACTGCTGGTGCCCAAAGCAAAGTAGGTACACCTGTGCTTTGATCTGGGTGTGAAATGGGTGCTTGCGCCCAAAGCAAGTTTACCTGTACTCAGGAGGCATGTTCATCCTCATGAGCAGCACGGACGACACAAAGTACATCCCCTGCAACAGAGCAATCGATGCTTCTGCATTAATCTTACACCGTGAAAGAAAGAGTATCAAGTGTCAAGTGGTTATGGGGCACTCTCATCAAGTGATAATACTGATTGGATTCTGAAACATCAGTCTTGATTGAAATTCACAAATTTGTCCCCCCCCCCCCACCTCTTCCCCCAAAGCCACATACAACTGCCCTGAAAAGTACTCAAATACAGTTCTGTACAACTCTCTCTTCTAAAAAATGACCCCTGCAGCAATTGAACTGACGAAATTCCATCTACTGATGGGAAAATCTTATGTCTACTGATGTTAGAGGATGAAGCTTCAGTTCCATCTGGAGCCAAATATTTCCCTTTACACAATAATAATACTTTTAGGCTGAATATCAGGTATGTGGAAGGGGGTTCATGTGAGGCTGGAGGGCAGTTCTGGGATGGGGAAGGAGACATCAGAAAGAAGAGACATTGGAGAAAAAAAATTATGATCATGAACATGCTTTCACAGATAATAAAAAGGAGTGAGTTCCATCAGAAAGAAAAGACATCAGAAAGAAATTTATACTCATGAATAGACTGGTTTATTTCATGGATAATGAAAAGGAGTGAGTTCCAGATACATCTTAATCTAACTAATATCTGGTGTAAACTGCATCTGATCCAGCGATCCAGCTGGCATTGCAACTCTCACCTCACTGTGCTCAGGTTTGAGAGTTTTGTAGAATACATTACATGTAATTTTTGTGCTACTCACCATAATCTGAGCCAAGCACAAGACTATGACGTTGGCGAACTTGCTGCTAGCTATGGCATAGAAGAACTGGAACAGAATGCAAGATGGAAATGTTGGAAAATTAAAAAGATCAACATAACCACATCTTTTTCAAAACATTCAGTGTTAATGGATAAAAAACCCAACTTCTCCACACAGAGACAGACAGACAGAACACACACACACACACACACACACACACACACACACACACACACACACACACACACACACACACACACACACAGAGGCACAACTGGAAAGGGGAAAAAAATGACTGCCAGAGACAAGTCCACCCTCTGTCTAAAAAAAAGGTGAAGAAAAAAGTGGACAAACCACTAGAGAAAAATAAAGATTTTTACAGTCATTCACACCCATACACACACACACACACACGCACACACACACACACACACACACAGAACACATACACCTCCACTCACAACCATGTGCACACATATACATGCACCCCCACCTCCAATATACACACCTGTACAAACACAACACCCACACCCCTCCCCCCAATATACACAGAAAATGTACACCTCCACTCACATACAACCATATGTACACATATACATGCACCCTCCCACCACACACCACATACACAGACAGACAGACATACAGACACACACACACCCTACCCTGGTGAGGGTGATGAGAAACCCTCTGATGGAGGACACAATGATAATGCCCACTAGAAGGAAAGAAATCTGCTGTGACCAGAACTTCACCTGTCGACACACACACACAAACAATGGTCAAATAAGATGACTGTTCAGTTGTACCATCGGTACCTACATCATGAGACTTTCCTACCATTTGTCATGGGTCACATCTGCCATACCACCTTCAGAGGTGATGTGCATTGTTTGTTAAAGGGGAATGGACACACACACAGAAGTACCACAGGTCCTACTGACAGAAACAGATTTTTTTTTATTTTATTTTTTTAAAGACACAGAGCAGCTTTTTAGTCAATTTCTGGTCCTGTTTAGTAAAAAGATTCAAAAATAATAATATTAATAAAAGTGTATATTGTATATTATATATACAACAAAATCTTGTTTGCAGAAGCTACTCTAAGCACATACACGCATACACACACAGGCACCTGCACACATGAGCATACTGACTATACACACATACACACACAGGCACCTGCACACATGAGCATAGTGACTATACACACATACACACATGGGCACCTGCACACATGAGCATAGTGACTATACACACATACACACACAGGCACCTGCACACATGAGCATACTGACTATACACACATACACACATGGGCACCTGCACACATGAGCATACTGACTATACACACATGGGCACCTGCACACATGAGCATACTGACTATACACGCATACACACATGGGCACCTGCACACATGAGCATACTGACTATACACACATACACACATGGGCACCTGCACACATGAGCATACTGACTATACACGCATACACACATGGGCACCTGCACACATGAGCATACTGACTATACACGCATACACACATGGGCACCTGCACATATGAGCATACTGACTATACACACATACACACATGGGCACCTGCACACATGAGCATACTGACTATACACGCATACACACATGGGCACCTGCACATATGAGCATACTGACTATACAAAACTTAATTCACACACAATGTACAATGGGCAGCAAACAGACTTGAGATGGACAAAGACCGGGGCATGAAATGGAAAACAGGGCAGGTCTATATAAGTCATTAAAATGTTACAGCAAGTCCTTCTGCTTTGTGGCCAGCAGTCTGTAGTATGAGTGATGCCATGAACAAGACCAGAAAGTGTGATGAAAGTGTCAAAATACATCACAAGCCAAACTTTTCTTGGATCAACAAAAAAGGGAGTTAACTACCACTCAAAATACGTAACCCAAGAACAACAACAAAGACCTCAGTCACCTATGGTAACTCTCACCTGGCATGCATGTAAATACAAGGTACATAAACCAGAGGATGTACCTCTGGTGGAGTTTATGTACCTTGTATTTACATGAATGCCAGGTGAAAGTTACTGTAGGTGACTCAGGTCTTTGTTGTTGTCCCTGGGTTATATTTTTTTTCGAGCGCTAATTAACTCCCTTGTTTGTTGATTCTGCATGAGCACTTGGGGCCTCGTTCTGTTTCAGATTTGCAACCTTTTCCTGTTTTTCATTGTCGAAGAGTGAACCAACATGGCTGTGCCCTGAAGAGATTTAATCTGAAGCAGCAGTACCTCTTTGTAAAACTGTTAGATAGTTAGTTGGTGCTTTGAGCCCAGCCAACCACACAGTGTCAAACTTGACTGCAAACAGTCGACTACTTTTCAATATCTGACAGTTTAGCGCCCAAACTCACAAGCTCACTTACGTCAAACTGGATGCCAAAATACTTGACGGCTATCTCAATGCCTCTGGTGACCGGGTCCACTTTTCCCACGCGATCAAATATGATGTTGATGGTGGCCTGCCACAGAGAAATATATGTACACAGTAAGTAAGTAAACACAGTGCTTAATGTCCACAGAAACCATACAGCTTATTAGGGATGGGGAGATGGGGGGAAGGGGGTATGGAGGTGGGGGGAGAGGGAGATTGTATACCTATCGCCAGGTAAGTAAGTAAACATGGTGCTTAACATCCATAGAAACCATACGGCTTATTAGGGATGGGGAAAAGGGTGGAAGGGGGTAAGGGGGTAAGCAGGTGTCACCACCAGAATGACTTCTGCATTAAGATGGGCAGTGATGAGAACCATTTTAATGTTTCAGTAGGAAGTGATGGACAAAGTCACAAGACAGTGTCCACAAACCACAACCTTTCTGAAGAGAAAGGAGAGCCGAAGTGGTATCAAACCGAGGTTCTTCCACTTACCAGCCTAAAACCTTACTTACAGCCCAGACCGGCTCACTTATGTATACAGCGCTCACGGTAATTAATACAGACGCAGCACAGTCTATTCTGTTAATCGCTACATTCAAATATCTACTAAAATGACGTGGGGATGTGAATGTAAATCAGTCTCAGGCCATGCCACTAGCAACAACTCACAAAAGGTGAAGAAGAACAATATTTCCAGTAGGACGAGAAGGGGGGTAAGGGAGGGAGAGAGAGATAGAGGGGGTGGGGGTGGGGGGTGGGGGGGGTTACATAGCAGTCACGGTAATTAATACAGGAGCAGCACAAGCTATTCTTTTAATCGCTACAAATAAATATCTATGAACATATGATGTGGGGATGTGAATACAAACTGGTCACAGGGCAGTGGAGATCTTAACTGTATAATGATGGCATGAACAGGTCAGTCAAAAAAAAAAAAAAAAGTAAAAAAAAAAAAGGGTGTTTCTATTTTTAGTTTTTTTTGTTTTTTGTTTATTGGTTTTGTTGTTGTTTGCAAACTGCTTTAATAAAAAGAGTAAAGCTGTCAGCGTTCACCTTACCAATAATTTATGACACCCCATCTTGTAAGAGATTGGCATTTACAAAGGCCTATGGATACACAGATTTAGTCACACACACCACAAACATGCACATAAACACAAGACCACACATGCATAACTGATTGTTTGCATGCATGCACCCCACCCACCACCACCAACATACAGACAGACATACAGACACACACCACAAACATGCACATAAACACAAGACCACACATGCATAACTGATTGTATGCATGCATGCACCCCACCCACCTCCACCAACAGACAGACAGACATACACACACACACACCACAAACATGCACATAAACACAAGACCACACATGCATAACTGATTGTATGCATGCATGCACCCCACTCACCTCCACCAACAGACAGACATACACACACACACCACAAACATGCACATGAACACAAGACCACACATGCATAACTGTATGCATGCATGTACCCCCCCCCCCCTCCACCAACAGACACACACACATGCTACAAATAAATGCATAACTGATGAATTAGGCTGCTCACCATGAATATTTTCCACACACAGTAGGTGGAGAAGAAGTAGCCCAGAAAGTTGAAGTACTTTCCCTTGAAGGTTTTTGAGTACTCAATCCGGTCCTGCATGACACAATCTTATAACTTTATGCAAGTCTGTGTTCTCCTGTTTTTTCACCTTAGCCCTGCAGTGATGGTATGAACATTTCATCACTTTCTGGTTTACACACATACACATAGGCATGTGTGCACACACACACATGCACATTCTCTCTCTCTCTCTCTCCCTCACACACACACACACACACCTATGTTACGCACACACACTCTCTCACACACACATCCACATGCTTGCCCACGTGTGCACACACACACTCTCTCACACACACATATACATGCTTGCCACACACACATGAATGAATCCCTGAACACACGTATAAATTACAATGTGAACACACACACACATGAATGAATCCCTGAACACTTGTATAAATCATAATGCGCACACACACACACACACACACACACACACCACACACGCACATGCACATACAGACAAGCATGAATGAATCCCTGAACACACTTGTATAAATTATAATGTGCACCCCCCCACAAGCATGAATGAATCCATGAACACACTTGTATAAATTATAATGCACACACACACACACACACACATGCACGCACGCACGCATGCACACACACACTCACACACACACACACACATGCAAGCACGCATGCATGCACACACACACACACACACACACACACACACACACACACACACACACACACTCGCACACACACACACACACATGAGTGTATTACGGGACATGTGATGTGCATTGTGCTCCATTTCCTGTTTCCTTTAGAAGCAGACGTACCATTGCTTCCTGCAGATCCACTGTTTCCAGAAAGAGCTGTCGACTCAGTTCGTCCAAAGCCCCAATTTCCTGTTTCAAGTGGCCTACATCTGCATAGTGTTAAGGAGCTAAAAAGGCAAAAAAAAGAAGAAAAAAAGAGAAAAAAAAGAGGAAAAATAAAAGGTACACCATAAAATACCTTGGAAAATAAGAAGAGAGCAATTGATGGTGTACTGGATGACAGGCAACTTACTTCTTCAAGAGAGTGAAAAAATTAATATATGGGGCACAGAAAACAACCTATAGCGCTTGTTGTTAACTTTTCATCCCATTCACTGGTGGAGACTAGCACAAATGCACCCCACCTAACAGAAAGACATACAC
>OY757557.1:10585326-10629002 GCA_963584105.1 Alviniconcha strummeri
TAAGACGAAAATAAATATATACATACAATGATACACACATATATATATACATATATATATATGTATATTATATGACATGTGTGTGTGTGTGTTTAAAGTATGGATATTGAATGAGCAAATGTTCTTCCTGTGAGTATGAGAGAAAGTTACAAAGCAAAGAACCAAAACACAGTCAAAGCAAATTGCAAGCATACATCATACATGTACAAGCACACGTGTGCGCACACACACACATGTAGACACAGTCAATAAGATAACTTAAAGAGGTTAGATTTAAAAGGATGAAAGATGTAAAAAAGATCTAACCTCATGAAACTTTTTTTTTTTTTTTTTTATCTATTCACTAAATGATAAATCAAGGTTTTTCGCAAGGTGGTCAATTTACCTTGTGCTATGAAAAGAGAACAAAGATCTATTCTTACCTCATAATCGCGGAACAACTGCTTGAGGAAGAAAACCCAACCACCTCCAAAGAACAGCACCTGAAAGTCCAAGAAACATAACATATTAAAAATTATTATCAGTCTAAACATACCACATTGCAATCAATGTACCAGTGTATTATGAATATGATTCATACTATTACTAAGTCATACTCATAGTCACAGTTACAAACTGAACAGAAACATTCCCAAAACTTAAAAAGAAAAACATCAGTGCTCTACAAACAACCATGGATAAAACTACTAAAACTTGTAAAAGTACCAAATTTATTATTATAATAGTTAATACTGTGGCACATATTCTGGAGCTGACTGAACTTTTTAGCATGCATAGCCTCCCTATGTTCTGTTGGCAATCATACTAGAATTGGGTACTGGCTGACATACCACTTACTATTTATAATAATTATCATATCAGTGAATGTTGATGCCTTTATAGCACCAATTAACTCTGTTGTTGTTTATTGCTGTTGCCAGGAGAGGCATAAAGCTTGCAAACTGTGCACTGATGTTGAATGAACTGAAGACACCATACACTGATAGTGATACAGCAACAATAATGAAGAAAAAAAGAATCTCAGACCTGAAATCTCTAATCTTTCAGTTTCACAATATATGCCGTATACTGCTGATGGGTTTCTGCAACTGTAAGAATAGATCTATCTGTTGACTACAGTCAGACATATATTCTTAAAGGGGAAATACAGATTGTTTATAGAGAGATTTTTGCTACTCTGTATTAAATATAAGCAAGTGTTCACTTTGCAGTGGAGGGTGTGTTCGCGTGTTCATGTAAACTATATATGACTCTGTATATATATGTACACAACTTTTTGCATGACAATTATTGAATTAAGTTCTGACGCGATTTTGCCTTGCCGATCTAGAATACTAGAATAGTCATGTAGAAATGACACTTCAGCGACGCGACATTTTTCACCTAGTTACTAGGTGATATTTTTTAATCAGTAGGTACTAGGCTAGTACCTACTGATTAAAAAATATATTAAAAAAACTGAGTGCTTCCAGGCGAACTGGTCGTATGATCTATTGTAGACAAATCCTGGTCCAATTCCTGCTCCTAGTGGAAAAAGACAAAAGTATAGTGTCTCCACCCTCCTTTCACTTTTGTAAGACAGTTCCATCCCAGTCACTGAAGACGCGTCTTCGAAAGTCCAACATGCCAAATGCACCACTAGGCTGCCGAAAATAATGCAACAGATAGATACCTGCGAAAATGACATTATGCAAGAATCGACCAAAAACGACATCTTGGTCGGCGCAGGTGGTTTCTGTCACACACAACCAGCAACTGAATCCACGGCAAAATTGTTTACGTCAACCACATGCAGGCTGACATTTTGGTCTTTATAAAACTACAAATCGCAGAACAAACCCAAAACGATATCATTTTTACGTCATATTTTGTACATATAGATTTCTGAGATTTTTTTAATAAATCTTTTTATTTTAAACTTATATTTTGAAAGCCTAATTTCATAGCATGTTTGTTTGTAAAAGAAAAGAAAAATTATTTAAAAAATCTTATCCATGTCACAGTTTTGTCGTTTCCAAACAAATAGCGTCTGCTAGTCTCAGCGGACTAATCTTTTCCCATTCAAATATTATGAACCGAAGCTCAACCAAAACAGTTCCACAGATAAAGATTACATATATCGTATATAGGTATATTTTCTAACGTGCCTTTCACATTAGGAAACTATATGTGTGCGAAAAGTCTTGAAGAAATAGAGTGCGGGTTCAGAGGAAATTCCAAGCTGTTCTATGAAGTAGAAAGCACCCCTCTGGTAAAAGCGGCTCCATTCACAAATAAACTTAGTCAAAGAAAACTTTAGCTTTATATTTATTAGATATTTCTTAACTTGATTTTTATCTAAATGCTTAAAAGTATACGTGCCTCTTTTCTTAAGTTTTAAAGCATCATAACTCGAGTTAAATCGTGCAATCCATTGAGGAATCGGGAAGGAATGCACGATAGGCCGCCATTTTGTGCGGTCAGAATCAACCATGACTGTGGAACAATCAACTCTTCAACAGCATAATAGCAAGGTACAGTTTTGTGATTTTCCATGATACATGATTTTAAAATAGTTTCCCGAAACGTGCACTTGCTAATCCAGTGCGTAGTGTAGTTGTTGCACTTAGCATTTTTTATATTTTTTTATTTATTTATTGGCGTGTCTTTGAGTTATGTTCATGTTCTTGGATTGGTTCCAAAAGTTCCTGTGATGTTTTTTTGTAGCGGCTGCAGACTCCGGCTGCATGCTGGTTGATTCATAATATTAGTGAATTGTGTCCACAAATAATAAAGATTGTCCGTTCCGTATATTTAAAGTGTGTTTGTGCACAGTCGTCTTCATTTGGAAAATTCAACTTTCAGTTTCAGTTTGTGAACATTTTCAACATACCACTGGGCAGTTTGTTTACTTTCGACGATGTTTTGCGTTTTCAGTGCAATCGTAATCGTAGCCATGTGATTTGGTGATATGAAAAAAGTTAAAAACTGTTAATCCTTCGACGTCGTGTTCCCTTGTAGACACCGATCATAACCGAGAACGTGAAGTTGGAGAACTTTAACTTAAATTAGAACCAGGAACTGAGGAAGACAAACCAAAGGCAAAGGCCAAAGGAAACTCTAGCCCAGTCGAGGATGGAACTAAGTTTGAAGTTCTAACTACAAAGTACAATGCACGTCAGTATTTCATATAATCCTAAACAGTATAATTTATGAATGCACATTAAGTTAAGAAACTGACCAACTCACCAAGTTGTATTTGATTTTAAAAACTGTGTTGCTTATTTGCGAGGAAATCTGAAAGTCCTGTGAAACAGAGTTGACTGTGCACAGTGCTAGTGAGTTGACTGTGCACAGTGCTAGTGTTATGTACCAGTGCTAGCATTGTAAAACCAGCACGCATTTTGTGCTGACTCATTAAAACTGGCATTGTTATTTGCAAGGAGTTGCTAGTTCTACTAGCTGTACATAGATTTTAAGTAATCTGTGAAGTGTTAAGTGTTACTGGCCATAGTGGCTCAGTGGTTAGCACGCTATGCTGGTGATCTAGTGCAAGCAGCTACTGTGAATTTAACTCCTAGTTGAGGCAGGGTGAAGGAGCATTTTCTAGTTCTTCTGATCCAGCTCTTGAGCAGACTCCTCAAGTGCCTGTCTCACCCTTGTGTGCACAGCAAGCAGCACACAGTAGGACCATTGCACATGTTCAATTATTAAAGATCCCATGTCAACCCTTCAGTAAGACTCTAAGAGAGGTCTATCAGCTGGTGGTGTAAAGACACACATATGAGACAAGGCATAGTGGCTGAAATATTAGGATAATCAAAGTGATTATGGCTATTCCTGTTAATCCTAATGTTACATTCTTAGAAAAAGAGCAAACAACAGAATCTGTTGGCTGTAGGCCACATGCTATTTAGGTGACTGAATTCCTCTGTTGTTTTTGTTTTGGCCTAACTTAAATTTAAAGCTAATGAAAGATGCTTTTTTTAAAAGTGGTCTGAACTTTGATGCTTGACAGGGGAGAGGTAGGTGGGGGGGGGGGGGGTATTCACTAACATGATGATAATGAAGATATTTTGAAATTTGCAGCGAGGTCGTGATGAAAAGCTGATTCAGACATATGCAACGGTGAAGGAGATCACAGGGATTGAAGACCAGCGTGTGATTGACGAAGCAATCAGTGCGTGCCGTACCAAGGATGGATCCTACAAGGTGGAAGATGTTGTCTCCATGTTAGTTCAGGATGACTCGCTTCGTCGGCGTCAGGTACTGCTTGTATTTTTATTTTTTTCTTCTTCAGATTTCTCTAATGCCCTGAGATAACTGTAATGGTTGACTGGGCGTAAAACACCAAATTACTTACTTACTCTTCAGAGCTGTTTGCTGGAGCATCTCTTTCCAGACTTCTAGTTCTAGTTCTGGTCCTACCATTACCATAACATTACCAGTTATGCATGCTGTCATTTTTCTTAGTTTTTGTCTGATTTGTTCAACCTGTATGTTTTATCATGTTAGGGCTGCAGACATGCACTCACCTGGTTAGTTGGGGTTGCAGACATACACTTGCCTGGTTAGTTAGGTTTGCAGACATGCACTCACCTGGTTAGTTAGGGTTGCAGACATGCACTCACCTGGTTGGTTAGGGCTGCAGACATGCACTCACCTGGTTGGGGTTGCAGACATGCACTCACCCGGTTAGTTAGGGTTGCAGATGTGCACTCACCTGGTTAGTTAAGGCTGCAGACATGCACTTGCCTGGTTAGTCAGGGCTGTGATGAGCAGATATGCACTCAACTGGTTCATTAGGGCTGTAGACATGCACTCATATGGTTGCCCATAGTGGGTCAAAATCTATATTATTATATTTTTGGGCATGCTTCATTAATCCCTTGTGAGAAATTGTGGTCACCTTATATGGGTAAGGCAACAGCTGCTGCAAGAGCAGTGCTACCCATTCCTGTCAGTGTGCACAGTATTTTTGTTTGGACTCCAAAGAATGTTTGGTTGCCAGTGTTTGGGATTTTTAATGTGCACACAGATGTTGATGCAAATGAGAGCAGCGCTACCCATTCCTATTACTGTGCAGTATTTTTGTGTGGACTCCAATTCCAAAGAATGTCTGTCCGTGTTTGGGATTTTTAATGTGCGTAACATTAACAGATGCTGATGTGTATGACATGATTGCACATGAGGGCTGTATGAAAAATTAACTGCCAGGAGAAAAACAACTTTGGCTTTGCTAAACTGGGGACTTGAACCTGCATCAATATTGCACCTAGCATTTTGGTATGATGCTTGACCAGCTAAGCTGACCTGTCCTGCCCCGTCTCATGTTCTTTTGGACATGCAGTGAGTCAGTATTTTGGCATCTGCAGTGATGGCATCTCAGAATTTGCAAAACATTCTGATCATCCAAGAAGGATTCCAAGTAGTTTATGTAAATATATCTGCAAAGCAAAATACCTGTTTCTTTGTTTTTCACTCATTCTCTTAAAGTTCAACTCAGCCCCTGAGTTTTATGTTCACTTACAGCTCAGTTCTCTAGCTTTGCATACTGTGCAAAGCACAGTTATTGTACTGGATCATTTATATTGCAGTGTTTTGTGGTAAATGTTGTGTGCTCAGCAGATAATACCATTACCAGTATTAAACTATTATGGAAGTATGTCTCACAAATCAACTTCTAAACGGTAATTTAAATGAGATCTTTTCAACTATGCATGTTGATAACCTCCACTGGGCTTAACATTTTCGTACTTGTTTTAACAAGCAGTGATCAAGTTTCAAGGTTATGTTGGCATCGATTGAAAACAGTAATTATTATAATTTATATTTATAAATGAAATTGTGTTTTCTTGACCAGTTCTTGTTTGGTCCTGGTCAGACTTTTTATGCTTGTTTGTTACGTGTGATATGGGCCTGATATTGATAATGAACAATGCTGTTGGATTCATTCTCTTTCAGAGGTCTTCAAGGAACTCCAAGTCTGTCACTTTTCGCGAGGAACAAGGTCAAGGTCAGGGTCAGGAAGCTGCGAAGAAAGCACAAGTGCAGGAGGCAGCGCCGCGGAAGAATAATGGTCAGTATTCTTTTTTTTTACTCACGGGGTTCAAAATTCCCATTGCATTGCTTCGATGGTCCATGGCCAGGAAATCTGCCAGTGGACCTGTAGAGCTGTCCCTTCCCTTCCACTGTTCCGCTGGAGCAGTCATTGTTTTGGTGCGAAATGTCAGGCCTTTCCCAAGCCCATTTGCCATGTATTTATTTGTGTGGCCAATACCTTTGAGTACTTTGATAAGTATTTCTGAACTGTTTTTCACAGCCATGCCTATCCCCTGTCCAACGCATGAGTGTGTGTGTGTGTGTGTGTGTGTGTGTGTGTGTGTGTGTGTGTGTGTGTGTTGTTAGTGTTATTGTAAAGTGCCCTGTGCTCCCTCCTTGTGTGGTAGATGGGGTGCTCTAGAAATCCTCTTTATTATTATTATAAGTGAAGGGCAGTGACCATCTAAAGTGACAAAGTCATACGCAAGTGCACAAGCCATGACATCACAGAAAAGCGGGTTCTAAAAACCTGTCCCCATCATGGCATCAGTCTCTAGTCTCTCTCTGTGTCTTTTTTTTTTCCGTTAGTGGTTCAGTCATGCTTGAGGACCTGTGAAAGTCTCAGTGTTTTTTTATTTTTTTATTCACTTGTCCCCAGGACCAGTGGAGAGCTTCAGGAAATTTCTATGTATGCGACCTTCATGCAGAATGGGAGTGTGTCTAACAGTGATCAGTGTTCGGCTGCTGGGCCTGCAAGCTTTCTAGCACAGCACAGCATCTGGGAGCCCCTTTCGCAAAACGTTTGGACCTGTTGGATTTTCATTATGAGACTGGCTGCAGAATAGAACGATCCTGCTTTTACTCTTTACACCTTTACGAGACTGGCCACTAAACAGAGTGAACCGTTTTATTGTTTTATTTTACTTGTTACACCTTTATGAGACTGGCAACTAAATAGAGCAATCCCTTTTGACTCGATACACCTTTGTGAGACTGGCCACTAAATAGAGCAGTCCTGTTTTTACTCTTTCAACCTTTATGATTTATCAGAATATAATAGTATAAACGAAACAGAGCGACCCTGTTTTACTTGTTAGATAGACCTTTATGAGACAAGCCACTAAATGATAGAATGATCCTGATTTTACTCATTAGACCTTTGTGAGACTGGCCGCTAAACAGAATGATCTTGTTTTTGCTCATTATACCTTTAACCTTTTTCCACCACGCTGCAATTATTCTCACAGCGGGCACCTCTGTCCTTCGCTATGCACTGCAATATCTCACACAGCGGCAGTTCTGTCAGCGGGGATGCGCTGCAATATCTCACACAGCAGCAGTTCTGTCAGCGGGGATGCGCTGCGAGAATAGTCGCAGCGCAGTATCTAAAATTAACACCACCCTAGCTTTCGCATTTACACCAAAACAAAGGCCATGCCATGCACATTCCAGCCTACCTCCATCACACAGCACATGGTTTCCAGTTTGTAAGAGACGATTTCATTGTCATTGGTTAATTTGCTCAGAAACAGCCAACCCCGCTTTTTGCTGCAAGTGCCTTTTTCAAATTCGAACAACATGGCAAAAAGGGGAACTTTTGACAGGACCCAGGTGTTGGAATTGATTCTCCAGGACAGTTCAGATGACAAAACTGAAGTCAACCATTATGAGAGCAGCAACGAGAGTGTCGAAGATGAAGATTTTTTGGATGACGTTCCTGAAATCGACGACGATCCAGACTATTTAAGCGATGAAGATGGGGAAATCAACAACGAAATGTGGCCTGATACTACTGATGCTGATTCTAGTGTTTTGTCTGTCTGCTTTATTAATTGTTTAAATTTATATACAGTAGTCAGGGGTCGTGCTGCCTTTTAGAGATTTGCATCAACCGACGCAAAACATTACGTATTTTGCGTCAATGGCATGAAAAATGTGTCCGGTATAACCTAGAATTAACGCACATTACAAAGCCAAAATGATGAAGTAACCTGATTGTAGCTCACAGTCTATAACGTGAGCAGACGAAAATAGTAAAAAGTAGGTCTATCCATGCAGAAAAAATGTGGTAACGTTCAGTAAATTTGCCGTTCACAGAAAAAGTTTGAATAGATCCGAATGTCGTACACAGCATCATTTTTAAAGGAAGAACTGCAGCAGACATTGTCAGCAAACCCAGTTCTCGTCTACCGCGGGATTTAGTAAGAGGAAGTTGAAGTTGAGGCTGCCGCCATTTTCTCTCATTCGTATTTGGTGTCAACGAGTGTTTTGTTTTCGATTTTGTAGTCTTCTACCTTTGAGTAAATTCTGATAATATAACACACTGACAAAGTAGGCATAGTGGGTGGTTCCAAATTCCATATATGGGATCGTGTCCTCCGTCGATTGACTGGAAAATATCACTGATCAGTTCAGCAAAATGCATCAATTGACTGGAAAATATCACTGATCAGTTCAGCAAAATGCCTGCCCAGTCTCATACGGGAACCATTCTTCTTCCAGATCTATATGGGTTCATTAGAATTCGGTTTCAAATTAATTGTGGTTGTTTTTTCGGAAAAGTATGCAAATTTTATTCACAGACAGGGCGCTACCAACTATAAGGCGCATGGATAAGAATTTAGGAAAAGTTTCACTGTCGTCTTATAGTCCAAAAATTACGGTAGTTTATGGGGAGTTACGCGTTTATATCGCTGTCCAGATTGTGCCCTTTGTTGACTGGACTTGAACGGCTGAGATGACACTGAGTTTGCAAGTAGATCTAGTGTTGAGTGATGCAGCATCCACTATTGAGGCATAACTTGTTTAACTGGTATTGTCATTTTGCGTACGGTGACACAGCAATGTGGCTAAAATGCGTACGGCACCCGAAAAATGCAATATTTATGCAAAATTTTGCAATGAACACAACCCCTGGTAGTATTCTGTGCTGTCATACTAAATGTAGTAATATGCTGTTTGTGTTTTTGTTTGGCTGACATATTTTGCAGACATTGCTTCTTATGCACAAAACAACACTGAACCGAGTCTCCACTTTCAGTTGGAGTAATCATCTGTTAGTTAAAGTTATTCTATTACATTTATTTTGATTTACAGAAAGAAAGAAAAAAGAGTATTATCTCTAACCTATTCCTCTACAAATTACTTTGAAACATCCTTTCTTGAAATATCTTTGAGGTAAATTACAATGAAGCAACAGAATATACACGCTGCACAATTTCTGTGAGTTTTAGTTTTTGCTCCTGATTGTTACATTTTCAAGAGCGCTAAACATCAAGAATACAACCTTTTTTATAAATAAAACACATATGGTGTAAAAATGAAATCTAGGCATCCTGTATGCATTCTGTGAAAATTAATTCTGGAAGGCCAAAATTGGGTGTCCCCAGGCTATTTTGGGGCATTGCCTGAGGTGTTAGCAGTGTATACTCAGGCAGAGAGGCAGTTGTTGTGAAAGAGTTAAGCGACTGGCGATCCTGTTTTACTCATTGCACCTTTATGAGACTGGCCACTAAATAGAGCAGTCCTTTGACATCACACCATCAGGCATGACACCTTTTTTGCCTGTTAGATCATGTACATTCTGCATCTGACACCTATTTAATTTATGCACTATGCCTTCCTGTGTGATGCGGTTTCTGCACCTGACACCTTTTGTGCATCTACATGCTCACCTGGGCCCTGTGTGCTGCTGCTGTTGTTGCAGTGATTGACCTCACACAGGAGACGGGGGAGCAACAGGAACTCAACAAAGCCATCACCGCCAGTCTGCAGGATGCTCAGGGAATTCTGGGAGGTCAGGTCACCCGCGAGGAGCAAGATATCAGCAGGTCTGTAGTGGGTGTCTTTCAGACTTTATGTAATTGTTGATGTCATAAACTTTCACTGTTGAGAGAAGAACTCCCTTTAGGTTATAATTACAGGTGCTGACACACAGTAGTTTTGTGTTAGTCCCAGCATGTATGGAATAGACACTCATATTGGGCAGTTCAGGCGGCGTTGTTAACTCCCTTGACTTTTACCTGGCATCGCTTAAGTCCCTTGGCCACTTTTACTTCCGGCAAGAACTTTCTTCACAGTGGAAGGTGGTGACAGTGAATGCGCAAAGTTTACAGTGCCAACTTTAGAGGCAGTTTTGAAGGCCTGTACTAGTTGTAGTCAGAATGTGGTTCTGGCAACAAGAAGCTTGTTGCTCGTGCTACAGGATGCCCCCAAAACATGTTTTTTTCCACAAACTTGCCATCATTTGGTCCACTGAAAATTGATGCAAACTGACACCTTTTTTCCCCCCCCCCTTCCCATCCTCCACCACCTTTCCCCTGTAATATTTGCAAACACAGCAGTAGTGGCATTTTGACTGCTTTCACAGTTCTGGGTTCAGCTTCCATAAACCGCAACTTTAAAAAAAAATGAAGAACAGAAGCACAGTCAAACCATACTTGGTTTGCAAACGGCTTTTCATTTTACCTGGCACCTATCACTGAGTCATTCACTGTAAGAGGCAGAGTCACAAGACGGTGTCCATCAACCACAACTTTCGAAGAGAAGGGAGAACTGAAGGAGAGTGAAATTATTTGCTTAGCTCTTTCCATTTTACCTGGCACAACCTATCAATGTTTCATTCACTGTGGGTGGCAGTGTCACAAGACAGTGTCCATCAACCACAACTTTTGAGGAGATAGAGCCAAAGGAGACTCAAATTATTCTTTTGATGGCTTTTCACTTTACCTGGCACCTGTCAATGTCTCATTCACTGTGGGGGCCAGAGTCACAAGACGGTGTCAGTCAACCACAGCTTTTGAAGAGATAGAAGAGCGTAGGCGCACTTGATCCATACACAGTTTGCAAATGGCTTTTCATTCTACCTGGCACCTATCAATGTTTCATGCGCTAATATAGTAATAATAGTATTTGATAATTAAAGTATTTGTAAAGTACAAAATCTTGTTGCGTGCATACACACACACACACACACACACACACACACACACACACACACACACACACACACACACTCACACATGAGCACCCACACACACAAGCATTCTGACAATACAAAGCTTAATTTACACAGCGTAGAGGCTTGAGAGGGGCAGAGTCACAAGACGGTGTCCATCAGCCACAACTTTCGAAGAGAAAGGAGAGCCAAAGGAGAGGGAAATCATTCCCTATCCGCAAATGCCTTTTAATTATGTTTACCTGGCACCTGTCAACGGTTCCTGCCGCTGTTGCAGGGTGCTGGAGGCCAGCCTGGCGGAGTCCAAGGCCGGCACCAAGAGAAAGCGGGGAGAGCTTTGGTTTGTTGACCCCCTCAACCCCCATGAGCGCAAGCGGCAAGACTCCTGGCCCGTGGGGCTGAAGAACATTGGCAACACCTGCTGGTTTAGTGCTGTCATACAGGTGAGTGGTGTGTGTGTGTGTGTGTTAGTGCGTTTGTGTGTGTGTGCGTGTGTGCGTGTGTATATGTGTGTGTGTGTGTGTGTGTGTGTATATGTGTGTGTGTGCGTGTGTGTGTGTGTGTGTGCGTGTGCGTGTGTATATGTGTGTGTGTGTGTGTATATGTGTGTGTGTGTGTGCGTGTGTATATGTGTGTGTGTCTGTGTGTGCGTGTGTATATGTGTGTGTGCGTGTGTATATGTGTGTGTGTGTGTGTGTGTGTGTGTGTGCGCGCATGGAGCCTGTGTCTGTGTGTGTCACTGTATGGGCGATGAGATTTTGTGAATTTTTATTCCTGTTTCTTAGCCAGATTTGTGGTGGGTGTTGTATGGTTTTGAAACTTCTTCAGTTTATATGCCCATGCTCCTGTCCAGGTGTGAGGCAGATAGGTAGCTTTGTATCACAGTATTTGTGTGAGTGTGGAAATATATTTGTGTAGATGAATGCTTGTTATCATGAATCAAGAGTCTTACAAATTACAGTTACACGTCATGCAGTAATTAATGTTCTGTTGTGATGAACAGAAAATTGTCTCAAGAGAACTAATGATACAAGGAAAGCATACAGTGCAGATTTATGTTGCTTTTTCTTTGGCAAATCTTCATTGCAGGAGTTCATCCTGAGAGGGTTTCATAATTAAACTTGCAAGTAATCAAAATTTAATTTGAAAATATATTAAACAGTCAAAATTGTTGTATGCGGTAACATCAACACACTAGGGAGTTTATTAGCACTTCAAAAGATGTTACAGAAACAAAGCAACAGAGGCCTGACTCACCTATGCTTGTGGTAAAAAAAAAAAAGAAATTGGGGGAGGGGTGCTACTTGGCATTGTATCAGAGATGATTATTTTTTTGAGCTTGCATGGTGGCACCCAGACGGCAGTGTTCTGTAGCAGGTGTCTTGAGACTTCATCCCACCTGTTGCAGGTACCTGGACTGATGACTGCCTACAGTGAATGAACTCTGGGTTTTCAACCGACTGGTGTTGAAGATAGGCACCTGTCTGCAATGAACCAGAGACAAATTTGTCTTCAGTGAATTCTGGAAGGGGTGGGGGTGGGGGGGCGCAGGTTGGTAGGGGAAAGATGAATTAGTGGAAAAAGTCTTGCACCTCGAGTCATAAAAGGGGGGGGGGACAGATGAATTAGTGGGAAAGGTCTAGAGTCATATTAGTCAGTCTTTTCGTGGGCAATGTGAACATGCCGTTTTGCTGGTGGTGTTTCAGTCTTTGTTCTACCTTCCCAAGTTCCGGAGAATGGTGCTGAATTTCAGGTGTCCAGTGCAGTCGTCTGGCAATGTTCATGTGAGTACACTCAGGGTTACTGAAACAGTGATGGCAGTTGTAGTAACATCCGCAGCACCAGTGAACAAAAGTGGCACAGATTTTGTAGTTTTTTTTTCTTTCTGTATAGACCTGTATGTTTTGAAAAGTACAAAGTGATGAGGTAAATTGAATTTCATGGTGTAAAGCATATGAAATGGCTATGTAAAAGGCACATTTATTTTGACAAGCACATCTGTACATAATGAATCTCTCCTTAAAGTCGATTAATGCCAATTAGAAAGTATGCTTTTGGTTGTTTCTTGCTGTTTACTGGGAGTGGCAAAATGCAATGAATGTTTCTGTAAAGTCACTTAATGCGAATCAGAACGCCTCAAGTCATTTTTTGCTGCATTCCTGTAATGACGCAACAGACTGAATGTCTCTTTGAAGTCAGCTGATGCTGACCAGAAGGCCTCAGGTTGTTTGTTTCATGCTGCATTTCACATTCAGGAACGGCGTAACCTGCGGTTCATGAAAGAGCTGAGCCTGCTGTTTGGTCTGATGGTGGGCTCCACTCGCAAGTACGTCGACCCGTCGAAGGCTGTTGACATTCTCAAAGAAGCCTTTTCCTCCCCTGCCGGCATCACAGACAGTCAGCAGGTCTGTTTCCCCTGGGAAGGGAAGAAAGAAAGAAAGAACAGGGCAGATGATGTCCCTTTAGTAAAAGTCATGAAGTGCACACACCCACACCCCAGACACAGAGACACTCACACACACACACACACCACACACACATACGCATGCACACACACACACACACACCACACACAAACATACGCACACACACACACAGGCACACACTGCACTCACGCACACACACACCACACTCACACACACACCATACACACATATCCATATGTGCGCATGCACACACACACACACACTGACATAAACACACATACCACATGTACACACACATGGGAGGCCCAGAGTTATGCCAATAGACTGCCAGTAAAAACAAACAGAAAAGAGAAGAAAAAAGCACTGCTATTCTCTCTTTCTTCAAAAGCAAACTCAAGACATTTCTCTTCTCCAAATATTTCAGTCAGGCAACACTGTCCTTCACCCCTATCCATCTGTAGAATGTGTGTGCATGTGTGCATATGCGTTTGTGTGTCTGTGTGTGTGTGTGTCTTGCACATAGTTTTATGTTTGAACCCTTGTTGATTTGTACATTATGTGTTAAATTGCAGGGATCATTCTCTGTCTTGGTGTGCATTACATGCATTATTTTATGTTTGTTCTGCGCTTTGAACCGTGGTGTAGGTGCTTTCCAGTTTCCATCTTTACTATTGTTATTATCAGTAACAAACAAAAAAAGAGTCCCTTACGTGTGCTGCGGCTTGTTTGCAGGACGTGAGCGAGTTTCAGCACAAGCTGTTGGAGTGGCTGGAGGATGCATTCACCTCTGATCAGTCTCGCCCAGTCCCATCCTCAACCCCTACAGCTGAGTAAGTGTGTATAAAAATATAGACATGTACAGTGCCGGTGCTGTCTGTGGGGGGCACACTGAAAAGGGGGCCGTATCAGTCCATGTTTTAGTGTATGTCTGGTCATGGCAAGGTGGTATTTGATGCACACACATACTGTACATATACACACAAACACACATGTACATACATACACATATACACACAAAACCAACCAGACAACAACAAAAACACCCACCAAAACAACAACAAATAACAACAACAAAATGACAACTAAAGCAACAACAAAAAAAGGAGGGGTTGTTTTTGCATATTGGTGTTGCATGTTCAGTTTGAACTGATACAAGCTTGTCCAAATAAATATTCCTTCATGATTAACCAAGGCAACGAAGCAAATTGGGTAAAGATATTATTGTCAACCTTGTCTTGTTTTGACTCACGTGAAACGTTGCTGCAGTTGACGCTGGGATTGATCTGTATCTGTGAGGCTGTCTGTGGTAAATCTTAAATGTTACATTTGTTCTCATCTGTTGTTTGTTGTTGTTGTTTGTTTGTTGTTTGCTTTATTTTTAAAAGTGGAAACTGTAGAAGCAAGACATTAAAGGCAGCAATTTGCTTGGTTCTTTTTTCGTTTTTTTCTCTCCGTTTTTTTCTTACACATTTTTCTCTTATGTTTTTGATATTATTCTTTTAAATTTAAGTCAGTGAAAGCAAGAGTCACAGAAATATTTACAGACTTTTTTGTTTTTTGATGGACCACTTTTGACCTGTGGGCATTATTCCAAAAACGTAGGAATGACCTTTTAGTTTTTCCAGTCACCAGTAGAACAAAACCTGTGTTTGGTAGGATGGGACAGAGTCTGTTAGTCAGATGGGTGCTTTGTGTGTGTGTACAGGGGCGGCTCTGCAGTATCCTTGGTGACCAACCCAGTCACAGAACTCTTCTACGGTCAGTTCAGAGCGGAGGGAGAACACGAAGGTCAGTAGCTGGTGCCTTTTTGCAGCATTGGAACTTCATGCCCCTTTAATGTTCCTTTGTGTAAAAAAGCCAGTTCCCTTTTCATGGTTCTTTGTGTAAAAAAAAAAGCCAGTTCCCCTTTCAAGCTTTTTTGTGTGAAAAAGCTAATTGATCTTGCATGTTCCTTTGTGTAAAAAAGCCAATTCCCCATTCATGTTCTTTGGTGTAAAAAAACAAAGGCCAATTCCTCTTGCATGTTCCATTGTGTAAAAACAAAAGAAGGCCAATTCCCCATTCATGTTCATTTGTGTAAAAAAGCCAGTTCCCCTTTTATGGTTTGTGTGGAGAGAAAAAGGCCAGCTCCCCTTTCATGTTCCTTTGTGTTAAAAAGCCAATTCCTCTTGCATGTTCCATTGTGTAAAAAAAGCCAGTTCCCCTTTCATGGTCCTTTGTGTAAAAAAGCCAGTTCCCCTGTTTTTGTGTGTAAAAAGGCCATTTCCCCTTGCATGTTCCTTTGTGTAAAGAAGCCAATTCCCCTTTCATGTTCCTTTGTGTAAAAAGGCCAGTTTATGAGAAAGAAAACATCAGATGAGTCTTGTCAAATAGATGTGGATTTTTAAAACTTGTTTTTTCACATTTAAAAAAAGCCCTTGGGTCACAGAAGACGAAGAAAATGCGCAATAAGTTTAGGTGACTGGACCTTAAACAATGATAGTTGTGGTGAGACTGACCAGTGAAAAGAACAGACAGGACTTTAACCTCAGTGGCTGGGGTCTGCGTGATTATTTGTTTTCCTCTTCGTGCAGCAGCTTTATGTGGTGGTGGTGGTCTTTTGCCCTGCAGGTGAGAAGTTCACGAAGAAGGAGACGTTTGGCCAGTTCCCGCTGCAGGTGAATGGTTTCCGCGACATCCACGAGAGTCTTGAGGCCACAACCATGCAGGATGAGATTGAGGCCGTCAACAAGGATGCGGCCACGCACAAGTCAGGGCAGGAGGTGAGTGGGTTGGTGAGGTCTTGCTTGACTGGTTGACCTGCGACAGACTGAGGCTGGCACCCACACAAGTCATGGCAGGAGGTGATGATGAGTTGATGCTTAATGTCCTCAGATGTCATTTGACATATTAGGGACAAGTTGTGACCAATGCCGAAGCACGGTTCAATAAAAGCCACATACGTAAGGTGTACGCGTATTTAGCTGTAACCTGCCACCTGCACTTTTGGCAGAATGACCGGGATTTTTTACGTGCTACTGTGGTAACACGGGGGGTGGAACGGATACCGAAATAAGAGTCAGCACAGAAAGTCGACCCTGGAGAAGAAAATTCTCCCGCCGTTCCAGCAGGGATTCGAACCCGCGACCTTTCAATCACGAGTCCGGCGCTCTAACCACTGAGCTATCCCCGCCCCCCGGCAGGAGGTGAGTTGTTGATCACTTTTATATAGCGCTGGTGGGTTGGTGAGGTTGAGACTGTCAAGAGGGACGTGGCCACGCACTTGTCAGAGCAGGAGGTGAGTGGGTAGGTGAGGTCTCGCTTGACCGGTTGACCTGAGACAAATTGAGGCTTACACATGCACATCTTAGAGCAGGAGGTGAGTGGGTAGGTGAGGTCTCGCTTGACCGGTTGACCTGAGACAAATTGAGGCTTATACACACACACCTCAGAGCAGGAGGTGAGTGGGTAGGTGAGGTCTCCCTCGATGGGTTGACTTTGGACAGGTTGAGGCTGTTGGCTAGGAGGTGAGCGGAAAGGGTTGGCCTTCAGTTGATTGACTTGTGACAGATTGGAGCTGTCAACAAGGGTGCTTCTGTCTCTAAATCTATCCAGAAGGTGGGTGGATCAGTCAGGTCTCATTTGACTGACTGACCTGTGACAGATTTATCAGTTATGTATACTGCCACACACACACATGGAAGTGGGTGAGTTTGGTGGATCAGTCGGGTCTCATTTGATTGACTGACCTGTGACAGATTTATCAGTAAGTTATGTATACTGCCACACACACACATGGAAGTGGGTGAGTTTGGTGGATCAGTCAGGTCTTGCTTGATTGGTTGACCTGTGACAGATTTATGCTGTTATGTAGTTACTATGTATACTGCCACACACACATGGAAGTGGGCGAGTTAGGTGCATGAGCTTGCTTGGCAGATGACAAACTCCAGTACACCAGCATATGATTGAGTTGTCTTGTAATTCTTGTTTCAGTTGTGGTTCACTCGTCTGCCTCCGGTGCTGACATTCGAGTTGTGTCGGTTTCAATTCAACCAGCAGCTTGGCCGACCGGAGAAAATCCACAATAAGATTGAGTTCCCCAGAGTCATCTACGTGGACAGGTGAGGCATCACGTCAGCGCTGAAAGAAAAACTGAAATGCAGATACTCCCACTGGCTGGTCTGCTGAGTGCATGATGCTGGTGGGGTGCAGAATATTTCAACCAAGAAGGAATTGTTAATGTTGATTGGTCAGAGCTGCCTGACTGTTCAGGGCCTGGTTTAGCACATTTCAGGTCTCAGAACTTCTCCTCTCTGTCTCCACCTTGATCTCTGTGCATCCCTGTCTGTCTCTGCTGTCTCTGGCTGCTGTCTTCCTCTGTTGATCAGCATTTTACTATTTTTGCTGTTTCAATGTCCAACAGAAGCATGATTTACCTGTAAAGCTAATCACAGGTTTTCCTTAAATGCAACACTGGCTGTGCTTCAGTGCTTTCGTAATCTTTTTTACACAGCTATTTACCCTGTATGTAGCATGCATATTAATTTTATGAAATCCATCTCAGGTCCTTCCCACCTGAAAGCAGGATGTGTGACCTGTCAGTAAGAGGTGGATTGAGAATTTTCTTTTGCATTGACCGGTTGGTTATTTTTCTCACAGGTACTTGGAGAGCAACAAAACGATCACACGACATCGGAGGGATGAGTCGCGCAAGTTGAAAGAGCAGCTGACTGCGGTGCAAGCAAGACTAGATAAGTAAGTGAGATCAGCCTGCAGTTTTTGTCCATTCCTTGTTGGTCTGCTGGGCGGTGACGGCCTACAGGTCAGCACCTACCTGTGTCCCTGATCTGCACACTGTTACAATAAAGTAAAAGAGTATTTATGAAGTGCTTGGACCTGACATGAGCCTGAAGCGCAATAAAACAAAACAAAAAGCAGGAGTCGACAGAGAGATACAACATCAAGAGAACAGTGAAACCCTAATACACTTCAGCACTTTATTCTACATCTTTCTCAGGCCTTGCAGTAGACACATGCTCACCATACACACCATGCATGCACACGCACACACACACACACACACACAAACATGCATGCATGCGTGCGCACACACACACACTTCCTATTCACACACACACACACACACACACATGTCACACACACATCACACACCCTTCTTTGTCTCTCTCTGGCCCTCACTCTCTCTCACAGTCACACATAGATACTTTTAGACTGTTCCCTGTCTTCTCTGTTGTCATGTCCTAAGTGCTTGGGCTGCCCCAGGTGTGGGTAGAACAGGGTCCGCAGCATCGTGGGTGTCACATTTATTTGTGTGCAGGTTCATGAACTATGGGTCAGGAAACAAGCGCTGCCCACTGCATGACGTGCTTCAGTACACCTTGGAGTTTGCTGAGAGCAAGCCTGCCTCCTCCACCTCCTCCCCCATCCAGACAACGCCCTCCTCGTCCGATGTGGAAATGGAATCTCCAAAAACTAGTCTTAAGTATGTGTGTGTGTATGTGTGTGCATGTGTAGTCTCAAGTATGTGGGTGGATGTTTGTTTGTGTGTGTGTGTGTATTCGTGCGCACGCGTGCAAGAAAGAGAGAGAGAATGAATGAATGACTGAAAATTTATATATTGCTCATTAAAATTTCCACACAAAACCTTGAGTATTCACAGCATCAGATACACACAGTGCATACATGTGGAGGCTCTCACAAGCTAAAACTACCAAAAGACATTGGTACCAATAAAGTACAATACAGCCCCTGAAAGTGCAGTTATACTTAGTCGTTAAAATATAAATGTAAAAATATATACAGAGTGAAAACAAAAACAAAATCAGTATTTATGGCAACGTGCTTCACTCAACGCACTCCCTGTTTTTGCTTTGCCATTGCTGACGCTAAAGTGTCTGACAGACCTGTCTTATGTCTTCTGCCAGCATGAACACAGAAGTGTCTGACAGACCTGTCTTATGTCTTATGCCAGCATGAACACTGAAGTGTCTGACAGACCTGTCTTATGTCTTCTGCCAGCATGAACACTGAAGTGTCTGACAGACCTGTCTTGTGTCTTCCGCCAGCATGAACACTGAAGTGTCTGACAGACCTGTCTTGTGTCTTCCGCCAGCATGAACACTGAAGTGTCTGACAAATGTGTCTTATGTCTTCAGCCAGCTTGAACACTGGCAAACCTTTCTTATGTCTTCTGCCAGCATGAACACTGAAGTGACTGGCAAACGTTTATTATGTCTTCTGCCAGCATGAACACTCTGGCAAACCTTTCTTATGTCTTCTGCCAGCATGAACACTGAAGTGTGACAAACCTGTCTTATGTCTTCTGTCAGCATGAACACTGAAGTGCCTAACAGACCTGTCTTGTGTTTTCTGCCAGCATGAACACTAAAGTGTCTGGCAGACCTGCATGAACACTGAAGTGTCTGACAAACCTGTCTTGTGCCCCTGCTAAACACGCTCCCTCTTTTTGCTCTGCCAGCGTTAACACTAAAGTGTCTGACAAATGTGCCTTGTCTCTTCTGCCAGCATTAACACTAAAATGCTAAACACCCCCACTCTTCTTTGCTCCGCCAGCGCCAGCGTCAAAGTGTCGGACAGCGGGTCCCCTGTCCAGTCCATGCATGAGGCCTCTGATCTCTCCATGTCCTCCGTGGTCTCCTCCTGCTCGGCACCCTCCACCTCCTCCACGGACCTGGCCTCCGCCTCCCTGGGGGCCATTGTGTCAGGGCCGCAGGGGGACCGGAACCCCGAGGGAGGGCTGGGCCCCATGCCCAAGCAGGTCAGCGACTCTGAGCTGAGGGTTCTTCAGAGCTGTTTGCGACGGTGGCGGGAAGAAGTGGAGAGTGACGTCAGAGGTGAGGCATTAAAAAAAAAGAAAAAATTTAGGTGGCATTATCTGAGACACATAAGGTTATGTCTTGGCCATCACCAGCTTAAGGCAGTTAAAATGAAATTTTGATGTTTTTTAAAATTATTTTGATGTGATTATTTGACCAAATGGGTTTTTATTTATTTTGAGGTGGAATTATTTGACTGAATGGGGTTTTATTTTTTATTTTGAGGTGGAATTATTTGACTGAGAGGCGCAGCATGTTACAAAGTTACATCATCTTCATTGCAAGCTTAGGACTTATTTTTTATTTAATTTTAAATTGAGGTGAAATTATTGGAGTGAGAGGCACTGAAGGTTACATAATCCCCATCACCAGCTTAGGACTACACCAAGACAAGAAACAAGAACTTTTGAACCTTTTAACAATTTTCTCCTTCAGTGTTTGTTGCTTTGAAAATGTGCATCGCAAAAAAATTGCATTGTGTTGTACTCTTCCATAATTTAAAAAAAAAGAAAACATTTTTGTTTTTTGTTGTTGTTTTTTTCAATCGTTTTTTCAGCTTAGTGACAGTTATCTTCCTTTCAGATGATTTTTTCTGTATTTTTTTTAACATTGTTTTGTTTATTGAGTTAGTTATTTTGTGAAACCTGTTGAAACAGTTCTTGGATATGTATCCTGAAATAGAATATGTATACATACATGCATGTATGTCCTTTGGATGAAGCTACAAGTGAAGGTCCCCCATATGTCTACACATACAAAAAGATCATGTATTGGACATTAAAGATCCTGGGGTCCATGTCAGAGTTCGGTGGATTATGGAAACGCCAAAATACCCAGGAATGCAGTGAAAAGTGTCCAGTCTTCAAAATGTTGGTGTTTGACACTATATAAAAGATGAAGAAGACGATACATACCTGTATACAATGTACATGCAACAATGACAATGAGATCCAGCTAATTGCAAGCTGGGAGTAACGGAGCAGTGAGGGTGGCTATGTACATCACAAGCAACAGAAACGACAACAGCCATAACACGCAGCAATGTAGAAAATGTCTGAAACTTTTACCAAGCAAGTTCTGACGATATGGCACGAAAGTGAAGCAGGACAGTTTCTCACTGTTCACAGAGCTGCAGTCAACGATATCCACCCTTGAAACCAAGCTTGACAGGATGTACTCTGATGAGTCCATGCAAAAAGTGAGTATGCTGCAGTGTGTGCGTGTGTGTGTGTGTGTGAGAGAGAGAGAGAGAGAGAGAGAGAGAGAGAGAGAGAGAGAGAGAGAGGTGTGTGAGAGTGTGTTTGTATGTGCATGCGTGCATTTGTGCATGCATATGTGTGTGTGTGTGTGTGTGTGTGTGTGTGTGTGTGTGTGTGTGTGTGTGTGTGTGTGTGAACCACTTTGGCTCAGGAGTAGCAGTGCTAGACAGGTAACCCATCCTTGCTGGTTTGATTTCACTGTAACTCACCTTTCTCTATGCATATGTATGTGCATGCATATGTGTGTGTGAATGCATGTGTGCATGCATGTGTGTGTGTGTGTGTGTGTGTGTGTGTGTGTGTGTGTGTGTGTGTGTGTGTGAACCACTTTGGCTCAGGAGTTGCAGCGCTAGGCAGGTAACCCATCCTTGCTGGTTTGATTTCACTGTAACTCACCTTTCTCTTCACAACCTGTGCCCTGCAGACAGGCATCTGTTGACTTTACTCTCCTTAGTTAACACAACAGCGTAATGTCTGACTTGCTGTGGTCATCCTGGTGATGATAAGAGAACTGTTGGGTCCTGGTTCCCCATCTCCCAACCTCCTGGGTTTCCATCTTCCCCAGTCCTTGCGGTCAGGAGAGAGCTCAGGCATTGAAGAAGTCATGTGGGTGTAGTTCAGCTCAGTTCAAGATGGTGTCTATGCGCTCGGAAAAGCCCGCATGCACTCCATCCTGTCTCTCAGAAGTTTCCGCACCGTTGCCTTTGAAACAGTTCCAGTGTTCGTCTGATTGGTGATGGCTGTCTGAAATCTGTGTTGGTGTAGGTGGGTGGATGTGCCTGTGCAGATTTGTTTTATCATGTCTTTTTATTTAACTGCATATGCGGGTTGGGGTTGGGGTTGGGGGTCTGTTGGGGGAACAGCATATGATTGTTCAGCAGCGGGCACCTCTTTGAATGCATTGGTTACATTACGACACCATGAGCGTGACTTGCACATCGATACTGAACACTACGCGTCTACAGTTGTGGTCGTCATCATCGTCCTTGTTAACTGGACTCACTTGGTTGCAGTTCCCCTACCACCTGCATGCCGTGTTGGTGCACGAAGGCCAAGCAGCCAGCGGCCACTACTGGGCATTCGTCTACGACCAGTCCCGTTCCCTGTGGCTCAAGTTCAACGACATCACCGTGTCCGAGTCCTCCTGGGAAGAGCTGGAGAGGGAGAGCGTCGGGGGGTACCACAACGCCAGCGCCTACTGCCTCATGTACGTCGACAGGGCCCGGATACAGGACTGCGCAGGTGCGTGCTGTCTTGGTGGCAGGTCTTTTTTGTGTGTGCATATGTTGGTTGTTTCCCTTCCAGCTTGCTTCAGTCTGTGCTGTAGTGACCAAAATTTGTGATTTTGAGGGAAAGAAGGACTAAAGTCAAGCATTTAGGGTCAGGCTGGTGGGGGGGTTGTCATGAATAGAATGCATCTGCGGAATTGTTCTCATCAGTTAACATTTGTTTGGCAAAATGTGGACTACAGGACAAGGTTTGATTGGTCTGTTTGTCAGAGAGGGCAGAGGCGTCCGCTTCAGCATCGCACAATGTGGACACCATCGAAACTTTGCCCCCTGACCTCCAGGAAGCCGTTGCCATGGACAACAAGATGTTTGCGCAGGAGATTGAGGACTGGGACAACGAGCAAGCCAGGAAATCCATGAGCGATCCGGAAGTCACCGTCACCTACGAACACAGGCCTAGTACGTTTGTGTGCTTCTGGTCCATGGTGCCTTGGGCTGATCAGATTCAGCATGTGTCACGCAGATCAGCTGTGCGTGCAAGGGTTCATCCTGAGGTGACCCTGTGTAATAGAAGAGTGCTGAAATTTCAAGAGCTGGCTAGCTGTGCACGTGGTCCCTGTAGGAGTGTGCCGTTTTCTTCAGGGCAGTGTTGCTGGTATTTGTCCTGTGTGGCTGATCAGATGTTAAAATCCAGTTGCTAACTGACTGTTGCTGATACTTGTCCTGTGGTTGACAGGATGTTAAAATCCAATAACTGACTGTTGCTGATACTTGTCCTGTTGATCCTGTGTGGTTGACAGGATGTTAAAATTCAGTTATTAACTGACTGTTGCTGATACTTGTCCTGCAGTGACCCTGTGTGGTTGACAGGATGTTAAAATTCAGTTATTAACTGACTGTTGCTGATACTTGTCCTGCAGTGACCCTTTGTGATTGACAGGATGTTAAAATTCAGTTATTAACTGACTGTTGCTGATACTTGTCCTGCAGTGACCCTGTGTGGTTGACAGGATGTTAAAATTCAGTTATTAACTGACTGTTGCTGATACTTGTCCTGCAGTGACCCTTTGTGATTGACAGGATGTTAAAATTCAGTTATTAACTGACTGTTGCTGATACTTGTCCTGCAGTGACCCTGTGTGGTTGACAGGATGTTAAAATTCAGTTATTAACTGACTGTTGCTGATACTTGTCCTGCAGTGACCCAGTGTGGTTGACAGGATGTTAAAATTCAGTTATTAACTGACTGTTGCTGATACTTGTCCTGCAGTGACCCTGTGTGGTTGACAGGATGTTAAAATTCAGTTATTAACTGACTGTTGCTGATACTTGTCCTGCAGTGACCCTGTGTGGTTGACAGGATGTTAAAATTCAGTTATTAACTGACTCTTGTCAGTACTTGTCCTGCGGTGACCCTGTGTGATTGACAGGATGTTAAAATTCAGTTATTAACTGACTCTTGTCAGTACTTGTCCTGCAGTGACCCTGTGTGGTGGACAGGTCATTAAAATCCAATTACTGACTGATAATTGTCCTGCAGTGATCCCGTGTGGTTGACAGGATGTTAAAATAAATTTTTTAACTGACTGTTGCTGGTACATGTCCTGCAGTGACCCTGTGTGGTTGAGAGGACGTTGAAATCCAGTTAGTGACTGACTGTTGCTGACACTTGTCCTGAGATGACTGTGTGTCGTTGACAGGACGTTAAAATCCAATTCCTGACTGACTGTTGCTCGTGCTTGTAATGCAGTGACTGTAGGGTTCACAGGGCATTAAAATCCAGTTACTGAACCAGTAGTGTGCTCTGTTTCCCAACATGGAGCACACTAATGGGTGAACTTTCATAGGAATCATGGGCAGTGTTAATGGAACCATTCACAGTCAAACTTTTGAACGGTGGGTCAGTTGGAGTGTGTCATTTGACTGATCGGTTAACAGGGTGGGGTGTGATTGATTGTTTAGTGTTTGCTGATTGGTGGAGTGTGTCATAAAAAAATTATTGACCGATGGGAATGTTTTAGTTGATTGATCAGGTGATGGGTGGGGTGTGATTGATCCATTGATCAGGGTTTATTGATGGACGGAATGTGTCATTTTTCTGACTGATGGGAGTGTCTCAGTTGATTGATCAGTTGATGGGTGGGATGTGATTGACTGATTGATTGATATGGGGTTTGTTGATTGATGGAGTGTTCCATTTGTTTGACGGGAGTGTTTCAGTCAATTGATCAGTTGATGGGTAGGGTGTGATTGATTGATATGGGGTTTGTTGATTGATGGAGTGTGTCATTTTTTTACTGATGGGAGTGTCTCAGTGGATTGATCAGTTGATGGGTGGGGTGTGATTGATTGATATGGGGTTTGTTGATTGATGGAGTATTTCATTTGTTTGATGGGAGTGTTTCAGTTGATTGATCAGTTGATGGTTGGGGTGTGATTGATTTATATGGGGTTTGTTGATTGATGGAGTGTGTCATTTGATGGGAGTGTTTCAGTTGATTGATCAGTTGATGGATGGTGTGTGGTTAACTGATTGATTGATCAGTGTTTGTTAGTTGATGGTGTGTGTCCTTTTTTTGACTGAGGGGAAATGTTTCAGTTGATAATTAGGTGTGATTAATCGATTGATGGGGCATGTTGCTTGATGACGTGCCAGTTTGACAGAGCATCTCACTTGACTGATCAGTGGCTGTACAGGGTTGTGTTGATTGGTTGGTCAATGCCATGTGTCACACAGTTGATTTGATTGACTGACAGGTGGAATTTTGATTGGTTGCTTGATGCCACATGTCACTCAGTTGATTTGATTGACTGATGGGTGGAATTTTGATTGGTTGGTCGATGCCATGTGTCATTCAGTTGATTTGATTGATTGACGGGTGGAATTTTGATTGGTTGGTTGATGCCATGTGTCACTCAGTTGATTTGATTGACATATGGGCGGAATTTTGATTGGTTGGTCGATGCCATGTGTCACTCAGTTGATTTGATTGACTGACGGGCGGAATTTTGATTGGTTGGTCGATGCCATGTGTCACTCAGTTGATTTGATTGACTGACGGGTGGAATTTTGGTTGGTTGGTTGATGCCATATGTTGCTCAGTTGATTTGATTGACTGATGGGTGGAATTTTTGTCCCATGCAGCCCAGCCAGCCTCCCCGCAGACAACCCACCTCTCTCATCCCTCCCTGCCCAGCAGCCACGCCCGCTTGTCCTTCCCTGAAACCATCAAGGCTGTGGAGCGTGTCACAGTCTGTGTGACTTCTGACCTGCAGATCGAGGCTCTCAAGCAGGTAATTACAGTGTGAGTGTGTGGGTGTGTGTGTGTGTGTGGGTGTGTTTGGAGTATGTGTATGTGTGCTTGTAGAGAGAACACATGCTTGTAGAGAGAACACAGATATGAGTGTGTGTGTGTGTGTTTGAGTGTGAGTTAGCGTATGTGTATGTGTGCTTGTAGAGAAAACACATGCTTGTAGAGAGAACACAGATATGTGTGTGTGCATGTGCATGCATGCGTGTGTGTGTGTGAGTGCGAGTGAGTATATGGGTATGTGTGCTTGTAGAGAGAACACATGCTTGTAGAGAGAACACAGATTGTGTGTGTTTGTGGGCATGTGTGTGTGTGTTTGAGTGCGAGTGAGTATATGTGTATGTGTGCTTGTAAAGAGAACACATGCTTGTAGAGAGAACACAGCTATGTGTGAGTGTGTGTTTGAGTGCAAGTGAGTGAATGTATATGTGTGCTTCTAGAGAGAACACGTGCTTGTAGAGAGAACACAGATGTGTGTGTGTGTGTGTGTGTGTGTGTGTGTGTGTGTGTGTGCATGTGTGAGTGCGTGCGTGTGTGTGTCTTGTGGTGTGTGTGTGTGTGTGTGTGTGCATCATGCGTGTGTGTGCATTGTGTGTGTGTGTGTTTTTAATGTTTAAAAGCAGCAATAA
Organism: Alviniconcha strummeri; assembly: GCA_963584105.1. Taxonomy (NCBI): domain Eukaryota; kingdom Metazoa; phylum Mollusca; class Gastropoda; family Provannidae; genus Alviniconcha; species Alviniconcha strummeri. The sequence continues at coordinate 10,611,998 of OY757557.1, forward strand.
AAAAGGAACTTCCAGCCCATCCTCTACAGGTTTTACAGGGTAAAAACATGCTGTGGTGTAGGTCTGTGACCAGCCTGCCTGCAGCAATTACCTTTGTACTTGCTGCCTTCACAGATGTGCTGTTTTCCATCAAAACAACCTCAAATGAAACTGAGACTGTTTCATGGCTGTTCTAATAAAAATTAAAGTTGGTGACAGAAGCGATATAAAGAAGCAGTTTTCTCCAAAAGGTTAATTGCATAGGCTCGGGCAAGGCATTTTAACCTAAAGGTGACATTTTCAGACCAACATATCTTTTTTGTTGTGAGGGTTACAGCTATAGTCTTTCACAGAAGAAACACTATGTATATAATGTAGGTGTACACAAAATGGTATGTTTATTTGGATGCATTGTTGTTGAGAAATGCCAGTTTGAAAAATGCTTTTCATTAGAAAATGCTGAAAACAATTTACCATGTGACAAAGCACTTTTTTCTAAGATGATCCAATCAACATAAAAATGTGGACAAATGATCAAAACAAACATAGATTGAACAAATCAAGAGGAAGAAAATGATTTTTGTTTATAATTAATGTTTTATTGATGTTTAAAACTACATTATTTAATAGCCAAGGGAGGTTACCAGGGAAGGAAAAAAGGGAAATAACCCAGCACTTTCACACTTCACAACACAACCAGTGGGCTACTAGCAGGGAACACTAGTACTAAAGTCATTTTGGTTGTATGTGTAACTTATGTAATACAATACACAAACATTACCAAAAGATTTTATTTTTTAATTAAAAATAAAGTAATTATACAACACAATCACACATCAGAGATATAAATATTATCGAACAGTTACAGTGGAAGAAGTTTCATGCAAATTCCAAGCCTTGGGACCTCAAATGACAGCCGACCCCCCTCATAAGCATGCATATATTTCATAACTCTTTACATATTTATGCACACTCTCTGTTCAAATACACAAAACATCCTGAAAAATATAACTTTTTTTCTTAGTCTTAAACACCATTCTCATTCTTAAAATTATCAGGCTTGTACTAACACTTGTATCATAGTCACTCCAGTCAGTGTTATGAAGAAATGCTATGATGATTATAATGTTAATGTCTGTTAACACAACCATACATGACATGTCACTGAAATGCTTTGATGATGATTATGTTATTGTCCATTTCTTATATAGCTACTGACAAAACAAAGTTCCGTGAAAAATAATCTGGAAAGTTTCATACAGATGCAAATTCCCAGCCTTGGGACCACAAAGGACAGCCAAATTCGTCATACGCAAGCATATGTTTCAGAACTCTTTACATGTTTATGTACACTGTTCAAATAACTGTGGCACATTGGACCGCTCAAAATAGCAGGGAGTGACATCATCCAGTATCTTGGAGTCAAATGCCTGGGGAAGTCCATGAACTTCAACCATGGCTGGGTATTCTTTTCAGGAATCTGTCAACAACAACAACAAAAAGTTAACACAAAATCTAACCCCAACTAGCCCCTCAAAGTTATATATATATATATATTTCCCGTAATTGCTAAACTATGATTTCACCAGTATGAAGATATCTCTTCATTAATGCAATAAAACTACATATTCAGTCCATTCATGGTGTTGATGTGCTAATTTCAGCGTGCAGAGGCCGACTTTTAGTTCTGCAGGTGTACTCGCTACTGGCTTGCCTGATCGGTTTGGCAACGTCAAACTTCGATCAGGTTCGATTTTTTTTTTCACTCACGGGGCAATAAGAATATGAAATGACTTATATGCTCAATAATTAGATTAATCCCTAAGCTATCTTCTGGTGTTCGTTTCAAGACTTACATTCGTGGATTATGCGATGAAAACCTTCCCGGTACAGAGGACACTTGCTGGTTTTCAAACGGTTGCTGACCAACGTCACATGAACGGAAACTTTTGAAAATACCTCTAATTGGTTAAACTCGACCTCCTCTATCTGTTGTATGGTTTCTGATTGGCTGCGTTACGGTTTACATGACCCGCGACCCAAAACAGACGCGGTCTGTGTGAGGTTCGTTAAAGCGAAATTGACCGCAGCGCTAGCAGTGAAAATGCAGCTGCGGACAGTGCCCGATGCGACAGCGCTTATCAGTATTAGGCCGCTCACAGTGTTGTCGCTTAGCGTGCAACGGCGATGAATTTGTTCTCTTTTAAAAAATGTTTAAAAATACTTCTAATGTATCAATGGTATTCACATGAGTGCCAATAGAAAGAGGAATGTTCGCTCTTTTGTTTCATTATCATAAATAATCCCATTCACAAATATCTCGGATTTGTTCTTCAGGCAAAATGAGCCAATTTCACTGCAAAATGCCCTGCCCAAGCCTAAATTGCAGCTGATTGTTCGGCGTCAGATCGAAGCAAAAATCACTGTTGAATTGTGACATCCAGGCCATTTTGTGACTAGAGTCAGCCAAATCTACAGTAAAAGGTAGTGAGGGATGGGGGGGTGGGGGGTGGACATGATCTCTATTATTGCCAGAATGTTTTTCTTCTATGCATTAGACAGAGTGAACACTTCTAAAATGATTCAGACTGGAAAGACAGAGGAGAAAAAGTGTAAGTACTGAATGAATGTCACTGTGAAGATGGTAATAATATAGCATTTGTGGTGTGGTGTAAAGACAGAGCTACAAAAATGGTTACCACGGAATATTTTGATAATATAGGCTACTTCAGTATTGTGACCCCCAGGTTAGGCTGTTTGACCCTTCGATTTTTAGACAAGGGGGCATTTTGACCCACTCCTAAAATTTCTACAGGGAACACTGGGAGTGGTACTTCTGTTCAGCAGTCAAGTATACAAACTGCCAAGGGCCGATTGGTAGTTTCTGTTTTTCTCCCCAGGCTGCCACCAGTGAGCTGAAAAGGCTGCAGGGAATTGCGGATGCCGTGCCTCTCAAGCTGCCAAAGGAGGACACTCGTCTACGCCACATCATCGTCTACCTGTTGTGCAACTCTGCCAGCAATGGCACCAAGCACATTGTGCTGTTGGAGCAGTTTGCCTACCTGACGGTGCTGGATCACGACAGCAGGTGAGAAAAGTGTGTGTTGTGTTGAGCAGTTTGCCTACCTGATGGTGCTGGATCACGATAGCAGGTGAGAAAAGTGTGTGTTGTGTTGAGCAGTTTGCCTACCAGACAGTGCTGGATCGCAGCAGCAGGTGTGAAAAGTGTGTGTTGTGGGCCAGTTTGCCTACCCGACAGTGCTGGATCGCAACAGCAGGTGAGAAAGGTGTGTGTTGTGTGGAGCAGTTTGCCTACCTGACTGTACTGGATCATGACAGCAGGTGGGAAAAGTGTGTGTTGTGTGGAGCAGTTTGCCTACCTGACTGTACTGGATCACTACAGCATGTGAGAAAAGTGTGTGTTGTGTGGAGCAGTTTGCCTACCTGACAATGCTGGATTGCAACAGCAGGTAAGAAAAGCATATGTTGTGTGACTGCTAGATCATGATGGAAGGTGAGAAAAGTGTGTGTCTTGCTGTTGGAGCAGTTTGCCTACCTGACTGGTAGATCATAACAGCAGGTGAGAAAAGAGTGTGTTATCTGACGGTGCTAGATCATGACAGCAGGTGAGAAAAGTGTGTGTTGTGTGACTGGTAGATCATGACAGCAAGTGAGAAAAGTGTGTTGTGTGACGGTGATGGATCACAACAGCAGGTGAGAAAAGTGTGTGTTGAGCAGTTTGCCTACCTCAGTACCTCATGACAGTGCCAGGTCAGCTTCACCTGCCATCACAATCTAACACAGTCAGGTAACACACACTTTCTTCACCTTGATTCCTATGAACCCTGCTGTAGTGTATGCAAGAATGAAATAAGTTCCAGTGCCACAAGGGCTAGACTGATTATCCGTGACATGCATGGCGTTCGAAGGGTGACAATGAACTTGACACATGTGGCTGTAGTGGTGACATGTGGCATTTGAAGGGTGACAGTGAACTTTATGAATGTGTCTGTTTCCTTGACAATGAACTTCATGAATGTGCCCCTATCCTTGATGCATGTGGCATTTGAAGGGTGACAGTGAAGTTCATCTGTGTGCCTATATCCTTGACTTACGTGGTATTTGAAGGGTGGCAGTGAACTTTATGAATGCGCCTGTATCCTTGACACATGTGGCATTTGAAAGGTGGCAGTGAACTTCACAAACGTGCCTGTGTGCTTTTCAGAATGAAGCAGCTGAGGTTGACGCTGTGTGAGGAGATCAGTCAGATCCGGAAGGCCAACGCTGATGCAGCCAACAATGGCAATGAAGATTATGAGGTGAGGCCTCTTTAACTACTCAGCTCTGCTCAAAATGCATTGAAGGATTTATTTGCGGCTTTATCTTTAATCCTTTGTGTAAAATTTGGGTTGCCTTAAAATGTGGAAAATTTGGGTTGCCTTACCTGGGTAAGGCTACAGTGGCCCGAAGAGCAGTGCTGCCCATTCCTGCTGGTGTGTGTGTGCATCCAGATTGGCATAGCTGGCAGTGTTTGGGATTTTTAACATGCACGGAGGTGTTAAGGCAAATAATTTCACAAGGGGTCTCTGAATACCATAAGAGAATGTGCACTGAAAGTTGGCTCAGAGCTGAAAGTTGGCTCAAGGACTGGGTCCAATGGGCACAGTATCATGTAATGGGTGAAATTCAGTGCAGGGAATGTTTGAACCCTAAACACATGCAGTTGATAGCAGGCTGGTCTGGCTAGTCAGTGGAGCAGTTGAGGTCAGCTGGTTCTGAGAACAGGCAAAAGAAAGACTTGGGGAAAAGGTTTGAACCCTAAATAGATGCAGTTGATAGCAGGCTGGCTTGGCTAGTCAGTGGAGCAGTTGAGGCCAGTTGGTCCAGAGAACAGGCCAAAGAAAGACTCAGGGGTAAAGGTTTGAACCTTGGAACAGATGCAGTAGATAGCTGGCTGGCTAGGTTAGGCTGGCAGCCCAAGGTGCTGATGGCATGTGGTGCTTGTGGTTTCAGGGCTGGCACATACGCTACCATCAGTTCCGACAAGCCGTTCACATGTTTGTTCAGGGCCTGCAAGCCTACTACAAAGAGAGGTGAGACAGCCTGGTGGTGTGTGTGTGTGAGTGTGCGTGCTTGTGTGTGTGTATGTGAGCATGTGTGCTTGTGTGTGCATGCGTGCATGTGCGCGTGTGTGTGTGTTACACAGACTACCTCACTTGGGCATGCCTTTGGTTCTGTGTGTGTGGGGGTGGGTGGGTGTGTGTAGTATGTGTGTGTATGTGTATGGGTGGGTGAGTGTGTGTGTATGTGTGTGTGTGAGCTTCTTCTTGAGAAGTAATCATTATCTAAATGAACATAGAAACAAACTGAAATGGGACCACTTTTTTGACTGATTTACTCATGATTCTGTGTTATCGCTCAGCGTTTGTTGCTAGCAGGTTTTGCAGCATACCACAGTTGTTGTACACACACTTAAGTGTTTTAGTGGTGCTTCACTCAATTTGTTGACAATCAGTTTGTTGACTCATACCCTCTGGTCTATTATACATTTGACACTGATTAGGTCAGTCACAGAAAACTGACGACAGCATTTAGCAAAATAGTGATTGCAGTGGTACTGTGGAAACTGCCTTATTTTCAAACTTGGTATACTTTTCACCAAAAGTTTAGCATTGCAATTTTCGGTTACAATACAGTAATACTTTACTAATGCTTAAAAAGGAAGTTCAGTCGCATGCCTTTGACAAATAATAATAATTAAAAGTACATATAAAAAGTAAATACCATACAGTTTCAGTCACTTAATTAGAATAAAAAATAAAATAAATAAACAAGAAGAAGAAAGTTTTAATCCTTTTTTCAGATTTAACTTAGAAAGAGTCTTCCTAAGATTCAAGATTTAAGAGTATTATCTCATCAGAGATATTTAAATGCCTAATATACTTTCTTTGGTGAGTATATAATACCATGTGCAGCTGTTGTGGCAAACTTGGTGGTTTAGTTTCACTGTCCAGTTGTGATGGTCAGGTACACAGAAGCCCTGCCCTACTTCAACCAGTCATGGCTTCACAATCGCCTGGCGTGCAGGGGACTGTCTACACTGGCTGGCATCGACAACCGACTCATCTCCTTTTTCAGGCGAAACTGTCTACAAGTAAGGGTGGAGGGTGTTGGTGGGGTGGGGCATGGGGTAGGGGGGTGTCTGTCGTGCATAATGTTTCTCTCTCCATCGGTCGGTAATTTATTTATTTCTTCTCCCTTCCCTGTCCTTTTTTTCTTCTTCTGTCCCTCCATCTTCCTTTCCATTGTCAGTTATGGTTTAGCTCTCCCAGACTTTGTTCCACTGTGTGTGTGTGTGTGTGTGTGTGTGTGTGTGTGTGTGTGTGTGTGTGTGTGTGTGTGTGTGTGTGTGCATGCATGTGTGCTTGTGTATGCATGTGTGCGTGTGCATGCATGCGTGTGTGTGTGTATGCATGTGTGCGTGTGCATGCATGCGTGCGTGTGTGTGTGTGTGTGTGTGTGGCTGCTTGTATACACGAGACAGAAACAAAATCTGAGAGAGAGAGAGGGAGAGAGAAAATATTGCACACACTGTCCTAGCTATAGAAAAAAAGAAGTAAAAACAGCAGATGCACACCCTCGTGTATGCAAAGGCTAGCAGTATAGTCTGTGCATGTGTGTGGGCAGGTGTGGTGCGCGAGGAATACAATGCTGTGTTTATATATTATTTTTGAGGTTTTATGGAAACCTACTTGTTGGTCTTGTGAAGCGCAGTGTGTTGCTTACCCTTGACTGAGGGATAACAGCGCTGTAGAAATGACCACTGCTATTTGATGTTGTTACTGTTATAGCTGAAATTCCAGAAGCTAAAAGGAGCAAGATGTGCCTTTGGTGGAGTTTATGTCCCTTGTGTTTACTCCTGTGTCTGGTGAGAGTTGACACAGACAACCAAGGTCTTTGTTGTGTTTGTGTGACAGCTTTCAAGTGCTAGTTAACTCCCTTGTTTGTGGACTCTAAAAGTCAAACGATGAAGAGCACTTACGCTTGATTTTCAGTGGGGTCGTTAAAGAGGATTTCTGCTTCAGCGTGTTTAGGTGCTCTGTGCTGTATTGTATGGTGTTCCTGGCTTTGCTGGACAGCGAGTGACGTCTGCCAAGCGCTAATGCACTCCTTTGTGGATTCTAAAAGGAAGATGGTGAAGAGCACTTATGCTTGATTTTCAGTGGGGTCTTTAAAGAGGGCTTACATTGCTAGTCCACTGTGCTATATCTTTTGGTGTTCTTGGCTTTGTTTGACAGCATGTGAATGGGGAGGCGATGCAGCAGTTTGAAGTGGACTCGGATGTGTCGGACGCCCTGACATTGATGTGCAATCAGATCCTTCCTTCCTTGGCGTTCCTGTCACAGTCAGGGGTTGAGTCCGACACAGAAACGCTGGAACAGCTGCGTGGCAAATGGTGTGCTTTTCTGGAAAAGGAGCTCACAGGTAAGACAAAAATGTTCTGTTTGTGGAAGTGTGTGTGTGGATTGTTTGGTGCGTGTGTGTTTGTGTATGTATGCGTGTGTGTGGGGATGGGTGTGTATATGTGTGTGTGTGTGTGTGTGTGTGTGTGTGTGTGTGTGTGTGTGTGTGAGAGAGAGAAAGAGAGAGAGAGATGCAGAGAGACAGAGACCGAAAGAGATGGAGGCAGAGAGAGAGGGGAAATCAGACAGAGCAAATGAGAGGCAGAGTGAGAGAGAGAGAGAGAGAAAAATAGTAATGAATAGTATAAAAGTGACAAACAACAATGAAACAATGTATGTTGACTAAAATGTTCATTACCAGTGCTGTGCAAGTTGTTGAACTTCAAGAGCAGTAAATCATACTTTTCTCCGCAGAATGATCTCAGTTCTTTTTAACATTTGATGTCTCCATTAAATAAAATGCAGATGATGGTACTTTGTTCTTGTTTGCTTTGCGACTATGTCAGTGATGTTGTGTTACAATCAAAGTGCCACACCCACTTTGAGTTGAATAGCAAACATTTCAAAGATGACGGCCAGTGTTTAACAAAAGAAGAAGACCGTTTTGTTTGTTTCCACTTTTAATTAGCCAACTTCAGTTATGAACCGACTTTCTGCTTTACTTCTAACACCAGTTCAAAATAGGCTTATGGCATTATGCATGCTGTTTATACCCAACCCACACCGCATGGTGCTTTTTTTTTTTGCTTCTTTTTTTTTTCAGAGGGTGTTAAACACCAATTCATTTACTTACTTGCTTTCAGAGACCAAGATCGAGAAGCTGCAGGACTTCCTGACAAAGATGTTTGAGAACTTTTCGGAGGTGAAGCTGGAGAAACCACAGAGTGTGAAGGTGGCGGAGATGACGGAGCTGTTCAACGACTACTGCAAGATCATGCAGAAGGCCTATGACACCGGGGACATTCAAAAAGCGATGGCTGCCAGATAGGGGGGACCTGGGGGGTCGGGGGAATGGGGAGGGGAGCTGACCTGAGTGTGGAGTTGTGAAGGGGTTTGCTGGATTCCTATTGTGCCAAGGAGATGATGATTGTGTGTATGTGTGTCAGTGTGTGTGCATGCATGTGTGTGTGTGTGTGCGTGTGTATGCATGAGTGTTAAAGAGCTTCTGTTTGTTGCAGAGCTGAGTCGCAAAACTGCATGCATTTACAGTGTTTCTTTTGGTTTGTTTTTATGGTGCACATTAGAACACGTGCATTTCAATACAGGCATGTGCCCTCTTTTTTGTCTCTTTTTTTCTTCTCTTTTTTTGTTTTGTTTTGTGTGCTCTGTTGTCCCTCATAACGGTTGTACATATATATATGTGAATATGATTTTTGAAAGAAAAGTCTCAAAAGCATACATCTGTGTGTTTGTGTGATGGGGACAGTTTTATACCTGTATAATAATATGTTGATGTGACAGGTTTAATATTACCTCCACTCACTCTCTCTCCCACATTGCCCCCTCCCCATTACCCATATAACAAAAATAGGGAGGGGTGCGGGGGGGGGGGGGGGGGGGGGTGTCACTTGTTATTTTCAGTTGGTTTTTTTCTGATCTGTCCCTGTGAGGTGAAAGTTCAGTTTATGATACATTTGGTCAGTTGTTTTGTGTGTGTGGGGTGGGTGGGGGGGGGGGGGGGTGAATTGGAATGTGGCAGTCAAAGTCACTTGTTACTTTTGAACAATGACAGTTTAATTCAACTGCATCTTCTTGACACTGAGGTAGGAGAGAGGGAGACAGACGGACAGGTGGACGTTTAAAGTTTTTGATTCCATTTAAAAAAAAAGTTGAATCCAGCAGTCTTTGGTACAGGTGTTTGTCGCAGAGCCTGTGGTACAGGAGTTTGTAGCAGAATCTTTGGTACGGGTGTTTGTAGCAGAGTTTGTGGTACAGGTGTTTGAAACAGTCTGTGGTACAGGTGTTTGTTGCAGAATCTTTGGTACAGGTGTTTGTAACAGAGTTTTTGGTGCAGGTGTTTGTAACAGTCTGTGGTACAGGTGTTTGTAGCAGGGGCTATGGTACAGGTGTTTGTAGCCCAGTAAGTAAGTAAACATGGTGCTTAACGTCCACAGAAACCATAAGGCTTATTAGGGATGGGGAGAAGGGGGCATGGACTGGGAGGAGAGAGATTAAATACCTATCGCTACAGCCCAGTCTGTGGTACAGGTATTTGTAGCAGTCTGTGGTACAGGTATTTGTAGCAGTCTGTGGTACAGGCGTTTGTAGCAGAGTCTGTGGTACAGGTATTTGTAGCAGTCTGTGGTACAGGCGTTTGTAGCAGAGTCTGTGGTACAGGTATTTGTAGCAGTCTGTGGTACAGGCGTTTGTAGCAGAGTCTGTGGTACAGGTGTTTGTAGCAGTCTGTGGTACAGGCGTTTGTAGCTGAGTCTGTGGTACAGGTGTTTGTAGCAGAGTCTGGTACAGGCGTTTGTAGCAGAGTCTGTGGTACAGGTGTTTGTAGCCGAGTGTATGGTACAGAATACTTTTTGGCTTGCAAAATATTTTTTTTTGCTTATGCGATTCATTTGTGGAACCAGATCTCGATAACTATGGCTCGTTAGTTAATTGACCTTAAGGCCCAGTCAAACATAAATAGATACGGGTTTATGTCCAGTGTGGGCAAGAGGCATTTGGTGTGTGTACATGTGTTTATTTGAGTCTTTTTTTTTTGGTTTTGTCTTTTTCTTTTTTGAGAACTGTCTGTGCCTGTTGTGCACATTGCAGGTATATATATGTATATATAGTAGGAAGTGTAAATTTGCCTTGCATCAAGTTTGCTTGGAGTTTGAGTGTCCTGTCAAGTCCCCCCCCTCTCAGCTTATGCTTTCCGTCAGAGTTCTCTCCCTCCGACTGTAGCTGAAGATTCCCCAACAGTAACAACCACATGTACTCTATCACCTTTTGCTCGGTTACCAACAAAATCTAACAGGAAAATCAGAGTTTCTGATTCACCCAACTCCCTCACCATTTTTTTATGGCCCCGCTTGAAAATTGTAGTGGGGGGGGGGGGGGGGGGGTGCAGGAGTGATATTATGGAATCGCTGTGGCACTGTGTCTGGATTTTGTCTGGGCAGTATCTTCTGAACCTCTTGATGAGAACCGGTGTGGCCTAGTGGTAAGGCGGTTGGCCGGTAAGCGGAAGGACCTCGGTTCGATACCGCTTCGGCTCTCCTTTCTCTTCAAAAGTTGTGGTTTGTGGACATGGTCTTGTGACAGTGTAGCGATAGGTATATACTCTCCCTCTCCCCCCACCTCCATACCCCCTTCCCCCATTCTCCCCGTCCCTAATAAGCCTTATGTTTTCTGTGGACGTTAAGCACCATGTTTACGTACTTTACCTCTCGACTTTCTTTCACAAAACACAATGAGGCATTATCATGAGTCAGGGTTGTGGCAAAGGTCAAGGTGAGAGGACTTTTGTATTTGCTATACAAGGCAACAGACCATTATTGGTGTTATTTGTGTGTATGTTTTTGGACTGGGGGTGGGGTGGAGGTGACATTCTTTCTAAAGATGTGTAAACTGCCCAAAAGATGAGTCCACATTAAGCAGTGGCCTCATGGCCACGCCCGCAGTTATGCCCCCTCCTTCAAGCCCCCCCCCCCCCCAGCCTTTCCTCCCCAACACACACACACATACACACACACACACACACACACACACACCTTTTTTTTTTTAATGGTTTCTATTTGTTTAGTCTCAGTTATCCATTCCTTGTCTATAGCAATGAATGAGTGAGTGAGTGGAGGAAATGCTTTGAGACTTTACGTACTGCCAAAGAGTTGATGGGTAGACTTGTTGTTGCAAAGGTGCTATGGCTGTTGTGTTCGTGTCCCGTTTTCCACTCTGGCTCTGAGAGGGCAGTTTCGTACCTGCGTATGTGCTTGTGCGTTGTCTGTGATACCGAGAAAAGAAAAAGGATGAGTTGTTGTTATGTGGGGGGAGGGGGGGGGTGTGTTAAGTTATTTGAGTCCGTTTCATGATTTCGTTCACTTGATATTTCTGTTCCGTTCTTGCGATGCTTCTGACTGGAAAACGTTTGTGGGGTGTTTTATATTTCAAATATGTTACTGAATCAAAGTGTTTATCAAATATGTGTACATAATTATAGTATCAAAGTAATACTAATAATAAAAAAAAGACGTTTCCAATGAATGTAAGTCTTAAAATGGATGTACATTAGTTGGGGTGTTGCATCTTTAACGAATACTGGCAAAGATTGTATTCCCCACAGTGTGAGATGTATAGTCCTTGGTGAGAATCTCGCAATTGCTCTTACGGGTTTTGTGTTTTTGTATTGATGAAAACGTGGATAAAAACGTTTGCAAAGGTCTCTTGTGTATGCCTTGTAGAAGTGAGTCGGGTTGATTTACAATTATATCCTTGGTTTGGCGTTGCTGATACATGCGTTTGATTTTGATCTTTCTGTTTGTATCAGTGACTGTGTTATGTTATCACCCCGTAACAGAACACAGTGTTCAGATGTGCAGTAAGTAACGTCAACCGTTTCTTTTAAATCAAAATGTGCATGGATTAAATCAGTCTCCCAGATGTTTGACCCCCCCCCCACCCCCACCACCCCTTTTTGTTTTGTTTTGTGCAGTTGGTCAGACAGGAGGACGGTCTTGACGTTGATTGTTTTAACTGTTTTTGCTGATGACACACATCACTTTTTTCCCCTTTTTTTCTCTCTTTCTTTTTTGCCCCTGAATGCCCTCATATTAAGCTTTATTCCTTCTTACCAAGCATGGCATCACGTATTTTTCTCCTTTAAAAAAGTCACACACACACACACACACACACACACACACACACACACACACACACACACACACAGAGGGTTAGTTACCCGTGACTGCTAGTGCTCCCCCTTGAACCGTCACAGGGTTACTTGCCCTTGACTGCCTGAGCAGCTGCCTGGACCCTCGGCCATAAGTTACAAATTTTCAAAATTGTAAACTCCCCACGCGTAGGGGGCGGGGATAGCTCAGTGGTTAGAGCACCGGACTCGTGATTGAAAGGTCGCGGGTTCGAATCCCTGCTGGAACGGAGGGAGGATTTTCTTCTCCAGGGTCGACTTTCTGTGCTGACTCTTATTTCGGTATCCGTTCCACCCCCGTGTTACCACAGTAGCACGTAAAAAATCCCGGTCATTCTGCCAAAAAGTGCAGGTGGCAGGTTACAGCTAAACACGCATACACCTTACGTATGTGGATTTTATTGAACCGTGCTTCGGCATTGGTCACAACTTGTCCCTAATATGTCAAATGACATCTGAGGACATTAAGCATCAACTCATCATCATCATCACTCCCCACGCTTGAAGGAGTGGAACTTGTGTTGTGCTGGTCTCGCAGCTGGTCATGCAGAACTTGTCAGGCGCAGGATTACTGTGCGCCCCGTACGGCTCAGGCTAAATAAAGATCGACACTTCCCCAGCTGACTGAAAACCGATATTTTTATTTTTTTAATCCTGTGCAGTGTTTGAATTTCTGAGTAGCGAGTGTAATTATAGCATTACAGTTGTAGGGTAAGCAAGCGACTTACTGCTCTGCGTCCTTTCAGCCAGTACAGTTATATCAGGGCGAAAGTTGTAGGTTGAATCTCTGCTTTAAAATCCTGTGTCGTGTGTCTGAATTTCGGAGTAGCGAGTGTAATTATAGCATTACAGTCGTATGGTGAACCCCAGCGTGATGCTGTCGTTTGCGGATGGCCATATTACGGCTTTGAGCCAGGCGGTGCTTTGAGCCTGGTTATAGGTCGTCAGTGGCGCGCTATGTGTGACTCAGCATTGTCACCCTGTGCTTTGAGCCTGCTTATCAGTCGTCAGTAGTGCGATGTAGGTGACTCAGCATTGTTACCTTGTGCTTTGAGCCTGGTTATTAGTCGTCAGTAGTGCGATGTAGGTGACTCAGCATTGTCACCTTGTGCTTTGAGCCTGGTTATCAGTCGTCAGTAGTGCGATGTAGGTGACTCAGCATTGTGACCTTGTGCTTTGAGCCAGGCGGTGCTGTGAGCCTGGTTATCAGTCGTCAGTAGTGCGATGTAGGTGACTCAGCATTGTCACCTTGTGCTTAGAGCCTGGCGGTGCTGTGAACTTGGTTATCACTATATCAGTCATCAGTGGCGCTGGTTATCAGTCGTCAGTGGTGTGCTATGTGTGTAACTCAGCATTGTTACCTTGTGCTTTGAGCCAGGCGGTGCTTTGAGCCTGGTTATCAGTCGTCAGAAGCGCGCTATGGGTGACTCAGCATTGTTACCTTGTGCTTTGAGCCAGGCGGTGCTGTGAGCCTGGTTATCAGTCGTCAGTAGTGTGATGTGTGTGACTCAGCATTGTTACCTTGTGCTTTGAGCCTGGTTATCAGTCGTCAGTGGCGCGGTATGTGTGACTCAGCATTGTTACCTTGTGCTTTAAACCTGCTTATCAGTTGTCAGTAGTGCGCTGTGTGTAACTCAGCATTGTTACCTTGTGCTTTGAGCCTGGTTATCAGTCGTCAGTGGCGCGCTATGGGTGACTCAGCATTGTCACCTTGTGCTTTGAGCCTGGTTATCAATCGTCAGTAGTGCGATGTAGGTGACTCAGCATTGTCACCTTGTGCTTTGAGTCTGGTTATCAGTCGTCAGTAGCGCGCTATGGGTGACTCAGCATTGTTACCTTGTGCTTTGAGCCAGCGGTGCTTTGAGCCTGGTTATCAGTCGTCAGTAGTGTGATGTGTGTGACTCAGCATTGTTACTTTGTGCTTTGAGCCTGGTTATCAGTCGTCAGTAGTGCGATGTGTGTGACTCAGCGTTGTTACCTTGTGCTTTGAGCCTGGTTATCAGTCGTCAGTGGCGCGCTATGGGTGACTCAGCATTGTCACTTTGTGCTTTGATCCTGGTTATCATTCGTCAGTAGTGCGATGTGTGTGACTCAGCGTTGTTGCCTTGTGCGGGTAGTTTTACTGGCACTGTTACGGATTTGGCAATTGGAACGGTTACGGGTTTATTTGTCCCTTTTACTGCTTGGGTGAAGGAGTCGGCACCTTTTCCCCGTGTGACCACGCAACTTTAGTACTGCTGCGGCCCAGCCAGACCCAGGTGTCTTGGGCAGAGCGCATAATTGTGGGTTTCCTGCAGTGATGGTATTAGTAATGATAGTTTGGACCGGTTTGCGCGGAATTTGTCAGAGCACAATGGTAGTGAAACTTCACCCTCCCTCCTCCCCATTCTCACTCCACCGTTTGCATGAAATTTTAACTTTTTCTGAGCACGATTGTAATGGTGTTGCCCCCCTCTCTCCCCCCCCCCCCCCCCCCCGCACCCACTCCACCCCATCGTTTGCATAAAATTTAACTCTTTCTGAGCACAATGGTAGACATGCTGCACCCCCCCCTCCCCCACACACACACACACTTCACCCAACCGTTTACATGAAATCTTAACTCTTTCAGAGCACAGTGGTGCTGGTGCCATCCCCCGTCCGCCCCCCCACCCGACTCCACACCATCGTTTACATGAATTTTAACTCTTTCTGAGCACAATGGTAGTGATGCTACCCCCTCACCCCCCACCCCACCGTTTGCATGAAATTTTAACTCTGAGCACAATGGTAGTGATGCTACCCCCCCACCCCACCGTTTGCATGAAATTTTAACACTTTCTGAGCACAATGGTAGTGATGCTACACCCCCCCCCCCCCCCCCCCCCCACCGTTTGCATGAAATTTTAACTCTTTCTAAGCACAATGGTAGTGATGCTATTCCTGGCCCACCCCCCTCTCCACTCGACCCCACCGTTTGCATGAAATTTTAACTCTTTCTAAGCACAATGGTAGTGATGCTATCCCCGGCCGACCCCCCTCCCCACTCCACCCCACCGTTTGCATGAAATTTTAACTCTTTCTAAGCACAATGGCGCTAATGTCCCCCCTCCCCACCAACCACCACCCCACCCACACCCCACCCACACACCCCACCCACTGCATTCGGACACTTTTACTGTTGTTTCCATGTTTATCCCATCTCGGTGTTTAGGTGACGCGCATAATAGTGGAAGTCCTGAAGTAATGATATTTTTTTATGTTGTTTGCATAAAATCTTTTACGTTCAGAGCACAAATGCAGTCTCCCCCCCCCCCCCCCCCCCGCCCCCCCATCTTCACAGTCACACTTTTGCAGTTGCTTCTGTGTGTGTGTATCCCCATCTAGATGTTACGTAAAGCGCATAATTTTAAATTTCTTAAAACGATGACTACATTTTTGTTTGCCTGCAGTCTTTTTTTTCTTCTTTTTTTTAGAGCACAGTGGCAATGACTGTTTTCCTTCTCCTCCTGCTTTGCCTTTGTTGCGTTTGCCAGTGACGCACATCGTCAAAGAGTTGAGACTGCCCCCCCCCCCCCTTCCCCTCTCCTCCCCCCTCCCCCTACCCCCAACAACAACATAGGTGGTGGGGGTGGGGGTGGGGGAGTGGGGGCACAAACATGAAGATGATCTGCATCTTGAGGGTGTCTATTTGGGGTGGTTTCATGAGGTTAATCTCTTGTGGGTATGCTTTCATGAAGATGGTCGTGAGGGTGGTCTCATGCAGATGATCGCTCTCACGAAGGTGGCCTGGTCCTCTTTGAGGTGGTCTCGTGAGGTGGGCCTCTAGTGGGGATGCCTTCATGAGGATCATCTTGGTCATGAGGGTGGTCTCATGGAGATGATCTCTCGTGCAGGTGGCCGGTCTGGTCCTTTTTGAAGGTGGGTCTCTGGTTGGGATGCTTTCGTGAAGATGATCTTGGTCATGAGGGTGGTCTCATGCAGATGATCTCTCGTGCAGGTGGCCGGTCTGGTCCTTTTGGAGGTGGGTCTCTGGTGGGGATGCCTTCATGAGGATGATCTTGGTCATGAGGGTGGTCTCATGCAGATGATCTCTCTTGCAGGTGGCCGGTCTGGTGGGGATGCCTTCGTGAAGATGATCTTGGTCATGAGGGTGGTCTCATGAGGGTGGTTTCATAAAGATGATCTCTCTCATGAAGGTGGCTGGTCTTTCTTTGAGGTGGGTCTCTGGTTGGGATGCTTTCGTGAAGATGGTCTTGGTCGTGAGGGTGGTCTCATGAAGATGATCTCTTTCATGAAGGTGGTCTGGTCTTTTTTGAGGTGGTCTGATGAGGTTGGTCATGAGGCTCACGGTGGCGGGGAGGGGTGGGGGGTGGGGGTGTCACACAGGAGTGCAAGTGGTGTGGTGAAGCGGTCTCTTGAAGGTGTGTTTCTCTGTGTGTTAGTCTTCTCTTATCAGTCTTTATTGCATGCTCTGTTTCGTTGCCTCCAGCGTTGAGATTAACCAAAGCCCAGTGATTAATAATTGAACACAGCTCCTGTGCATCATGTTCTGCTGTATGCTTACAGGGCTTGTCGTGACTTATGCAACGGCGCTGTTTTACGTGCGTGAATTAAGAGATGTGTCTGAGCACAGCTCTGAAGGTGCTATGTCAAAGTGTCGTGTTTTGTTTTGCATTGCATGCAAGAAGCTGTCTACAGGGAAGACACGGAAGTGTTTACG
>OY757557.1:10634202-10636702 GCA_963584105.1 Alviniconcha strummeri
GATAAGACTAACTGCAGACCAGTTATATTATCAACACAGGGTCCTGTGTCTCAGAAGACCGCTTTGACCTTTGGGTGAGTTTTCTCTCACCAAAACCAAAGCCCGTCTATTTTAAAATAGACGGGTTTTGACCAAACACAACAGCGACAAGTCTTCTGGCAAGAGATCGGGAGTACTTCTGGATTCGGCCGCTGCCATCTTTTCGGGTCGCTTGCCAGAGGGGCGGAGCTTACGGCTGGAAGCGGTGCGTTGTGGAGTGGTCTATTATGTTTGTTCTGATCGACAGACGGCTGGGACAACCCCCCAGCAGGCGAGACGGCGCCGGACGACCCCACAGGCCCCTACCCGACCTACGAGCTGTTCGACCTCGACGCAGACCCCTACGAGATGACGGACGTGATGGAGAAGAACGATACCACCCGCAGTGTCGGCGACACCCTCATCAGCAGACTCGCGGAGTTGAATCTGGAACTCGTACCCGCGGATGATGGGGTGGGGTTCGCGTCGTCTCTGCCCACGAATTTCGATGGAGCCTGGTACCCGGGGTGGTGCTAGATATCGGCTAAGAAGCGAAATAAGTAAACGTGGTGCTTAACGTCACACAGAAACCATGAGGCTTATTAGGGACGGGGACAGGGGGAGGGGGGGGGGTAGTGGTGATGGGTGGAGGGGGGAGAGGGGTGCGGGTATAGCTCGTTATCGCGCTCCAGTCTGCAAAGATTGAAGAGACCGTCAGCCACCGCCAGAACAACAATGTTAAGGAGGTGGGGACCATGCCATGCGAAGCAACTTGTGTACTTCGCTAATTGCTGTTTTAACAGCTGTACGGATCAAAGTCACATCGTGTCCGAGAAGTAACTGTTGAGGAACAACTCTGAAGCAAGACAAACCATCCTGGTATAAAAGACCGGCTCCATCTCCCTGCTCTTGATCTCTCCTGGGTTCACTTGAGAGTCCAGCTCCACCTCCCTGCTCTTCATCTCGCCTGGAATCTTGAGAGTCCAGCACCTTATTCTTCCTCTTGATCTCGCCTGGAATCTTGAAAGTCCATCTCCACATTCTTCCTCTTGATCTCGCCTGGACTCTTGGGAGTCCATCTCCACATTCTTTCTCTTGATCTCGCCTGGACTCTTGAAAGTCCATCTCCACATTCTTCCTCTTAATCTCGCCTGGACTCTTGAGAGTCCAGCTCCACATTCTTCCTCTTAATCTCGCCTGGACTCTTGAGGGTCCATCTCCACATTCTTCTTTTGTTGATCTCGCCTGGACCGCTATAAGAGGCGAGGCCTTCCGAGTCTTATATATATATATAAGCTGTGATTTTGTAGAGAGGGGTCAGAGATTGACATGAGGATATAAAGATATTATTTTATTTGCCAATGACATTTAATTGTGCACAAGAATCTGTCTTAGTGACGTTCCATGCATACAATGCATTAACAAATCGACAAAACATTACAATTAGCTATAGTATAAAAGTTACTAATAATAAAATTTAATGATTTAACAATTAATTTCATTCATGCAAAGTAATCTACCACACAAAACGCATGTACACACACACACACACACACACACACACACACACACACACACACACACACACACACACACACACACACACACACACACCACTCAAATGTTGCGTTGAAAGATGATGATAGCGCTATAAAAGAGGTATTATTCTTTATATTATTATCACTCAAACAGAGCTCAGGAGCTGTGTGAAAGTCGAGGTGGTATTCCTGGGCTCCCCGTCTCTAATAGTTCTTACGGTCTCTGTGGACGTAAAGCAACATCGAACCTGAATTTGAATTATTATTACTGACACCAAGGCTCAGGCCCACTCGTGGGATTTCTTCAGATACGGGGATGATGTTTGAGGTCTGGCTACCTCCGCATAATAATAGACCAGTCCATTCTGACGCTAACCTCCGCCATCAGGTCTGGCAACTAAGTGGAAGAAAGTTCTTTGTCAAAGTTTATAAAAAGCCTCATTAACATACAGCTGCTGATTGGTCTGATTGGTTGGGATGTGTTGTCCCGCGGTTTTGATTAGTAGAATGGAGTGGTGGCATATATTCCCACATTCCCAAGCGGCGGATACTATAATTATCATTTAATGGAGGAGGGGTGGAGAAGGGGGGGGGGGGGACCCTGGTAATGGCTGTGATGTGTTTGGTCGAGGAAGCTGGGATAATGCGGAAATCATTCGACATTCTTGTAAAAGGGTAAGTAAGTAGCTTGGTGTTTTACGTTTGTAAAAGGGTAAGTAAGTAGCTTGGTGTTTTACGCTGGTAAAAGGGTAAGTAAGTAGCTTGGTGTTTTACACTGCTAAAAGGGTCAGTAAGTAGCTTGGTGTTTTACGCTGCTAAAAGGGTAAGTAGGTAGCTGGTGTTTTACGCTGGTAAAAGTGTAAGTAAGTAATTTGGTGTTTTATGCTTGTAAAAGGGTAAGTAACTTGGTGTTTTACGCTGGTGAAAGGGTAAGTCAGTAACTT
>OY757557.1:10648921-10665136 GCA_963584105.1 Alviniconcha strummeri
ACACACACAGTGAAACCCACAGGGACCATCCAAGAATGAAGTATCTGTATACTTTGTCTGATAGGTTAAGTGTTAAATGTTTTCGACTTTATTTCTCCTAACTTTCATAGCTTCTGTAGTATATTTCGCCAGTGCTATGATCTTGATCTCGTTCTTTGAGGCAAAGAGTGCCCTTAAATAGTTTATACCGGATTGAACTGTATGTGTGTCAAGCATGCTGTAATTCTTTCGCAGGCCTGCCTGACAATGAAAAACAAAGTGTATCGCGTCATCTATCCTGACCACACATTGGGCAGGTAAAATCTACCTGTTGTTCGGTGGTAAACCATTGTTTGTGACTTTTAAGTCCACACGCTCTTAATCTAAACCTAGTATACATACCTCGCAACCATTTGTTTGTAATGCACATTAAACATTTTTCAGCTGCTTCGAAGGCGCATTTGAATGAATAAAACTATCTGTATTTATCGTCACTTTCCATCTCCGAATGCCTGTATTGCTTGTAGCAGCAAGTAAGCCTGTCTTTAAATTCAGCTATAAAATGTGTCTCATAGCCAACACTCTGGCACAACCACACAATGCCAAATCCATTTCCCACCAAAACAGCTTTAACATTCGTTAACCAGATTTGTTTGCCCGCTTCATGTTGTAGCAAAATCATTTCATGCACTTGTCTACATATTCTTATGATTGGTAATCTGGTCAGTTTTAACCAATACTTAATACATTTTACATATGTTGTGATAAACAGCAGATCTCTGCCAGTTTCTCCATGTATCATTTTGTTTGAACAGTGTAGTGGAACATTCAGAAATCGTTTGATGGCAAATGTATGAATTTTTTCAATTTGTTTTGTATCATGTAATCCACAAACGTCTGCTGCATACGTCAAGATAGGAGTGATTTGAGCGTCGAAGAGTTTCCAGAATAAACATGGATCTGTTGTACTTAATCTTCTCACTGATTTCTGAATCTCCATCAGACCCTTCTTTCCTTTTTTACACACATCAGTCAAAGCAGCACTCACACTCATTTTTGTAGTAAAAATCATGCCCAAATACTTATATGCGTTTGTCACTTTAACGACTGCATTACTATACAACCACCTTTCTCGTGTAGCGATGTTGTTGTTGTTTTTCTCTAAGTTTCCCGTTAAGTATAATCTGTCTGCTTCCCTTTCCAAACTATCAAGTTGGTTTTGCAAACCCACTATCGTATTTGGTAAGAGTAAAACATCGTCAGCAAAAAGTAACAGAAACATTCCAATGGTGCCAGGAATCAAGTGGATACCATGCTTACCTGTTTTTGACACATCTATGGCTAATTCATTGATGAGAAAGGAAAACACCAAAGGAGTAAGCAGGCAACCTTGTTTTACACCCCCTGGACGGGCAAAATAAAATCAGAATATGAGCATTTATCACGTGCACATGCTACAACCAAGTTGTATATACCCCTTAGAACCATGTACAGTTTTCCATTTACACCAAAAAAAAATTCTTAACACGGACCATAGTGCGTTTCTGTTTACGGAATCAAACGCCTTCTTAAAATCTACGAAGGCTACATACAACTTTGTGTGCTTGAGTAAATATTTTTGTACCATCGCATACAGAGAAAATGCATGGTCCACAGTGCTATAGCCAGCTCTGAAACCAGCCTGTTCCTCGATGATCTTTTCTTCCACCTCTGCCCACTCGATGAGTCGTTTGTTCAGAATATGGGTGTACACTTTACTTATGACACTTGTCAAGGCTATACCCCGATAACTATCTGGTTGATTTACGTCCCCTTTTTTATAAATAGACACAATGATTGAATTTGACCACTCTCGGGGAAACATTCCACCATCGAATATTTTGTTAAAAATCTTCACTAGAAAATCAATGACTGCTTCATTAGCATGTTTCAGCATTTCGCCTATTATCTTGTCTGGACCTGCACTTTTCCAGACTTCAGCTTGCCAATACTGTCTATAACCTCTTGTTTGGAAATTGCATCATTAAACAAAACTTCAGGCATTTCCTCATCTGTCTCTGCATCTGCAATTTCATTCACTTGGGTCAGAGTATCTGCTAGAGCGCTTGTATTAAACACTTCCAAAAAAATAGAAAAATAGAAAAATCAATGTTCTTTGGTGATATCGCTGTATATTGTAACCTTTCTATTCACTGACCTGATCGTTTGCCAAAACAGTTGCTGAGGACAGTGTCTGATAATTCGTCTCCAGTCTGTTGCATCTCTCGTCAATTTCTTCACGCTTCGTTCTCACCAGTCCTGTGTCAGTCTTGACAGAGCCCAGGTCCTTTCGCATCTGATTCACGTTAGTTTCCAGAGACTGAAACTGCACACTTTGCTGTCGTATTGCGTCCAGAATCTGAGATGCCATGTCCGGTGCTATGCCGGTGTCAGGAGTTGTCCGAGAAGCGGTCGGTTCAGTACTCACAGTTCTAGGCACTGGCGGTTGCTTGTCTGCCCCACTTGCGTCGTCACGAGGTTCCTTTCTCGCCTGAGGTTCCAAGTCATCCTTATCCAGCGGCCCTGGGTTCGATTATACATCCCCGCAACACAAGAACTAGCTGGCCACAAACACAAACAGCAACACGTCCAATCTGTTTTTTGTTGTGATCACCTGCACACGCATCTTGCGTGCGAAACTTACCCTACTGGTCATGAACCTGAGAAACACAGTCACAAACTGGCCACAGCCGGTTCGAAAACACAAACTATGCACCGGCATATTCGCCTGTGGCACATATTTTCACATCAAACTGATCAGCAGTGTCACCACAAACCAATTATCGGAACATCGTGTCACTGTCAAGGTTAATTACAGCAGAAAACCGCATAAATTGTCAAAATTATCACCAGCTTCAAAAAATGCGACCTTTCGCAGGAAGAGAGAGAGAGAAGAAGCAGAAGAAGAAGAAGAAGAAGAAGAAGAAGAAGAAAAGGGGGGGGGGGGGAGATAGCGAGAACCTGTAGCGGATGTAACATGAAAAGATCAATATTTCAGTAAGTAAACATGGTGCTTAACGTCCACAGAAACCATAAAGGTTATTAGGGACGGGTATATTTTAGTCTACAGGGTGTCTGTATATAGATATCTATCGGGGTTTTCTGTCAAACCCGTCAATCACCATGCAGTACTGCTGTCCACTGTAACATATGTTCTAATAATCCGCCCAAGCTTTCACGTCAAGTCATGCTATCAGCTCAATCTAGCACTCAGTGTCAGCTTGTATTCTAAACCAAACAATGACTGAGAATTATAATAATGGTGGAAAATGGAAGTGGTTACAGAAACTACAGTGATAGTATAGTTAAGGCCCAGCGAGAGAGAGAGAGAGAGAGAGAGAGAGAGAGAGAGAGAGAGAGAGAGAGAGAGAGAGAGAGAGAGAGAGAGAGACAGAGAGAGACAGAGAGAGACAGACAGACAGACAGACAGACAGACAGACAGACAGAGGTATAATCTGTGAACCAAAAACACGATCGGCAATCACCATCGATCTACTCCACTGAATCCATCTGTCATTGCACAGATAAGTTTCATCCAACGAGTGGACACATAACGGGAGGGGGAGGGAGCGAGGTCGGGGGGGGGGGGGGGGGGGGAGCGGGAGTCAGAGAAAGAGACAGAAAGGGCTTTTGAAGTCATACGGCAGCTATGATGTGTGTGTTTTTCTCATTAAAGAAGCAGAAGAAGAAGAAGAAGAAGAGGAAGGGGAGGAGCAGGAGGAGGAGGAAAAAAATACGACAAGCGAAAAAGAAGAAGTAGAAACAAAAACAAACAAACAAACAAAGAAAAAACTAAACAAAAACAACAAACAAAAACAAACAAAAACAACAACAAACAAACATAAAACAAACAAAAAACTCACACACAAAACAAACAAAACAAACAAAAATCAACAAACAAACAAACAAAAAGGTTGTCGAGAACGTCTAACGAATGCAACACAGCACCCCCCTCTAAGATCAATATTTTAGTTTGCGCAGCGTCTATATCTATCCGGATCTTCTGACAAACCCGTCAGTCAAAAGCACAGCTATCCAGGGAAACATGTAGTAGTAATCTATCGAAGTCTTCAAGCCGAGTCAATTAAGCTATTAGGTCAAACTGTCTCTCAGTGTTAGCTTGTGTTTTCAACCCAAAGTCGTCAGCGTCAGAATTTGCAGGTAGGTTTCTGTTTCAGAGGAATTGGTTTCAACTGAATGTATTTCATAATCATGGCAATACATTGAAAACCGAGCAGGTGAGCAACATAACAAGCAAACAATGGCTTATATCAGTTCATCCCTAATACGAAACAACTAATACCATTTCTTTTTTTTTCTTTTTTTTTAAGGAACTTAGTAGTCTTCAGTTCAATGTTGCTTTACTTCCACAGAGACCATAACACAGGGAGCCCAGGACGTCCACCTCGACTTTCACACAGCTCCTGAGGTCTGACATAGCGCAGTGTTGCTTTACCTCCACAGAGACCGTACGGACTATTAGGGACTGGGAGCCCAGGACGTCCACCTCGACTTTCACACAGCTCCTGAGGTCTCTTTAATAGCCTTCTCAAGAAACTAACTTATAAACCGAAGAATAAAAAATAAAATAAAAAGTCTCTGGACTCTATATTAAATTTCAAAACATAGTTTTGTTTGTGAAAATTAACAGTGCAGGCTGAACACAACAACAGGTGTCCTACCACATCCATATTGCACGCACCGCTCTTTTGATACCAGGCACACGAACGTTGCGTGCTCACATGGCCCAAGGAACCACAGTTATCCTTTAGGCCACAGGAAGCCCTTAGGTCAGATGTCACATTTGACGGTGGTTTGGTTTAACCCCTTTACTGCCCTTATGTCACATGAAAACCAACAAAAGTGCGAAATTGAAACCCAGAGGCTTTTTTTTCTTCTTTTTTTCTTTTTTTCTTTTTCGAAAGGGCATGTGAAAGGATTTTCACAAAAATGCATAGCAGTGAAAGTAGATGAGTTATAGGACGAGAAGATATACTGTTTGCAGGCGCTTCCGTGCGTCTATCAGCCCGGAAATATCACAGGCTGGGAGAGTGAAAGGGTTAAACAAGATTACTAAAAACAACAACAGAAAAAGTAGCTGCAACAACAACTTCATTGTCCCTGACAAGAAATTCGGGTCATCTTACCCGGGAAAGGCACAACAGCAGCCGCAGTACTTTCGTGTGTCCAGACAATGGTATGGATGCCAGTGTTTGGGATTTTTAACGTGCGCACCGGTCTTGATGAACGCGATTGCACACCTGCTGTACAGACACCGTAAGAGAGCCTGCACTGAATGTTAACTTTGGCAGAAAAATCCCTTGCCCCACCGGGGACTCGAACCTGCGTCAGTATTGTGCCTGGCTTTTCAGTCGGACGCTCTACCCACTGAACTATCGTGTCTGTCCAAGCGAACCCTTGGAATCATTAGTTCTGTTGGTGAACGTCCAACAACCCTTTTGCGTGTGAAACTATAAGAAGCACTGTGGTACTGTAGCAGACATGTCAGTGACCCAATCACCCTTCCGATTCGAAATTTTTCTGTCCTTTTCTTCCTTCCTGTGTTGCGTATGGTGTGTCTTGAAGCGTGAATCCAGACTGCTTGGCTAGTTTGTTGGCTGTTTATTGTTATTATGTGCGCAAAACTGTACGGTATTCCAGAACAGTCTACACGTGCCAGCCTCGAGCACCACCTACTTGCTCTAATGATAATTCGGATTTAGGTCAAACCTCTGCAATTTCCTGTACTTAAACAGCGCAAACACGGTGTATAAATGGATGCTCTGGTACTGCCGCACCCGACAGAGGCTGGTGAGGAGAAAACAAACACCAGTACGGACCGACAGCACCCCAAGTATTGCTAAAGGCCATAAACTATTCAGAAAATTTGAAATTACGCATCAGAACACATCATAGTCAACACAGACGACGAAGAGAGGGTAAGTAACTGGGTGTTTTACTCCCACTCAGCGACGAAGAGATGGTAACTTGGTGTTTTAATCCCAGCCAGCGACGAAGAGAGGGTAAGTAACTGGGTGTTTTACTCCCACTCAGCGACGAAGAGAGGGTAAGTAACTGGGTGTTTTACTCCCACTCAGCGACGAAGAGAGGGTAAGTAACTTGGTGTTTTACACCCAGTTAGCGACGAAGAGAGGGTAAGTAACTTTTTTTTTTTATACCCAGTTAGCGACGAAGAGAGGGTAAGTAACTTGGTGTTTTACACCCAGTTAGCGACGATGAGAGAGTAAGTAAATGGGTGTTTTACGCCCAGTTAGCGACGAAGAGAGGGTAAGTAACTGGATGTTTTACGCTACTCATCGACGAAGAGAGGGACAGGAAAATCACGAATAGGAAGGGGTCAATGGGTCACTGTCACCTCTGCTACAAGCCGCCAGTGCTTCTCATATTAAGTCGATGAAAAATAGTCTGCGACAAATAGTTTGATGGATGTAAGCAGAACTAATTATGCCTACGGTTCACCAGTTGAAAGAAACTTTGGGTTTTGATTTCTAGCTTTTGGTAGACTTTTCCACAGAGGCTGTCACAGTCGAACAATGCGCGAGACTCGAATGTTACGTACTTCCTGTGAACTTTGACTCTCGTCAGTTAACAAGACTATCGCGCGTTGCATTGCGTCAGTTAATCATCCGGCGACGGCGGTAAACGATTGCCAAGACAAACCTTTGTATTCAGTCCACCGACGTTAAGTGGGTAAATACTAATATTACCGCTACAAGAACAAGAACAAAAACAACAACAACTACTACTAGTAGTACTACTACTATTACTACTGCTACTGTTGCTGCTGCTGCTGCTACTACTACTACTATTGCTACTGATGATGATGATGATGACTACACTACTGATGATGATGATAGTGGTGGTGGTGGTGGTGGTGCTACTACTGCTACTACTACTACTGATACTGATGATGATGACACTACTGATGATGATGATAAAAAAAATGATACTACTACTACAACAACAACAAAAACTACTACTACTACTGCTACTACTACTACTACTGCTGCTGCTGCCGCAAGTCGTTGCAGTGAAATAATTTTATTTTTATTTTTATTTAACCCAGGAGAAAGATTTGCTTTGCAACTGGTAAGCACCCCTCCTCATCTGGTTTGCTATAATGGTATGTTTGTTATCATAATCGGTAAGGCTGGTTTTGAGATGACTGAACGTTTCGCTTTGCAAATGGTAAGCACTCTTCATCATCTGGCTTGCTATAATTGTATGTTTGTTATAATAAGGCTGGTCTTGAGATGACTGTATATGATTGGCCGGACGTGCAAAACTAGCTGCATGCTGAATATTGTCTAGTTCTACTATGTCTTACACAGATTGTTTAAGTCAAAGCATGTGCTGAATATTGTCTAGTTCTACTTTGTCTAGAGACTGTTTAGGTCAAAGCATGTGCTGAATGTTGTCTATTATCATTGGCGGGAGCTGCCTTAAGTACATTTTTGTCGCGATAAAACAAGTCTTTTGTCGTGACAATTTTTTTTTTGCCGCGACAAAACTATGTTCGTCACGACTAATATTTACCGCGACAAATATAATTATCATTGGCGGGAGCTGTTGGGGGGGGGGGGGGGGAAGGGGGGGGCAGGAGGGAAGTAAACTACTCCCTTCACAAAGAGCGTATTGGGTATATGTACATCAATTCCTCCCCCCACCCCACCCCCAGTCCCACCCAACCCCAGCCAAATAAGAGCTTTGCTCCCCCAACGCTAAACAAAGAGCAGAAGAGTTATGAAACAAAGAGCAGAAGAGTTATGAAACAAACAGCAGAAGAGATATGAAACAAAGAGCAGAGGAGTTATGAAACAAAGAGCAGAAGAGTTATGAAACAAAGAGCTGAAGAGTTATGAGACAAAAACCAGAAGAGCTATGAAACAAAGAACAGAAGAGTTACGAGAAATCTGACCCTGATGGTTGAGGACGGTTATTAGAATTGTTGGTTGCCAAGGTCAGACACGTGTTTCGCTACCTAATTATATCAATGACCACCGGCACATAACTGGATACATGTCTTGAACAGTCGATCTATTTGTTTGTTTGTTTGTTTACCTGTAGCTTTTAACAAAACAAGAACAGGTCAGTTAAAAGCAGATACGTATCCTAAATACAAATTTTCAACGTTTAAGTGTTGCTTATGTGTTGCTTTGTAGCTTGAAAAATGGGATCACCCCGAAAATTCGCATGTTGTGTTTTTTCATCATAAATAGCATTGTTTTTAACCTTTTATATGGTTGGATCTTGTAGCTTTTAGTGCTGCTCGCTGGGCGAAAACACCAAGTTTTATATTTTTTTATATTTTATTTTTAGACCCTATTTAAAAAGCGCCGCGTGCGTATCGGACAATACCCTATACCGCTGTAACCTAATGGAAACCCACATTATCATCGTAATCAACTGCCATTCTCGGAAATCATTGTATGTAATTTAGACATACTCTCGTTGTTCATACTAATGCACTGTACTCTAGACCATAGCTATTCTACGCCACTCCTGCTATGTAATTGTCAGTGAAACAGGAGTCCATTTCGCATGCAGACATATGTAGCCTGCACGTAACAGTCGTGACCATCTCCCACAAAACCAGTCAGAAGTCGCAGCTGTTAAGTGAGTAAGTAAACACGGTGTTTAACGTCCACAGAAACCATAAGGCTCATGAGAGACGGGGAGAAAGGGTGCAAGGGGGTTTGGAGGTGGGGGAAGATTGAGATTATATACCTATCGCTACACTGTCACCACCAGAATGACTCCTGCATTAAGATGGACAGTGGTGAGAGCCGGGCCATTTGAATGTGTCATTAACTGTGAGGGACAAAGTCACAAGATAGTGTCCACAAACCACAACTCTTGAAGAGAAATGAGAGCCAACGCGGATTCGAACCGACGTCCCTCTGCTTGCCAGCCTAACGTCTTACCGCTTGGCCAAACCGGCTCACGATCAGTAAGTAAGTAAGTAAACATGGCGCTTAACCTCCACAGAAACCATAAGGCTTATTAGGGACGGGGAGAAGCGGGGGAAGGGGGTATGGAGGTGGGGGGGGGAGGGAGATCACAATCAGCTGTCAGTCAGCCTTTTTACAGGGACAGAAATTGCAACCGGAGGTCGATCTGAGTGATTTTCATCTGTTTTCCCTTCAAAATTACGTTCCTTAATTAGGCCTTAAATTATCAAAGTAGTTGTGACATTTCCCCTTGGGAATGGCATTAAATTGTTAACAACTGGGTTGAGATGCTTCTGCCTTGGACTAAAGGATGCCAATGGTATGCGAAAAGGGCGACATTTTACGAACAAAAAGTTAGTTTTTATTTAAAAAAAATTGTATCCCAACAGAACCACCAGCACATCGCACACCTTTGTGCGTTTTATTGCCTTGAAACAGTTCTGCAAGTATGGCTAACTCTAACCTCCCTTTACTAAATAAAATGTGCACGATGTTACAAAATATTTCAAGGCCGTTTTCTCAAAGTGGCTGCTTAGCAACTTCAGATAGCCAAAACTTCGATGTTGTTGTTGATCACTTATATATAGCGCTATTTTCCGCTCTCGAGCAGACCCACTGCGCTCGCATGTACTTCTGCGTGAGTGACTATCTTCTTATTGTGCGTTTTTGAATATCTACCGAAGTGGTGTACTTACAGCGCTGACCTGGCTGGTGCCACATGAAACTGCTGCCGTCTCGGCGCGTTCTGTGTACACCATACAATCATGCACCTTGTCACTTCATGCAAAGCCACATACGTAAGGTGCATGCGTATTTAGCTGTAACCTGCCACCTACACTTTTGGCAGAATGACCGGGGTCTTTTACGTGCTACTGAGGTAACACGGGGTGGAACGGATACAAAAATAGGAGCCAGCACAGAAAGTTGACCCCGGATAAGAAAAATCCCCCGCCGCTCCTGCAGGGATTCGAACCCGCGACCTTTCGATCACGAGTCCGGCGCTCTAACCACTGAGCTAACCCCGCTCCCCACAAAATAATTCCGTTACTACAGTCTTCATTTAAATACCAGAATAATCAGCAGAAGCTGCAGTTTTCAAAACTATACACATCACAAAATACCCCAAAATGCGACTTAAGACTGATTTTATGGGAGAGGGTCACAATTCCGATCTTTGAAAGTGCTCTTCTGTCATGCAGGCAGTGGCATCACTCAAGCAGAAAACGAGTTTGGGTTGAAACAGTGTTTTTATGACGCACTGTCGGGCGCCATAATGAAATATAGCCTTGTTCTGTCGCCTGTGGCTACGGCTGTATAGTGCATGTCACGCTGAACTGTCGCCAGCTACACTGACCTACAAAAGAAAGTTGTCACTGGTCACAGGCTTCTTGCTTTTCTTTTCACCGTTTAACTGTTAAGTGTCGTTTTGTAGCTTGATAAAGGGGATTACCCCGAACATTAGCATGTTGTGTTTTGTCCTAATAAACAGCGTTCTTTTCAAGCTTTTTTTGTTTGGACAAAAGCAATATGCTTATGTAAGTGTTACTTATAAATTAAAATACAGCCACCAGCACATTTTACGGTGGCGAGGAGTTTAAGATTATTGCCAAAACAAATCAAAGATCTTTCGGTATGAGTCATTCTTTCACGTCAGCAGAATCAAGGTCTAGATTTTCCAAGTTCACAGCTTTCGAGAATTAACAGCTTACCCTTTCGCTGATGGTATTATTGTATATAAACAGGAGAAGCATGCTTGTTCGAATTCGAAGGTCTGGAATGCTTTTCCTGCTTCTTCTTCCTTTTTTTCTGCTTCTGAGTCCCTGATTTCACCTCTTTTTTGTTGTTTTGTTTTTGTTGCCATGAACACGAACTAAACAACACAAAAATAAACAGTATATATAATATTCATACCGTACTTTCCATGAACCCAAAACACTGGGTTACTGCTTAAATAGAGATCCGAGCCCCCATCCCCTCGAACCCCGGGTCCAATGGCAAAGCAGTGACCACTCCTCTACAGAACCTACCCGGCAATGTTTGTCTCTTTGTTACAGCGAGTTGTAGCCTTGAGTTTATATAAAGCCTGTCAATATGTGGTTTTCGCAGAGAATTGTCAAGATGACTGGCCTCCGTGAGGTCACCCAACGGCTTGCTCTCGGAGTCTTCCTCGTCTGCTGCTTCATCCACACCGCGCAGCAGGCTTCACACCGACCCCACATCATCATCATCGTGGCTGACGACCTCGGGTGGAGCGACGTCGGGTTCCGAGACGGTGAGATGCACACGCCCAACATCGACAATCTGGCTTCGGAAGGAGTCAGCCTGAACTACTCCTACATGCAACAGGTGTGCACGCCCTCCAGAGCGGCCTTCCTCACGGGCGTCTACCCGTTCCGGATGGGTCTTCAGTACTCCGTCTTCACCGCCCTCAAGAACAACTCCATGCCCATGGACAAGAAGGTGCTGCCTGAACACCTTCAGAGCCTGGGCTACAAGACCCACATGGTGGGCAAGTGGCACCTCGGCTTCTGCAACTATGACATGACCCCCACTCACCGCGGCTTCGACACGTTCTACGGCATGTACAACGGTAAGGCCGGGTATTTCAACCACACGGGCAACTGGAACGGCTACGATCTTCACGAGCACACGGGTCCCAACCCGGATACGGACTGGCGAGTCGACTGGGAGGGCAACGGGACCTACTCCACTCATCTCTTCACCGAGAAAGCCCTGCAAGTCCTCCAGAGCCACGACCAGAGCGAGCCGCTGTTCCTCTTCCTGTCTTACCAAGCCGTGCACAGCCCCCTGGAAGCTCCCGAGCAATACATGGACATGTGCTCCAAGGTCACGACCGGCAGCAAGAGGAAGCTGCATTGCGCCGTGACGGCGGCCATGGACGAAGGGGTGGGAAAGGTACTGAGGAGTGCGGACAGTCTGGGGTATTCGGAGAATCTGATCACCCTCTTCCTGTCCGACAACGGAGGTCCTATTAACCTGGGTAAGGTTGAGATGATTTCCATGCACTCGGTTTTTGATTAACTGATCGATAAATAAAATAATAATTTTAGGTCGAAGTGTAAAAACAACACCAAACAAACAAACAAACAAAACAAACAAAAAACAACCACACACACACACACACACACACACACACACACACACACACACACACACACACACACACACACACACACACACACACACACACACACAAACCCAAGCCCAAGCCCAGTGTGTGTTTGTGTGTGTGTGTGTGTGTGTGTGTGTGTGTGTGTGTGTGTGGAGAGAGAGAGAGAGAGAGAGAGAGAGAGAGAGAGAGAGAGAGAGAGAGAGAGAGAGAGAGAGATGTGTATGGGTGCATGTGTGCGGATGTGCGTGTGTGCGTGCGTGTGTGCGTGCGTGTGTGTGTGTGCGCGTGCGCGCGCGTGTTTGCTTGTTTGTGTGTTTGTTTGTTTGTTTGTTTGTGCGTGCGTGTGTGTGTGTGTGTGTGTGTGTGTGTGTGTGTGTGTGTGTGTGTGTGTGTGTGTGTGTGTGTGTGTGTGTGTGTGTGTGAGACCGATTTTCTGTATGTGTGTGCCCGCAATCGCACCAAAAAACCCCACCTCAATGGATTTCTATTTTATGATTTGTTTACTGCTGCAAAATGAATTTCACCACGGGCCTATAATATCTCGGATTGTATCGTATGAATAATGCATCTTTTAAGACCCCACTTTTGACGGATGTTTAAAATAATATTAAAACAAAACTTTTATTGCATCATATTTTCACGATTTGTATGTTCAGTAATAATAAAACCACCACAGGACATAATTATAATGTACCATCTTATGTCCACAGTGATACAATGACAAATACTGAAACCTTTTCGTCGTCGGTCATTAATTCCTTCAGACGTCCACTCCGGTGGTCTATCTTCACGAATACCGTTGTCCCCTTTAGTCCCGAGCGGCAACCGCACAGCTTCTATCTCAGGGCTGTTCCCTTTCATGCTGTCCTCTTCTGCCCAGCAAAACCAGCGTACAGCTTCTCTCTCAGGGCTGTCCTCTTTAGGCTGTCCTCCTCTCCCCCTCAAGGTCAAAGTACAACTTCTCTCTCAGGGCTGTCCCCTTTAGGCTGTCCTCTTCTCCCCCTCAAGGTCAAAGTACAACTTCTCTGTCAGAGCTGCCCCCTTTAGGCTGTCCTCTTCTCTCCCTAAAGGTCAAAGTACAACTTCTCTCTCAGGTCTGTCCCCTTCAAGCTGTCCTCTTCTCCCACTCAAGGTCAAAGTACAACTCTCACTGGGCTGTCCCCTTGAAGCTGTCCTCCCCTTCAAGGTCAAAGTACAACTTCTCTCTCAGGGCTGTCCCTTTAGGCTGTCATCGTCTCCCCCTCAAGGTCAAAGTACAACTTCTCTCTCAGGGCTGTCCCCTTGAGGCTGTTCCTTTCAGATCCACAAGGTCACCGTATAGATTGTCTCTCAGTGCTGTCCTCTCCAGGCTGTCCCATTCTGTCCGCTCTCTTCAGGCTGTCCCATTCAGCCTGTCCTCTTTCAGCTGTCCTTTTTAGGCTGTCCCATTTAGGTTGTTCTCTTAGGCTGTCCCCTTTAGGCTGCACAATTCAGGCTGTTTTCTTAAGGATGTCCCATTCAGGCTGCTCTCTTCAGGCTGTCCCCTTCAGGCTGCCCCATTCAGGCTGTTTTCTTCAGTCCCACAAGGTCAACGTACAACTTCTCTCTCAGGACTTCTATCTTCAGGCTGTCCAAGTCTGCCAGCAAGGTTAACGTGCAGCTTCTCTCTCAGGAATGCTGTCTTCAGGCTGTCCCTTTCAGGCTGTCCCCGTCTGCACCGCAAGGCCACCGTACAACTTCTCTCTCAGGGCTGTTCCCCTTCAGGCTGTCCCTTTCAGGCTGTCCCCTTCTGTTTCGCAAGGCCATCGTGCAACTTCTCTCTCAGGGCTGTCCCCTTGAGGCTGCCCTTTTCAAATCCAGAAGGTCACCGTACAGCTTGTCTCTCTGTGCTATCCTCTTCAGGCTGTCCCATTCAGTCTGTCCTCTTCAGGCTGTCCCATTCAGTCTGTCCTCTTCATTTTGTCCCATTCAGTCTGTCCTCTTCAGGCTGTCCCATTCAGTTTGCCCCCTTCAGGCTGGTTCATTCAGGCTGTCCTTTTCAGGCAGTCCCCTGCAGGCTGCCCCTTCAGGCTGTTTTCTTAAAAGGTTGTCCCATTCAGGCTGTCCCATTCAGGCTGTCCTCTTCAGACTGTTCTGTTCAGTCCCACGAGGTCAACATACGGCTTCTCTCCGAGGACTGCCATATTCAGGCTGTCCCCTTCTGCCCAGCAAGGTCACCGTGCAGCTTCTCTCTCAGGACTCCTCTCTTCAGGCTGTCCCTTTTAAGGCTGTCCCCTTCTGCCTAGCAAGGTCACCATGCAGCTTCTCTCCCAGGGACTGCTCATTTCAGGCTGTTCTCTTCTGCCCCGCAAGGTCACCATGCAGCTTCTCTCTCAGGGACGTCACTTCCGTCCATGCTGCATTCCTTGGATCATCATCCTGCCAGTGCTGGAGCAAGTGTTCATCTGTCATTGGGGTAGTGTTACGAGAACACACCATTAGTTAATCTCTCATTGTCCCATTTTCAGACTGTTGAGGAGTTCAGTTCAGTTTGGTTCAGTTCAAGGTGTTTTTTATCCGCTCGGAAAAACCCATAATTATGCACTAGTTCCGCCCTGTTTCCCCAGTGTTGCCTTTGAAATATTTCCAGTGTTTGTCTGATTGACGTTGTCCCTCTCTCGTCCTTGTAAGGAAAATCGTCGAGCGCTTCGTTTTTTTTTTTTTTTTTTTTTTTACACCTCTCTCCTCCAGGCGATCGATGATGTGATGTCTTTGGCTTTGAGCTCGCAGGTAGTGTCTCAAGCTCCTCAACACTTGAAATCTTCCGAGACGCAAACCAGAGCCAAGAAGAAGAGTTGAGGAGGTGGGCGTTTAACAATACTGACGATGACGTATCTGTGGCCACGCAGGGTCCAGCAACTGGCCACTGAGAGGGTCGAAGATCACGCTGTGGGAGGGTGGAACGAGGGCAGTGACCATTCTACGCAGCAAGAAACACCTGCCTGACCACGCGGGCTACGTGTGGGACGGTCTCATGCACGGTGTGGACTGGTGAGTGCATGACAACGAGTTGGGCTGAGAGGATCTGTTAAAAAAAAACACTCTTACTTTGGTATTCGTCCGCCCCCCCCCCCCTCCCCGCCCCCCTCCCCGCCCCCGCCCCTCGCCGCTACCGTAGTAACACATAAAATATCCCGGTTATTCTGCCAAAAGTGCAGGTGGCATGCTAATTAAATTAAACACACATGCACGCTGCGTATGCAGCTTCGAATGACACCATAAACTGGTGCATGGTTATACGGCATGCACCAAAACGGAAGCAGTTCCACGTGGTACTAGCCGTGTTACAACTAAATAGTGCTGTAAGTACACCACATTTTTGGATATTCACCCCCCCCCCCCCCACACACACACACACACACACACACTTACTATCTTATCCTTCCTATACACCCCCCCCCCCCCCAACCCCCAACCCGCCCATTCTCCTTTTTTGTTCTTAATGCTAATTAAATCTCGCGATGTGCCATACATTGACGTCACATCTGCCGACAATTCAGACCTTTCGCAGGGTCTCCCATTCATGCAAAAATCGTCTTGTGCTTCTGTAATCAAACAGGTGTGGATTAGTCAGACACGTGCACCACTCTCGCCATAGCAATTATGGGCATATAAATTGCGTGCACGTAATAAATTGTACTAAATTGCGTGCACGTGCGCGTGTGTGTGAGTGAATGAGTGTGTGTGTGTGTGTGTGTGTGTGTGTGTGTACGTAGTGGGGGGGGGGGGGGGGGAGGCGGGGCGGGTGCCCAAAGGTTTACAAAGGACATTCACTCGTGCAAACCAGCTTCGCTGAATTGTCCAACAAGAGAGGTCGCGAGCCGGCTTGGCCTAGCGGTAAGGCTAGTAGGCATCCAGAAGGGCCTAAGTTCGATTCCTTTTCGGTTCTCCTTTTTATTTTATTTTTTATTTTTTTCTTCAAAAAAAGTGTTCTGTGGACACTGTCTTATGACTTTGCCCGTCACAATTAATGAAATGGCTAACTATTAGGGACGGTGAGCCCAGGACGGCCACTTCGACTTTCATACACAGCTCCTGAACTCTGAAACTGTAAAATGACTCGCATCGCTGAGA
>OY757557.1:10665336-10677908 GCA_963584105.1 Alviniconcha strummeri
CCAAAAGAAATTCTAGACACTAGTAACAATAAAGCCTAATCACATTCTAGACAGTAGGTGACAATAATGTCTAAACAGATTCAGCCATTAGTGACAATAACGCCGAGATATCCAGTCGTTAGTGACAATAATGTCTAAAAAGATTCTAGACATTAGTGACAATGACGCCTAAGCAGATTCTAGACAAAAGTAACAATAATGCCTCAACAGGCTCTATAGACATTAGTGACAATAACGACTGAACTAATTCAGACTTTGGTGACAATAACGCCGATACAGTCTAGACATTATAGTGACAATAATGCATAAATACATTACAGACATAAGTAATAAGTAAAGCCTAACATACTTTATGTTATTATATCAAAGATACTAATGCGGGAAAAAAAGAGACAAAAAAGAAAAATCGGAAACGTAACTAAGGAACGGGCACAATTTCAACGAGTGAGTAGTTTCAATTTTAAAAAAAAATCGAATCCTTATTATCTGTTCCAACTGTACACAGCTGAAGTCAGATTACCCTGTTTCTGTCCGTCATTCTACCTCTGTCAATAATCTCAACTCTTCCTTGAAAGCCTTTCTCCTTTAATTAATGAACATGCCCTAATTGAGATACCGCATAAATAACTACCTACAGCCGCATGATCAGATGTTAGCGGAAAATATTTAATAACCATAATTAATATATATATAAAAAAAAATACCAGTGCTGTTTATCTCTCGTAATTGTTCGGTTCATTTTTTTTTTTTTTTTTTTTTTTTTAAAGTTAAATATACACATTATCTTTCGTAGCGGTTCATACATACCATTGATAATGCACAGTTCTAAAAAAAAAATACATATAATTTATGTGACAGAACTACAAACAGTCATTGACAGCATTGGTATCTTTGACATTGAAATACAGACCACATGTGAATTACAGACCACATTCAATGTGACATAGAAAAATGAAGTTATTCACAAATAACGCAAATTTCTTCATTTTATTTGGATGGATGTTACAGTTAGTAACTGGATTTTATCATCCTGTCAAAACAGTCCACAGCGTTTCAGAACGTATACAATAACATTGCGTATTATGAACAGAGTTCGGTAAATAATTATACATTAACGAACATTGTTACGATGTGCAGTTCTGTAATTGTCCAAATGTACGCCAAGTTTGCTGTTGTTGTTGTTGTTGTTGTTGTGTTATTGTTGTGCGTGCGTGTGTGTGTGTGTGTGTGTGTGTGTATGTGCGCGCGCGCGAGTGTGTGTGTGTGTGTGTGTGTGTGTGTGTGTGTGTGTGTGTGTTGTGTGTGTGTGTGTGAGAGAGAGAGAGAGAGAGAGAGAGAGGAGAGAGAGAGTAGAGAAGATGAGAGAAGAAGAGACGAGAGAGAGAGAGAGAGAGAGAGAGAGAGAGAGAGAGAGAGAGCGTATGAACACGTGTGTGTGTGTATGTGTGTGTGTGTGTGTGTGTGTGTGTGTGTGTGTGTATGTGTGTGTGTGTGTGCGTGCGTGCGTGGTGTGTGTGTGTGTGTGTGTGTGTGTGTGCGTGAGTACATGTGTGTGCATGTGTGTGTGAGTGTGTGCGTGCGTGTGTACGTGTGCGTGCGTACGTGTGCGTGTGTGTGTGCGTGCGTGCGTGCGTGCGTGCGCGCGAGTGTGTGTGTGTATGTGTGTGTGTGTGTGCGTGCGTGCGTGTATGTGTGTGTGTGCGTGAGTACATGTGTGTGCATGTGTGTGTGAGTGTGTGCGTGCGTGTGTACGTGTGCGTGCGTGCGTGTGCGTGTGTGTGTGCGTGCGTGCGTGCGTGCGCGCGAGTGTGTGTGTGTGTGTGTGGTCTGTGTGTGTGTGTGTGTGTGTGCGAGCGCGTGCATGCATGTCGTTCACTACAACACATTATGCCCAAGGCATGGCTATAGGAATAACGAACCTTAGAAAGTCCATTATTAGGATTATTCTTTTAAGCTGCTCACGTCAAATAGTTTGATCTTTATGCGCTTGCGTGCTATTGTTTTTTGTTTTGTTTTTGTCTTATTGGTGACTACGTTTTCCTGGATCTGTTCCAGTTCTTTATTCCGTTCAAGGGAAAACGTTGGTGCCAAAAAGATAACTTTTATCATTCTGGTGGTGACAGTGTAGCGATAGGTGTATAATCTCCCTCTCCCCCCACCTCCATACCCCTTCCCCCCATTCTCCCCGTCCCTATTAAGTCTTATGGTTTCTGTGGACGTTAAGCACCATGTTTACTTACTAAGATAACTTTTGTATAGCGCTATTCTCTGGTGTACCCAAACTCACTGCGCTTTACAACATTCTCCAACATTTTCTAAGTTTCACAAACATAATACATATGACAACTAACAATGTATAATATACAAATACATGTGCCATATGAAAAGCAGCAATGTATAAAGAAAATGAATCATTATATTACTACCTACCCTTAATTCCATCTCTCCCAGTCCCCACCCCCGCCCCCAACTCACACACACACACACACACACACACACACACACACACACACACACACACACACACACACACACACACACACACACACACACACACACACACACACACACACACACACACACACACACACACACACACACACACACACACACACACGAATATATCAAATATATGAGACAGGTAGCGGTTGGCATGTACAAATCAATCTGAAGGCTTGGCGGAAGAAATGTGTTTTTAGGTTAACTTTGAAAGGAATAAAATCTACGTGCTCAAGAGATTCACAGTCTAAGAGCATACAGTAGCGTACAAATGCCACGAGCATTATTCTCTCTCTCTCTCCCCCCCCCCTCTCTCTCTTATTTATAGAAGTGCTCTGTAAAATAAACAGTATCGTACACATATGACTGTCATATAATACATTAACAGGCACAAATATAATCTTTGTCACTAAGAAGCACAAATAATTTTTTTTGTCACTAATTGCATACTGTCCCTTTACAGCGACACCTACATCCATACCTCCCCTAGCCCCCCTCCAAACACGCACACATCCACACAGCCCCCTCTCTATCTGCCCCCACCCACCAAAAGCAGGAGATAGATAGCCCGGCGGCACTTTGATAAACATACGTACTTAGTCCATTTGCTTGCATTGGTAGGTAAGTGTTTTCAGTGTCTGCCGTTATTTTTCGTTTTTAAAAATATTTTTTGACGAAATTTGTACGAGTTACTTGTGACGGACAGTATATATCTGGTTATTACCTGCAGACCGCGGCTGCGTATATAGCTTTAAATACACCACTCTCTGTCCACTTCACGACTTGAGATGAGCAAGCGGGGTGTATACATATCGAGCAGAAACTGTCTGGTGAGTTATTTTAAATTTAAAGCCATATTTATACATTTCGGCACCGGTAAATTTCTCTCTTTGTCCAAGCACCAAGTACACTACCGCTTCTTCTTCGTGTTTGTTTTTCTTTTCTTTTTCTCGTCTTCTTCTTCTTGCAAATGTATATATAGTCCAGTTGTATACTCCCCTACTCTCACACACGATGAAGTGATGCTTAATGTCCTCGGATGTCGGCTGACATATTAGGGACAAGCTGAGACCATGCAAAACCGAAACATGATTCAATAAATCTTTACGTCCACGGAAGCCAGAAAGCTCGTTAGGACGGACAGCCCAGGACGGCCACCTCGACTCTCACACAGCTCCTGAACTATGTGCTCTCACCCACCCACGCCTCCTTGATGTTATAATGGCTGAAGTGCGGACGCACGAACAGGACCGATAGGGCTTTTAACTAAGCTCTACTTTTAACTAAGACGGCTTGGAAGTATCGGCCTAAGCGTTCGCTAAAGCCCATACACACTTCATCTAGTCTGTCAAAGACGTGTTTTCAATGTTGCCACTGAGATAGTACCGGCATTCGCTTCGTGTTGATGAATGAATAATTACCCTACTTTTGAACCATTTAAAGGGGGGGGGGGGGGAATAAAGGTTCAACCCGTAGAGGAAGGGCCAGGAACTGGTATACCAGAAATGATCCGCGATAATCTGCGAGCCTTCTATCGTGTCAAAGCATTCGCACATATGATCAACCCAAGCCAAGCTGTTCACGGACACTGGCCAAAACAATAGTTTACAACCACCACCTGCTTGGAGGGATTATGTTGCAAAGCTTGTATGGGGCGAGCCGCTAAGCTAGGAATCTGGGAGCTTTCAACAATGAAGTAGATCTGAAATGCTCGGCTTCGACTTATCCGAGTGAGGAAAGAGGAAACATGTGCTGCTTGGCTGAAGTTCATCTTATCCATTTTTGACGTGTATCCGTTGCAGAATTAGTCATACAAAGAGCAGCTTTGATCTATCATTGGCGGGAGCTGACACAAGTATCATTTTTGTCGCGACAAAATACGTGTTTTGTCTCGACAAAAGTATGCTTGTCGCGACAACACTTTATAAACTCGTGTTCGTCGCGACAAAATAGTTGTCACAACAAATGTTTTGTCGCGACAAACATAACTTTGTCGCGAATAACATAACTTTGTCGCGACACCCATACTTTTGTTGCGACAAAAGACGTGTTTTGTCGCGACAAACACGTGTTTTGTCGCGACAAACATAACTTTGTCGCGACAAACATAACTTTGTCGCGACACCCATACTTTTGTTGCGACAAAAGACGTGTTTTGTCGCGACAAACACGTGTTTTGTCGCGACAAACATAACTTTGTCGCGACAAACATAACTTTGTCGCGACACCCATACTTTTGTTGCGACAAAAGACGTGTTTTGTCGCGACAAACACGTGTTTGTCGCGACAAAAGTGATACTTGTGGCAGCTCCCGCCAATGCCAGATTTTCATACGTGCATTGTCCGAGCGGATACTACACCAGTGATATTTTCCATATGCATCAGGCCAATAAACGGTGCTTAGGCTAATCAAAGAAGGAAGACCACGCGAATAGACTGCAAATGAGCGATCATGCAAATGGGCAAGAGTAAATTACGCGTTGGTAATTTGGGGAGTTTCTCGCTTCAACCAGATTATCAACTAGGCGATACGTATTTCTATATACATATCTATGAATATAAAGGTCGCAACGCTTTGAGCAGATCTCAGTACCAGTGAGATCAGTTAACATTGCTTGGCCTTTTGCGGTCACAAAGCGGTGAGTTGGGAGTCGTGTTGTTTTGGTCCTGTAGAATTTTTCCAACGGTTTCAGCTAAAGTCTGTCAAGAACTCTAATTGCAGGAAATCGCTAAATGCCTTTCTCCTTTGGCGCATCCAAATTACTCGAAAGCAAAAGCTTTCGTCATTTAACTGTTGTTTAAGTGTTCTTTTGTTGCTCACCCTGATAAAACCGTACTGGCTGACTGAGCGTAAAACGCCAAATTACTTACTTACTGTGTTTCGCAGCTTGAAAAAGGGGATTACCCTGAAAATTCGCCTAGTGTTTTCGCTGTGTTTGTCAAAACAAATAGAGTTCTTTTCAACCA
Source organism: Alviniconcha strummeri (assembly GCA_963584105.1). NCBI lineage: Eukaryota > Metazoa > Mollusca > Gastropoda > Provannidae > Alviniconcha > Alviniconcha strummeri. The sequence goes on from OY757557.1 coordinate 10,670,803, forward strand.
TGTATATGTCTGGATCTTGTTTTATAACGCTATGTAGCTTCGAAACACATTGAAAATTCTTTTTAACCTTAAACCCCTTCACTGCTCCAGCCTGTGAAATTTTCGGGCTGAAAAGGTAAACAGTATAGTTCATAGTCCTATAACAAATCTGATTTCAGCCCTGCATTTTGATAGAATTTCTTTCACGAGCTCATGCGTAGACAGGGAAAGCTTCATTGGTTTTAAGTTTGGCACTTTTATTAGTCATTTTTTTTCCAGTGATGGTGGGGCAAGCAAGGCAGTAAAAGGGTTAATATGCTTTGATTTTGTTTTATAACGCTAGACCCTTGCACCCTAGGTGTGTGGCTTCGAAACACACCGGTGCAGGTATGGTTGTATGATGTACACAGAACTTACGCCGAGATGGCATAAGTTTCTCGAAACACCAGCCATGTAATAATCAAACAGCGCTGTATATAAGTGCACCACTTTGGTGAATGTTCAAAACGCGCTATGAATGGCTAGAATCACTCATTCAGAACCGCAACGCGATAAAGGGCGCAGTGAGTCAGAAAATATCGCTAAAGCGATTAATTTAAAAATAAATAAATAATCTGAAACAGAATGGCTGCTAGCGTTCTAAAATAAGATGCAAACACAAAAAGGTTTTAAAAAAGTATTTTTAAAAAAGTATTTAAAAAGTTATATAAAAAAAAAGCTTATTTATTATGACACGGACACATGATGAATTTACGTTTAGCTTTGAAGTCAACAGGCTCAGGCAAGTGAGAGAAGAAAAATAAAAAAATAATAATAAAAAAAACGAATAAAAAAAAAAAAAAAAAATGAAAAAAAGGTATAAAAGAAAAAAAAGAAAAGAAAAAAAAAAACGTTTAATGAACCGAGACGGTAGTAACCAGGAAGGAAACATTCCCGGCCGTGAGTGGACGGAGCATAGAAAGCTACGTCCGTGCAACAGAGAGCAGGTTTGTTTCGCACATTGTGAGAATCAAGTAAGTGCGGCATTGCAATTTTTTAATATAATTTTTTTTAATGAAGAAACGTCAAGGAACGAGTGAACAATCAATCAATATCAATCAATCAATATTTTATTTTATGTCTGTTCACATCAAGGTGATATTAGACAAGAACAAAAACAAAAACAACAACAACAAGAACAACAACAACAACATATTATTTATACTAATTTCCCCACAGGACTACGAACAATCGATTTGACAATATTAGCGATAACATCAGTATTAAACAAAATATCTCTTACATTGTTGTAAGCATTTAAGTCATATCCATTTTTCTGAAATAACTGTGGTAATAGGACATTCAAGCAGTATGTATTTAGCAGATAACATATTTTTACAAAGGAATGTCGCATTCTGTGAATATTTAGTGTTCCATTAATTTAGACGTAACTTGTATATTAAACTACATATGCAATATTCAGTTAGCAATATATAATGTTTTGATCTGTGTTGACTCAAAATCAGTTCTCTGTGCATTGAAAAACTGGAACTGTAAAATGAGAGGGGGTGTATTTTATGAAGTAAAGTATTTAATACATTGTATCATGTACAAGGGTATTGGGATTGAGTTTTGTTGGGTACCGTCTCTTTGTGGTCGTTATTGGAATGAAATATCAGAAAAATTAGCTAAACAAGGTACAATGAAAAACATGTCTGAGATATCCATCATCCATTTACCTACTACTCTCATCTGATGAGATTCATTCACTACTTAAGTAGACTGTGTATAAACAAACTGCAAAAAAGTAAATCTGCAATACCTTCTTGTTCAAGATATTTAGCAAGAGTAGTAACGAGTGAACAATTGCTGGTGAGGTTGGCAAAATAGAACAGCTCTAAAGAAATGTACTCACCTATACAACGAACAATTAAACACAAGCGCTTTCGACAGAGAATCTTCATCTTCGTCGGATGTAAGACGAAGACTCTCTGTCGAAAGCGCTTGTGTTTAATTGTTCCTTGTGTTTCGTTGTGTATTGAGTGCATTTCTCTAGAGCTGTTTTACGAAGAAACGTCAAGACAGGAAGTGAATGACGTAAACCTACAGTGTGACGCGCGTCTTCTTTCTGACGACAATTTGATAACTGTTCTTGAAACAAAGAGACATTGTGCAGCTAGGAGTTTTCACAGCGTCTTTTGGCATTTGACAGGCTTTGTGTTGGTTCAGAAAATGTATTTTTGTTCGCCGTGATGGTTTGGAAAGTCAATTGATATGTACTACCGCGACAGCTGAAACAGTGGCACAAGTCCGCTGCGATCGGTACGATGTTTTCGAGAACGTCATATCACATACTAATTAAAATGAAGTAATTATTATATCATATCAGATTACGTCTCGTAGGCTTTTTAGTCTGTTGCCTGTTAAGTCGTACTTTGGTGTATATTATACTCAACATTATTCTTTTTAAGAGTGCTGCGTGTATTGACCAGGCTTGTTTTCGTCTCTTCTTCTTCAAATAATATCCAGGATCAATATATGATCATTACTGATTAATTCATGGTGTGCGAGAAAGCTCGTGTTATATATTTTATGTTCCCAATGTTTACCCAGAAGTATTTTTCGAAATTGTTTAGTGTTTCTGCTAATACAATCTTCTTCTTCTTCTTCTTCTTCTTCTTCTTCTTCTTCTTCTTCTTCTTCTTCTTTCCTTAGATGTCCACAATCATGCTTATGATTATTCCGGCACTTTTGGGGATGTTCGCAGCACACACACACACACACACACACACACACACACACACACACACACACACACACACACACACACACACACACACACACACACACACACACACACACACACACACACACGCACACACACACACAAAAAAGGGGGGGGGGGTGACAATTAAGCTGTTCCAGTTGTTTACAACTCTGTTTCTAAAAAAATAAAAGTGAATACTGATTAGTAAGAATTGTGTAGTTTGAAAGGATGTGCTCTTGTTCCAGCTGATTCATTCAGCTTAATTTTTGTTTAGTGCTCTCACCATTTTTCCGTTGGTGTTTGAACCAGAATTTGGCGTTTTCAATATAACCCATCAAGATGAAGATCAAGATTGAACAAGGAACAAACGGTTTCACGATCGTAAAAACCATGAGTAATTATAAAAGTTTCAATCATATCACCTCTTCTGCCTTTGCTCTTCTGTATTCCGGGCTTGGTAATGTTAGTTCCATTAGTCTTTGTTAATACTCCAGGTTGTTCATGCCACTAATACGTTTGGTAACATAAAGCGTCTTTGCACATTTTCAATACGATTTGTAAAAAGAAAAAAAAGAAAAAAGAAAAAAAGTGCCCACACAACATTACCGTATTCTAAAATTGGTCTAACAAATGATTTAAAAGTAGTATCATAAGTTCTTAGTTTTTCTATTGATCATTTCTGCTAATTTATTTGCTTTATTGCATGCTGCTGAACATGGAGGTCTTTATCAGCAAAAACTCTCAGGTTTTTTCTATACACTTTGATAACTGTTCTTGAAACAAAGAGACATTGTGCAGCTAGGAGTTTTCACAGCGTCTTTTGGCATTTGACAGGCTTTGTGTTGGTTGAGAAAATGTATTTTTGTTCGCCGTGATGGTGTGGAAAGTAAAAGTGTGTTTGATATGTACTACCGCGACAGCTGAAACAGTGGCATAAGTCCGCTGCGATCCATAAAATATTTGAACTCTGTATTATTACTCTGAACTCTGTATTATTTTTCTCAACGTATAGAATTTTACACTTGTCTTCTTTATCATAAGATCGTCATCTCTAGGCTAATTACACTCGGCATATACTTCAACCAGAAAAGCTGATTTGAGCACAACTGACTTTGCAGGCTTAATGCCAGACACTGAGCACACTCCTGTACAGGCCTTTGCACAAACAAATAAGACTAAAAGAGATGGTGATTACCATCGCTGTGTTTACAGTTAGTCGTTCAAGAGAATGATGGCACGTTTTTATCCACCTCAGATCAATTTCTCCACACATGGAAGTGGCTTACAGAACGGTACGAATCTTACCCCACTTTCCAGGGGGTCTGGGTTCCGTAGGTCGGAGTCCGCAGGCCCCTTGAACATTTTTTTCACCATTGTTGGTCTCCGTTCACTGTGTCAAGATCTGAATAGGCCTATGACTCCCTTTGTTTGTCTAAGAATTAGCTGAGGGTGTGTCAGATCTGCGTACGCTGATTGGTTAATCGCTAATGTCAGTCATCCTCCGGTGACTGCTTAATCTTCGCAATGAAAATATATGTGTGCAACTGTCACTGCTTTTGGAAAATCGTCGCAATGGCAATATATGTGTGCAATTGTCAAGGGAAAACGTGGCAATACATGTGTGCAATTGTCACGTCCTTTCAGAAAATCGTCACAATGGCAATACATATTTATTTGCAACTGTCACATCCTTTCAGAGAATCGTCACAATCGCAGTATATAAAATTATGTACAATTGTCACGTGCTTTCAGAGAATCGTCACAATGGCAATATATATATATATTATGTGCAACTGTCACATCCTTTCAGAGAATAGTCACAATGGCAATATATGTTTGTATCTGTCAAATGCTTTCAGAGAATCGCCACAATGGCAGGCCGAGGTCATCTGACTCATGGAATTGCTCTTGGAGTCTTCTTCGTCTGCCTCTTCATCCACCCTGCTGAACAGGCTTCAGACCGACCCCACATCCTGGTCATCATGACCGACGACATGGGGTGGAATGACGTGGCGTTCCGAGACAGCGAAATGTACACGCCCAACATCGACAAGATGGCTTCGGAAGGAGTCAGCCTGAACTACTCCTACATGCTGCCGGTATGCACGCCCTCCAGAGCGGCCTTTCTCAGCGGCCACTACCCGTTCCGGATGGGTCTTCAACACTCCGTCCTCAGTGCTATGCAGAACGCTTCTATGCCACTGCAGTACGAGCTGTTTCCCCAGCAGCTTCAGAGCCTGGGTTACAAGACACACATGGTGGGCAAGTGGCACCTCGGCTTTTGCGACCTCCGCATGACTCCGACCTACCGCGGCTTCGACACGTACTACGGCATGTACAATGGCAAGGCAGATTTCTACAAACACGAGAGCAAGAGAAACGGATACGATATGCACCACAACATAGGTCAGGGCGAAGACAGGAACTTCACGGTCACGTGGTCCGACAGGGGAACCTACTCCACTCATCTCTTCACTGACAAAACGATCGAAGTCTTAGAAAATCACAACCAGTCCCAGCCAGTCTTCATCTTCCTGTCCTACCAGGCCGTCCACGGTCCGCTGCAAGTTCCCCAGTACTACGTCGACAAATATTGCGCTAACGTCACTACCGGTGATACCCGGAAGTTGCATTGGCCATGACGGCCGCGATGGATGAAGGGATTGGGAACGTCACTGACGCTCTGGACAGACTGGGGTTTTCGGACAATCTGATCACCCTCTTTGTCTCCGACAATGGGGGACCGGTAAAACTTGGTGAGCATACAATGCATCTTGTAGACGCTACGGAATTGTTCTCCATAATTATGTTTATCGTGAAACAGTCGGCCAAATGCTGCCCCCAACACACACACACACACACACACACACACACACACACACACACACACACACACACACACACACACACACACACACACACACACACACACACACACACACACACACACACATATCCTCCCCCCGCACCCCACGCACACATACACATACACGTACGTCCGCACGCACTTTCGCACGTTCGCACTCACACACACACGCACGGACACACACACACACACACACACACACACACACACACACACACACACACACACACACACACACACACACACACACACACACACCACACCACACCACACCACACCACAAGACACACATAAACAGACCACACGCACACACGCACACACACACACACACAAACACACACACACACACACTACACACACACACACACACACACACACACACACACACACACACACACACACACACACAAACCACACACCTCACACGCGCGCGCGCACACACACACGCACACACATTCACACACACACACACGCACATACACGCACACAGACGCACACACACACACACACACACACACACACACACACACACACACACACAAACCACACAAACCACACACCACACACACACCCACGCGCGCGCGCATACACACAGTACACGCACACACACAGACACACACACACACACACACACACACACACACACACACACACACACACACACACACACACACACACACACACACACACACACACACTGGAGCTGGTCTGTTGAGTGTCACTGTACTCACTCGCATACACGTAGAACAAGAAAGAGGAGCAAAATGTGATACAATAAGGCCAGTGTAAAAATGATGATGATGATGATAAAGATGATGATGATGTTGATGAGAGGAGAAGAAGCAGAAAAGAATGAAGAGAAGAAAAACGGCAACAACTGACATATTTACTAACCTCCAGTAACTCAGAAAGAATCCACGCAACAGATTAAGACATGACAGCAAGAAACATCATTCACTCAGTAACCTCCAGTAACTCAGAAAGAATCCACGCAGCATATTAAGACATGACAGCAAGAAACGTCATTCACTCAGTAACCTCCAGGAATTGAACAACAATCCACGCAACATATTTAGACATAACAACAAGAAACGTCACTCACCATGAACCTCCAGGAAGAAGCCACCCAACATAAGACACCAGAACGAAACAGTAGGCTTTGCCTAATTTGACCCTGCGACTGGCATACACTGGCAGAATCATGTTTGTTTCTGTAACAATTACATGATTGCACAGGCGGCGAACTCTTTCACTCAATGGTACGTCATCGTATTGTCCATGACGGCTGATGCCAACGCAGGCTGTGTCGACTCTGCTGATTGGTCTCCTAGACCGTCATGAATATTCACGCATGACGTATATAGCAGTGACGATCGTATCCTCGACAAAGTTACACATGTTGTACTATACTTAGCTTTGGTTATCCTGTTTTATATGTGACAATAAGCAAATTTTTGTGAAGAAGTGCCACCAGATTTAGCATTGCTGCTTACGTTGTCGCTTGCTTGCTTTTTC
>OY757557.1:10678108-10706556 GCA_963584105.1 Alviniconcha strummeri
TGTTGTTGTACTTGTGTTACGTATTTCGAGCGCTAATTAACTGCCTTGTGTGCTGATTTTTAAACACAGAGTATTGTACGCGTGTCTTTCGTTCACTTGTTATTTGACGGGCTTGTGTCTGGACTGGGTAAGAACTAGGCTCCGCCGTTGACTGCACGTTATGAAGAACGACTAATAATAATAATAATAAAGGTGTTGTCCATCCCTGTGTGGCCATGCAACAGTGACCAACGGGGCCTGTGCGGACCCTGAGGACAGCAGCGTCCACCAGTGGGGAGAGTTCTGGACACGCCCGGGGTCCGACCCACTGGAACTGTGCACCTGTCACCCGCTCGACCGAAGGCTTTCTGCTCCGACTTTCTGCCGGACGTCCTCGCTGTCCTGGAGGACACCACGGCTCGCTATTAACTTCCGCCTTCGCCTTGCGCCCAGGGGCGTCAGGGGTTCGATCCTCTCACGCTTCAGTAACTTCTCAGGTTATAAGCTACTGTCATTGAGGAGGTGTATAATAAGGCCCCTTGAGACATTAACATTTTGATAGGTTTTGGCTATGTTGTTTAAACAGTTTTTTTCTCAGATTATAAACTACTGCCATTAAGGAGGTGTATAATCAGGCTTAATTCCCTTGAGACATTAAAATGTTGCCAGATTTTGGCTAAGTTGGTGAAACAGTTTTTTTTTCTCAGATTATAAACTACTGTCATTCAGGAGGTGTATAATCAGGCTTAATTCCCTTGAGACATTAAAATTGTTGCCAGGGGGTAAATAAATAACTTTCACTCCGGGAAAAAAAATATGCTGGATATCTGGCGAAGGTCTAGCACTGAGAAGGAGGTGTCAGAACTATTTCTGTGCAGACAGCAGCTCGATCTGTATGGTTCCTCACTGTCCAGTAAATGTTATCCTAGGCAAGATCGAAACACATAACAGGTTCAAAAGAACGCTATTTATTAGGACAATTAAGCACAACATGCGAATTGTTCGGGAAATCCCCTTTATCAACCTACAAAACGACACTTAAACAACCGTTAAACGGTGAAAAACGATGAAAATTGAGATGGAGAGCTAAGCCACTTACCTGTTCTTGGCTGAGCAATGTTGTTTCAGATTTCTGTTATCCTAGGCAAATGCTTCCAACGATATGACTGTGTGCTAAATGCTGTTCCATAATTATCTTCGTCAAATTCCTTATGTACATGTATATAACCACAGGTATCCTTAATCCTTATCTCGTGTAGTGAGTAACTTTCAGCCTCATGTCTGCTCTTACTCTCTCATGCCTTGAGTGTTTTCAACAACAACAAAAGTTCTGTTAGAGAATTTGTTTCACTTAAGCAATGGTAGGTGTGGGGAGGTCGGTGTATATGATTATACTGTCAGTAACGAGGAAACACTATAGGCCTACTTAGGGAGCCGTCGGCAAAGGGTTAATTTGTAACAGAAACGTTTAACTGAAGTCAATAAAGGTCTCAGAAAACTTCGATATTTTAAATCTTCTGCGTATGTTTGTTGGTTAGTGTGTGTGTGTGTGTGTGTGTGTGTGTGTGTGTGTGTGTGTGTGTGTGTGTGTGTGTGTGTGTGGTGTGTTGTGTGTGTGTGTGGTGTGTTGTGTGTGTGTGTGTTGTGTTGTGTGTGTGAAGTATGTGTGTGTGTGTGTGTGTGTGTGTATGTGTGTGTGTGTGTGTGAATGTGTGTGTGTGTGTGTCAAGCACACATATGTAGGGTTTATCCCTTCCCACTTTTCAGTGAATCTGGCTTTACATAACAATGCATTATTGATGCTCCATTGTCTATGGAATTTAACAACAGATAATATAGATACCAGGATATGTGAGTGTGCATGCATGTGTGTGTGCGTGTGTATGTATTGTGTTTGTGTGTGTGTATGTATTGTGTGTGTTTGTGTGTATTATGTGTAGGTGTGTGTAGCTGTGTGCGCATAAGCACGAGTATTGGACCAAATAAACATGATGCACGCAAACACTCTTCACACAGTCTCTCTTACCAACAAGACTCCCAAATAACTTTTCAACTACACATTTATACCCTTTACTTCAGACCGAATCCAGCACAAGACACAGTCACCTAATCCAGCAATTGACCAGATAAAAAAAAAACACAACCAGTATAAGCATCTTCATTTCCACTGCTAAAAAAGTGATGGTTGTTTTTCATATCCTTCATATCTGACCGAAATCCAGTTATATACTACACACACACACAGAGTCTGGTAGGTCACCAACAATCACTTGACCAAGGTGTTTTTATTTCAGCTGCTGAAAAGGTGTAGGCTGTTTCTTACGCTGTCCATGCATGACCAAATTCAACGCTATGCACACAGTGGTGTACACAGAGCACACCAAGACAGCAGCAGTTTCATGTGGCACCGGCCATGTCAGTGCTGTAAGTACACCACTTCGGTGGATATTGAGAAACGTACTGTATATAAAAGCGATCAACAACAACAACAACGATCCAGGTGTCGACATGTCCAAAGATGCAGCTGATGTATCTTCATTTCCGCTGCTAATGAAGGTGCAAGTCGTTTCGAACTGTTCATACCGGACCAAATCCAACGCTATACGCTCGCACAGTTCAGAAGTTCACACGTCCAATCACACAACCAAATCATCTTCACTTCTGCTGCTGCTAAGAAGCTTTAACTGGGGAGGACTTCAGTTCTGGTACAGGCGCTGGATTCTGAAAAATAAAAATATATGACAAAATTCACACAGGGCTGTCTGCCACCAACTGCCTAAACTGACCAACTGTTGAGGTAAAGACAGCACAACTGGTACTTACCCTCTTTCTCTCACACTCCTCTCTCTATCATACCCCCCTCTCCCCCCTCATATCCCACCCCCACCCCCATCTTTCATACACCCCTCCCCCTCTTTCTCTTGATTGGATGGGCATAAAAAATCAAGTTGCTTACCCTCTTTCTCTCATACTCCTCTCTCTCTCTCTTATACCCCCTTCTCTCTCATACCCCCCCCCCAACTCTCTCTCATACCTCCCCTCTCTCATACCCCCTCTCCCCCCCCCTCTCATCTACCCCTCCCCCCTCACTCATACTCCCCCCCTCCCCCCCTTTACTCCCCTCCCCTCTCTCTCTTATACCGTCTGTCTCTGAAATGAATTGATATAACGCAACACTCACCAGCTTCCGAGCCCGTTTTGCAATGATGTTGTCATATGTCCAGTAGTGCATCTGTAACGAAACACAGATAAGGGCGGGCATGATAAACTGGATGAGCGGTGGGAATAAATGGACAGCCAGTGGAATACAACCGTCTCAAGACAAACTCCTTTCACAGGACTGAACTTTTGCTTTCACTCCTTCACTGACACAGATTGTAAATATTCAGGGCTGAAATATGCACACACACACACACACAAGCATGCATGCACACACATACACACACAACCCTATATATATATATACACACAAACACACACACACATATATATATATACACACACACACATGCATGCATCCACACACACATATATATATATTATACACACACACACACATGCATGCACACACATACACACACAACCCTATATATATATACACACAAACACACACACACATATATATATATACACACACACACATGCATGCATCCACACACACACATATATATATATATTATACACACACACACACATGCATGCACACATACATACCCACACACACACATACATGCATGCACACATAAATGAAACTTACCGGCAACTGCACAGGTAAGGCAGTGCCCTGGACACGAGTCAGTGGGCCGTAGGTGGCGCTCTGTATGTCGTGGAACTGGTGAAACAAACCATCCTTTGCATCAGGTCTTTGAAATCTGAGGATCTCAATTTGTGTCTGGTGCACCATTTTCTTCCACTGAGATTTGAGTTTTAAAATCAACACTGTTTTGTGACAGAATACCTCTGACAAAAATCTCAAATGGAAAACATTTTCTAAATATAAAATTATGCAATCAAAACCAAAACACACACACAAAAAAGGATAAAAACGTCTAATGGTTGTAACAAAAAATTTATCATGGCTTTTAAAAAACAAAGAGAGAGAGAGCATCCCTTCACCCTCAAGAAAACATGTCACAATTTGATAATACCTGCAGGCCTCAATCTGCAGTTTTGTTAAACTTGACCTCTCTATTCTCTTTTACTTCATTTTGTCTTGTTTTATTTTCATCCTGTTTACCAGTGTTGATGGCCTGTGTAGATTAATTACCACACCCAGATACTCACAGCAGTCACAGTGAATCGGCCCAACAGGCTGGTGTTGGACATGAGGGGGCCTCTGGTGATATCCACGTGGTCGCCCATGCGGTACACCGTCACCTTCGACCCGGACTCGGAACGGGCGGCAATTGCCGGGATCTGCGCCACCTTGAAGCGGTTCTCAGCAAACATCTTCTGAGCCACAGAGGCGTCCACCTCCAGCCTCTCGAAGCGGAGGTCGCTGAAGAACAGCCGGTAGCCCGTGCGACTGAGAACATTGAGCTCCATCTGCATGGCCACGGCACACAAATATGGCTGTATCGGAATCAGCAAACAAGGGAGTTAATTAGCACTCAAAATATGTAACACAAGTACAACAGCAAAGACCTGAGTCACCTACGGTAGCTCAATGCATGTAAATACAGGGTACGTGAACTCCACTCCATCCTCTACATGGCATTTTTCTCAGCTGTAGACTTTTTTTACTGTTGCAACTTGCAGTTTGCCTTGCTTTACCATAGGAAAGCCAGCAGCAACAGTGGCACTACCCAAAATATTATTCATTAATTCCCAATTAGTGGGCTTATTTCAGATATTTGCCACAGTGAGTGAGTAAGTAAGTAATTTAGTGTTTTACGCACCCAGTCGACCAACACAATTATATATATCAGGGTCATGCCATGACAAGAAAAGAAGAAAGGTTCAGTGGGTTCAGATTCACACCATTTTGTTGCTATTGTAGTTTGATCAATTAGGAACCACACCAGAAAAGCAGCAAGGAGGCAGACCTTTCACGTGTCTCTTTCTGACATTGCTGTGCCCCTAAAAACTGTGCCAAGAAGGCATAAATCATCAGTCCACTCCACGCTCTATACTTACAGGTGATGGCTACGCTCTGTACTTACAACCGATGGTTTCCAGTCTGCAAGACCCAGGTCAGCATCATACACAAAGCTGCCACTTCGCACTGGACACACCAAAAAAAAAAAAAAAAAAAAAAACTTGCCACAAATTTTAAACAGAATGAGGCCCAGAACACTCATGCACAATCAACACACTCTGGTGGAGTTTATGTACCTTGTATTTACATGCATGCCAGGTGAGAGTTACCGTAGATGATTCAGGGCTTTGTTATTGTACTTGCGTTATGTATTTTGAGCACAATGTGGTGCCTAATTAATCAAACAACAACAACAAACTGGTGTGAATATGACACGCCAAACCTTTCTTCTTTTCTCGCCGTGGCAAATATCTGAAAAAAATCATTAGCACTCGAAATACATAACACAAGTACAACAAAGCCCTGAACTGCCTATGGTAACTCTCACTGGCATGCGTGTAAATACATGGTACATAAACTCCACCAGAGGTACATCCTCAACCACCTGCCAGTCAACATTACCACAGTAGCACGTAAAAGATCCCAGTCATTCTGCCGAAAGTGCAGGTGGCAGGTTCCAGCTAAACATGCATGCACTCTACACATGTGGCTTTGCAAGAAGCAACATGACATAATTATAGTGCATGGTTGCACAGTGTACACAGAACGTGCTAAGACAGCAGCAGTTTCACATGGCACCAGCCATGTAACAACCAAAAAATGGCACCAGCCACGTAACAACCAAACAGCACTGAATGTATCCCACTTTCGTGGAGATTCAAAACGCGCACACACAAAAAGAAGCTAGCCACTCATTTAGAATCACATGCAAAAGAAGTGCAGTGAGTCTGCTTGAGAGTGGAGAATAGCGCTATATAAAAGCAGTCAACAACTTCCCATCCTTTATAACTAACAGCACTTCTGGAGACTTTACCATTGGGAGAGGGAAAGCTGCATAGCTGTATGTAGTGATGCTCCTTGAAAGCCGTCTCCAGGACGTAGCCCAAAATGAAGGAGCAGGATCTCCAGAAGGCCTGCAGTCAACAACCGAGAGATGTACACAGTAAGACATAGATGTCAACAACAGAGAGATGTACATATTAAGACACAGAGGTCAACAACAGAGAGATGTAAACAGTAAGACACAGAGTCAACAACATGATATGTATACACATTAAGACAGCAGTCAGCAACCGAGAGATGTACCCAGTAAGATATAGAGGTCAACAACAGAGAGATGTACACAGTAAGACATAGAGGTCAACAACAGAGAGATGTACACATTAAGACACAGAGGTCAACAACAGAGAGATGTAAACAGTAAGACACAGAGTCAACAACATGATATGTACACATTAAGACAGCAGTCAGCAACCGAGAGATGTACCCAATGAGACATAGAGGTCAACAACAGAGAGATGTACACAGTAAGACATAGAGGTCAACAACAGAGAGATGTACACTGTAAGACACAGAAGTCAACAACAGAGAGATGTATGCAGTAAGACACAGAGGTCAACAACAGAGAGACGTACACAGTAAGACATAGCGGTCAACAACAGACAGATGTACACAGTAAGACATAGCGGTCAACAACAGACAGATGAACACAGTAAGACATAGCGGTCAACAACAGACAGATGTACACAGTAAGACATAGCCATGCATGAAGGAGGGAAGGGAGGAAATCATGGACACAGTAAGACATAGCAGTCAACCACAGAGAGATGAACACAGTAAGACATAGCAGTCAACCACAGAGAGATGAACACAGTAAGACATAGCAGTCAACCACAGAGAGATGAACACAGTAAGACATAGCAGTCAACCACAGAGAGATGAACACAGTAAGACATAGCAGTCAACCACAGAGAGATGAACACAGTAAGACATAGCAGTCAACCACAGAGAGATGAATACAGTAAGACATAGCAGTCAACCACAGAGAGATGAACACAGTAAGACATAGCAGTCAACCACAGAGAGATGAACACAGTAAGACATAGCAGTAAAACCACAGAGAGATGAACACAGTAAGACATAGCAGTCAACCACAGAGAGATGAACACAGTAAGACATAGCAGTCAACCACAGAGAGATGAACACAGTAAGACATAGCAGTCAACCACAGAGAGATGAACACAGTAAGACATAGCAGTCAACCACAGAGAGATGAACACAGTAAGACATAGCCATGCATGAAGGAGGGAAGGGAGGAAATCATGTACACAGTAAGACATAGCAGTCAACCACAGAGAGATGAACACAGTAAGACATAGCAGTCAACCACAGAGAGATGAACACAGTAAGACAGCCATGCATGAAGGACGGAAGGGAGGAAATCATTTTTTAACACCTAATTGACCATGATGGTTATATCAAAGTGAAAATACATGAAGGATCCCCGCTGTCGACAAAAGAGAGACATACACATTACAACAGAGCCACGCAGGAAGAAGGGAAGGAGAGAAATTGGTTTTAATGCCAAATCGACCATGATCATTATATCAGAGTGAAACGCATGACGGATCTCTGCGGTAGACAGCAGATACATGCATATACACATGAGGACAGAGCCACGCATGAAGAAAGGAAGGAAGGAAGGAAGGAATAATGACCATTATATCAAAATGAAATGCATGATGGTGCAGGATCCCCAGAATGCCTGCGGTCGACAACAGAGAGACGTAAGCCATTGGTTTAATAGGCAGCGGCAGCCAAAATTTAAATTTTACAACAGCAAATTTAATTTATGCATTTTCAGACAGGCCATATTGATACAAGAAAATGGAGAGAAAAAGTAACTGTTTATCTTAATTAGTTCCAAAGATATAGCCATTCGAAAACACAGTTTTGCGCGACAATAAACAGTTTATTACATTTTCTCAAATTTACCCCCCCCCCCCCCCCATAGTGGTTCTCATGAACATGGGAGAATCCAAATACTTACACTTTTCAAAGGTATACCTTGGTTGCACTTTGTCACAGCTAAATCATATGGTCAGCAAAGAAAGATGAAACAGAGGCAGTGGGCTGAAGTTGCTCCAAAAAGCAATTCCGAGCTTGCCAATTTGCATGAAACAGCACTTTTGACACCACACAGTGGGTAACATATGGCAATGACAGCTTTCCCAATGGATTTCCAAGCAGGGTTTATCACAGTCTTTGCACTTATTTTTTTTCTAAGCAGCTCTGACTCTTACTTTTAAAGTTACAGGGTCTTAAAGTTGGCAAAATCTTCAATTTGCACAGTGGAAAAAACAAATATGTGGCTTGCCACACTTTAACTGGTAATAACTTGAAAACCACTACAGATACAGCAATGAAACTTGGCATGTACATTAAACTAAGTGTGAAGTACACTTGCAGCAACATTTGCAGTTATTCTGAGAATGATAGATCTTAAAGCCTGCAAAAACGTCACTTTTCACAGCGGAAAAAAGGACAAATCTAATGGGTTTCATACTTTAACTCATAACTTGAAAACCACTACAGATACAGCCATGAAACTTTGCATGTACATTAAACTAAGTGTGAAGTACACTTGCAGCAGCATTTGCACTTATTCTGAGTGTTAGAGTCTTAAAGTCTGCAAAATCTTCACTTTTCACAGCAGAAAAAGGATGTGTATGCTAAAGAAAACATGGTACAGCAGTATCACCTTTATCATCCATGAACATACAGGCCTACAAGGCTGTGATTTGGAGTCAATTGACACGGTCTACAGGTGATTTTCCTGTAAATAGCATCTGTGTGTTTGATATCTGCCAAATAAATTCCTGCGAGATTCAACAAAGAATGAACGTCCCTGGAGACAATGATGAAGGTGCAAGTTGCAGATTCTTGGCAAACAACTGCAGAGGAGATTTGAGTGTAATCTTCAGAGCATGGCCACCTGTACACAACAACTCCATCTTTACTGCCGCCTTCTCCAAGAAATTGACTGTTGCCTCTTCCTCACTGATGATCCTGGTGACTTTGCCGATAAAGAAATCTTCTACATTGTAGACTGCCACAATGTCACCCTCCTGTTGAAATCTGCAGCTGGTTTCAAACTCAGGTTCATCAGGTTTTGATTCATCTTCTGGTTCCGTCGACATCTCCTGGGTCAGATTCCTCTTCCACTTGTTGACATCTCTGCTGGCAGCTGCCATGGCCGTGAAGAGGTGGAAGTTCTGGAAGTGGCTCACCTCCAAACAGCTCCTTCAGTCTGTTGACCATAAATACTGCAGATGAGAAAGCAGCACTGTCTTGACCAGATCTGGCTTGAGAAGTTGCTGGAAAAATGCAGTCTCATCCAAAGTCTTGGATCCCTCATCTTTCAGGAGAAGCAGCTGCACTAACAGTCGGTTGTCCACTTCAACCACAGGAAGGTCTTGCCGGCATCCTCTCCCAGTTGCCAGGAAAAAAGCCTTCAATTTAGAAAACTGGTCATCATCTGCAGGAAAACAACAACACAGTTTTGTTGTTTCTGTTGATCTTGATTGAGAGAATGATCTACGGCCTACAGCATAATTAATAATAATCATTATCACTCAGGCCTTAACTCTTATCTGTTATGATTTTATCATCACTTATCACAATATCAGACTGGCTACCGTTAGCAAAGCAGAAATCCACTTTTAATTTTGAACTAGAAATGCTGGTCAACATCCTATTAAAGTTTGAGAATTAAATTACAATCGTTGAAAAACGAAAAAGACTTTTAACAGAGTTCAAGTGCAGAAGTTATTATGATGTTGACTGTGTTTGTTCAGCATCTTAGTTACCTCCCCTGATAAAGAATTTCGATCACGAAAACAGCCATCGCCACGAATTTACGTCAAAGGTTCGTCCCCCCAAAATAATACTGTTCCAGAAGACATCAGAGAAAGTATTTCAATGACTATTTTTGTGAAAATTTGACATATTTTGGCAATATTTAGGAGAACAAGCGAGTGATCGACAACTTCCGGTTAGTCGTATTTGTAAACAAATACAGAACTATGAGTCAGTCGAGAAAATCGTAAGATTTTTGGCAATCTTGCAAGAATGAATCAAAATATCATATAAAAATGCTAAATTATGAGACAAACTATCACCAAATTCAGTAAACTGGAGCCAGGCGAAGAGAATACTCATGAATCATGTGCCAAAACTCGACAATCGAGTCACAAAAACTCCATGCGGTCGATGCCATCTTGGATGAACTTGATTTGAAAAAAGCACCTTTATTGCGGTCTTTTATTGGCTTGTGAAAGACCCACCGGTCATCAATCCATTAGCCCCATACCTCATTCGAAAGGGTACAAATTCAGCTTCAATTTGAGGGGGGATATTTTAGACATTTGAGGGCGTTTGCGGTTTAAAATTGAGTTTCTAAAATGCGTTCTAGCGACCAGAGATGTTTGTAAACGACCACGGCATTTACACCACTGGAATCGGCATTCAATTTCCGATCCAGTGATACCACATATTGCTGTGTACAACGCGTATCGCTTTTTCACCGAGCAGATAAACACATCAACTGTTTTCGTTCATGTCTCGGACCGCGTGACCGGCACCGGACAAACGGCAAATACCTCCCGTAGAAAATCAACTGGCAATTTTTCGAGGTACATTGCATGCAAACATAAAAACAACCATAAGAATGCGAAGAAAACGTTCTTTTTATTCATATAATTTCCAAGAGGATACATTCAGAGACTGTGGAGAAATTAGTGACTGAAAAACAGTAAAATTGAGCAAAATTCTGATGTTCCCGCATAGACGATGAGAGGCTGCCGCTACCTAGGTTTAGGAAAGAGCCATGCATGAAGGAGGGAAGGAAGGAAATTGGTTTTAATGCCTAACTGACCATGATGGTTTTATATCAGGGTGAAATGCATGAAGGATCCCTGTGGTCAATGACAGAGAGACGTACAGATTAGGACTAGGAGGGAAGGACGGAACGAAAGTGGCTTTTAATGCGCAGTCAACCATGATGGTTGTATCAAGGAGCAGGGCACTGACAGAGAGACATACAGGACAGAGCTATGCATGAAGGAGGAAGGAAGGAATGATTAATGATGGTTATATCCCCAAAAAATGCATGAAGGAGCAGGATCCCCAAAAGCCCTGCAAGTCAACAAGAGAGAGAGGTACACATTTGGAATGTACACAGCAGGAATAATAAATCCATGTGTGTGCGTGCGTGTGTGTGTGCATGTGTGTGTATGTGTGTGTGTGTGTGTGCTTATGCATGTGTATGCATGCGTGCATGTATACATGTGGGTGCATGCATATGCATGCATGCGTGTGTGCATGAGTGCGCATGCATGTGTCTATATAAATTACATATTATATATATTCATTTTTAAAAAATAACGTCTGTTCTTAAGTGTTTAAGTTGGTGTTACCACTGATTTATCTCAGTCTTTGGCTAAAAAATCAATGGTTGATTTTGAATCTGTGTCAGATACAACCAGGCCTCACATAAATAAATAAAATAATTAAATACTCAAATCATTACGATGAATATTATAGAAATCTGACTTCATTAGCAGGCATGGGGTTCTCATCCTCGAAGTGCATAAACTGCAGTTCACAGCTCTCCTTCAGTGGCCGATGCATATCCCAGGGTACACCGTTCACCAGAGCCAGTGCTGACCTGGTCATCAACAGCTCCTGGATATCTGTAGGGAGACAACGCAAATAATCAGCTGATTTTTTACATTTTTAGTTGTTGTTTTCTAGAAAGAATTATGACTGAGTGTGTGACTGTGTTATTGTATTGGATGCATGTTATATGATTAAATGCTCCGCAATGATGTGATTGGCAACAACAACAAATCCAAATAATCTGGGCTTATTGTGACACCCAGCAATCTTCAATGAGAGAGAGAGAGAGAGAGAGAGAGAGAGAGAGAGAGAGAGAGAGAGAGAGAGAGAGAGAGAGAGAACAGTGTTTCAGTTATGGATTATGCAAGTGTCAAGGATTCATTTGTGATGCCCAGCGTTCTTCACACACAGAGAGAAAGAGAGAGAATGTACATTTAATTACATATGTAAGAGAGAGAAAGAGAGAGAATGTACATTTAATTACATGTGTTTACATATGTAAGAGAGAGAAAGAGAGAGAATGTACATTTAATTACATGTGTTTACATATGTATTTCTGATGTTCAGTGTTCTTCAGTCTCAACTCACTGAGACAGGTTTCACGAAAACCGAACATTCTGAACACAATGTAGTGTTACTGTTGTTTTTATTTACACTAAATAATCTGAGCTTGTGAGTGTGTGTAGAACTTTCCCTCAACAGAGCATTCATTCCCAGGCACCAGTTATCTGGAACCAGCTCCCTGTTTTTATCTGTCGTTCTACCTCTGTCAGTTCTTTCAAATCTTCCTTGAAAACATTTCTCTTTATAAAAACTGTTCTTCAGTCATATTGCCCTGACATACAACTCTGTGTGTGTGTGTGTGTGTGTGTGTGTGTGTGTGTGTGTGGTGTGTGTGTGTGTGTGTGTGTGTGTGTGTGTGTGTTTATGTGTGTGTTGTGTGCATTGTGTAAAAATATGCATGCATGCATAAGTGCGTACGTGTGTGTGTGTGTGTGTGTGTGTGTGTGTGTGTGTGTGTGTGTGTGTGTGCATTCATGTGGTATGCACTGAATTTTGAAAATATCCATCATGTACATTTAAAGAATGTGTAAGTGCTTAGGGCCTGTATCAGTGTATGGGTTAGGTGCTCTAAATCTAATTATCCATTATTATTATTATTTTCTATTAATAGCATTACCTAATCAGCCAAGGGGGTATGGGAGGGGAAAGAGGTGCAAACATGGAGGGGAGAGAGGGGTAAATGAGAGAGGGGTAAATATTCAATGTCCACAGGGCTACAAGAGTAAACTTGTACAATTTACAATAAAGTAGTACTGGTGCCAACCTGGTCATCAACAGCTCCTGGAGGTCTTTGGGGAGAAAATACACAAATAATCTGAGCTTGTCAGTTTACATATGTCTAGACCTGTTTACACTCAATTACAGATAAGATTTAGACTTAGAGTACACTTTAAAAACAACTGTAGTATTTTGCTGTTGCTTTAAAGTTTGAGTATTTTAATTTCTTTTCCATCTCACCGTGTTCTCAGTAAAAAATAATCTGAAAATAATTTCAACACGGCTTCCAGAAAAGTAGTAGTAGTACTTTGCAGCAGAAATTACACAAGTCTCGCTTTGAACTGCCGGAGAGTTCAGTGCTGAGAGTACACCAAGCCCAATATAGCTGTAACCAACACAACAGCAGCGAGAGGTGGCAGCCCAGAACTGGGCATATTCTGGACTGGAAAACAAGTGAATGGATGGGGACACCCCCTTCCCACCAAATTATCCAACGAAACGGCAAGAAGAAGAGAAATCCACTTATGCATAGTACAGCTGAATGGTGTGGAGAGGTTTTTGTTCATGACCAACCCCCCCCCCCCCACCCCCCACCCCCCAATCCCCAACACCCCCTTCCCACCAAATTATCCATGCAAGAAGAAGATAAATCCACTTACACAAGCTGAAAGATGTGGAAAGGTTTTTGTTTATGTCCAACCCCCGAAAAAAAACCTTCCCACCAAATTATCCAATGAAACAGCAAGTAGAAGAGAAATCCACTTACTGACTTACACATAGCACAGTTGAATGATGCGGAGAGGTTTTTGTTCATGACCAACCCCACCCCACCCACCCTCACATCCCCACCACCCCCTTCCCACAAAATTATCCATACAAAAAGAAGAGAAATCCACTTACTGATTTATGCATTATAGCACAGTTGAATGGTGTGGAGAGGTTTTTGTTCATGACCAACCCCACCAAACCACCCCTCCCTCCCACCCATCCCCACCAAATAATCCATACAAGAGAAATCCACTTACGCATAGCACAGTTAAATGGTGTGGAGAGATTTTTGTTCATGACCAGCGTGCAATCCTCAGGCTGACCCTTGTACTGCACCTCGATCTTCTCAATGCGGGCGAGCAGAGACAGCTGCTGCTGTTTCTCTGCCTCAAACAGTGCATTTCGCTTCTCTCGCACAGATACGTTGGTCACCTGCCTTTCTGTGTGTATGCAACCTGAAAAATACCTTATTATTATATTATTTGCTTTTACTCACAACATTGTTGAACCTGTTCAGATTTCTGTCACATTATGCACAGCAGTGTTTTACACTTCTTCTGTGTGTATTGACCTCCTCCAAACTGTGCGTGTTTATGTTTATTTGTTTATTTGCATGTGTGTGTGTGTGTGTGTGTGTGTGTGTGTGTGTGTGTGTGTGTGCATGTGTGTGGACCTCCTGAAAATTGTTACTCAGCGTCCACCTTGGTGTCAGATAAAACTTGTACTCTACACTCTATGACTCACCAAAAAATGAAAACATTAATTTCTCTGGAATATATATATATACAACAAGCTTTTCAAAAGTTTGTTTTCTCTGGACCACTGTGTAGTGCATGCCGAGTCATGCTGGTGTTTCCGTAATCCCCCAAACTCTGACAAGGATCAACTATTGGGTCTTTAAAGAACATATATGTCTGTGCCATGTATAATACTAATTAATACACATTGGGAGACCCTCAGTTTATATTTTTATCCTAAGGAATTTTGTAGCATCTGCATAGAATTTGACTCTAGAGAAATCTCCTGGCGGGTGCAAAGCCTACCACTAACAGTCACACATCCATTTGGTGACAACGCACAATTGTGTTCATCTTCTGGCTTTTGATTTTCAATGTTCAATGTTGCTTTACATCCACAGAGACTATACAGACTATTACTATTACTAGTATTAGGGACAGGGAGCCCAGGCCATCCACCTCTTCTTTCACATGGTTCCCAAGCTCTGAGTTTGACGACTTTCAATCATTCACTGTTTCTTTACATTCACACAGACCATACGGACTATTACAGTGTTAGGGATGGGGTGCCCAGGATGGCCACCTTGACTTTCACACAGTTCCTGAACTCTGAGTATCCGACTTCTGATCACCCTGATAATATATTAAAATTTAAACTGTCGTGGTTGACTGGGCACCAAAACGGCAAAAGCCAATTGCCATCAAAAGCCAGATTTAAGCACAATCCAGCGTGGTCACCAAATGGATGGGTGACCGTTATGTGCTAGGCTATGCGCCCACCCTGGGATTTCTCCGCAGTCGCATTCTTATATTCTGTGCAGACGCTGCGAAAGTCCTTCGGAGGTCCGAGGAGTGTACACGCGTGAAAAAAAGACCACATATGCACGTCAAAGAACCTTAAGTCCATGTCAGAGTTCGATGGACTATGGAAACAACAACATAACCCAGAAAGCACTAAAAGCGCTAGAGTCTTCATAATGTTGACAATGAACACTAAGACTAGTAAGAGTAAGAAGAAGAAAGTTGACTTTCGAAAGCACACGGACTCGCTCAAGATCAAGATCTCCAACTACCATGGCATCTACATATATTATATTATGTACACTCTCTCAGAAAACTACACAGTGAAAAAATAGCCCACTGTAAACTGCTACAGTCTGGGTACCACAGACAGTAACACATACGTCCTAAAGGCTTTGACTTCAAAAGTGATCTCAAAAGGGCAAAACTCCGACAAGAGGTAGCCATGATTGAAAATAAGCGGAAGTTAACGTGAGAGTTATCTCCCGTTGGGCATGCGCAGACTTCTTGTATCCAAGGAGATCGCAGAGTAAATTATGGCCAGCTGCTCATTTTAGTGTTTGGGGTTAATACTTTGGAGAATTTCATACGAAATAAGAGTTATTTTGCATCGCCTATTGATCTTTCAACATGGTAAGTGTTTGGGTTTGCTTTTTCAAGTTTATTGCCAAGTGTAGGACGTTGCCTTTTGTATTAAATGAAGAATTTTGACAGTGTGATCTCGCTTACACTGCGTATCTGTAACTAGGGTGTCCTGACATCTGTGCCGTTTTGTGTCGGGTAATGTTTAACGGCAAAGTATTGGCATGAAAAAACAAGATTAATCTGTTTTACCTCTATTTTTCTGCCACAAAATATGCCAAACGACAGATGGGTCAAGAAAATACTACTAAACTGACACATTTATGTCAAGGGCCTCCAGACTGCTGTAATCCAAAACCAACGCATTTTTTTATTTTTTTATTTTTTCTTCTTCTTCTGTTTTTTGCGCTGCTGACTCTTTTCATAAAGTGACAAAATAATCAACATGATGATTGCGGTCGTTTCACAGGAAAAAGAAGAAGAAAAAGAACCGAATCAAACAAACGTTTATTTAATTACTACTAAACTGAGTTTTTAAGACAGTGTAACATACATACTCCATGTTGCAAGTTCCTTTGTGTCTCTGTCTCTGTCTATCGTGTGTCTCTGTCTCAGTCTCATTGTCTCTCTTAGATGTACACACATTTTACAAACTGACTTTTGCATTATATAAAGAACGCAATAACAGGAGCTGTCAAAGGGGAAAATGTGACACGGTACAAACCTTTTTCTTCTCCTTCACTGCTGCACAGCCCCAAACATTGTAACAATGGCTTAATCTTCAGAGTGATGATGGAGGTCACTTTACGGAAAAAGAACAAGAAAAATGTAAGCACCTGATAACTATAAAGGTGAAAGGAGAACCTTTAAAAAGCATATCCTTAAAATAACCATACAAGTCAGAGTTGTAAAACTTTAAATATGTAATATTTTTGTTTTAGGTTCGGAAAAGTGTCTGTGATTACCGTGTGTGTGTGTGTGTGTGTGTGTGTGTGTGTGTGTGTGTGTGTGTGTGTGTGTGAATATTATAGTGAAGACCTGAAATGCTGGAAAGACTTGGTACACATCCAGCGTAATAATAATAATAATGGATATTTAGAGCATCTAACCAGCACGGGCCCTGAACACTTGCACATTCTTTACATGTGCATAGTGTCAAAATTCAACATATATAACATAAACGCGCACACATGCAAGCACATGCACACATGCCTGCAGGCACACACACACATACACACACACACACACACACACACACACACACACACACACACACACACACACACACACACACAGAGGCACATATCGGGGTCTGAAGAAATGGTGGGTTTTTTGTTTTTTGTTTTTTGTTTTTTAAACATTCTTTGAGAGGGAAAGGGTTAATGTCTGCATTTACTTTTCCGCAAAGGCTAAAAATAAATAAACTCTTTGAATCTGAGAGGGAATGGATTAATGTCTGTGTTTGCTTGTTCCCCATCAGCTAAAAAAGAAGAAAAATCTTTGAAAGGGAAAGATTTTATGTCTGTGTTTACTGCTTTCCCATCAGCTAAAACAAACAAACAAACAAACAAACAAATAAAACACACACACCATTCTTTGAGAGGGAAAGGGTTAATCTAACTGCTGTGTTTACTTCTTCCCCATCAGCCTGGGAGTGCCTACTCCGTCCCCGGCAGCTCCGCATCCAGCGGTTCCCGCCGTGGCAAAACACGACAGTACCGTACCATCAGCCACACGTCACAGGTGGATGAGGCATTATTCGGACAGTCCAACACAGAGAAGATGAGGAAGGAGATGCTTGCGGACAAGTGGGCCAACAGAGGAGGGGCATCCATTGAGGTGGAGGCACAGCAGCGGAGGAACAACAGAAGCGGCAAGTCAAAGAAGGGCAACAAAGAGACAGTGCAGGTCATCACCAAGGACCTGATCAGAAACCTGATGTGAGTTGATAAGAGAATTGTGTGTGTGTGTGTGTGTCTGTGTGTGTGTGTGTGTGTGTGTTTGTATGTTTGCGTGCGTGTGTGTGTGTGTGTGTGTGTGTGTGTGTGTGTGTGTGTGTGTGTGTGTGTGTGTGTGTGTGCGTGTGTGTGTATATGTGCATGTGTGTGTGTGTATTTATCTCTCTGTCTGTCTGTCTGTCTGGATGTGTGTGTGAAAATGTAAGTGTAACAGAAAATATAAACAATTCTAAGGCATTGGTAGTGGTAATAGTAGCAACGGACCCCCAACACTGGTTAGGTGCATGGTTAGACTAACTGTGTTGTTTTCATTTTGGTTAGTGTACCGTCAGAAGACCCGTCAGGCCAGTCCATGATTTTGCCAAGGGATCAGTTTTACCGCATCCTGCAAGCCTCCAGAGTCCAGACCAAGGAGGAAAAGCTGGCAGAGCTTGAGAGGCTGAAGCGAGAGAAAGAGGCTGCCCTGGTAAGTTGTAGAGTCTTCTGTTTTTGGTTGTTGTTGTTTTATACCCTCTTCCCCACTGAGCAGACAAAACAGACAGGTACTGAGGTAGACAGAGTGACAGGCAGGCAGATAAAACAGACAGAGTGACAGACAGGCAGACACGTAGACAGAGTGACAGGCAGGCAGGCGAAACAGACACATAGAGTGACAGACAAAAGAGAGTGACAGACAAGCAGACAAAACAGACTCATAGACAGTGATAGACAAAGAGTGACGGACAGGTAGATAAAACAGACAGCTAGATAAAACAGACACATAGAGTGACAGACAGACAGAGTGACAGACAGACAGACAAAACAGACACATAGAGTGATAGACAAAGACAGGTAGACAAAACAGACACACAGAGTGACAGACAAGACAGATAGAGTGACAGACAGGCAGACAAAACAGACATACAGAGTGACAGACAATGAAAGACAGACAGACAAAACAGACACACAGACACCCCTTGCATAACACAGTCAGTCCATCCACTTGTCTGTCTGTGTGAGCAAAAAAAAAAGAGTGTTTTGGAGAACGTGGGTGGAAAAAAGAAAAAAAAAATGAGCAGTAGCGAAAAGATATGGAGAGTACCTGCTTTGATCCAATTTTCCATTACTAGAACAAAATCTTGTTCATAACATGCCAATGATGATGCCAGTTGCATCAGATAATAACCGTATGACCATATTGTACATGGCAATGTTTTGTTTAAACTCAATTATTTTAAATGAAAATTTGGTTTCCAGGAAGCTGCTCAGATGCGCAAGAATGAAATGAAGCAACTTGACCTTACACGAGAGAAGAACCTTGCCCTCAGTGACCTTGAACTTGAAGCTAAAGAGAAAGCTGAGCATCTTCTGTCACGTGCTAATGCCATGAGACTGGAACAGGAGGATGAGATTAAACATCTGAATGAGGTGGGTTGTAGTGTGTGTGTGTGTGTGTGTGTGTGTGTGTGTGTGTGTGTGTGTGTGTGTGTGTGTGTGTGTGTGTGAGAGAGAGAGAGAGAGAGAGAGAGAGAGAGAGAGAGAGAGAGAGAGAGAGAGAGAGAGAGAGAGTGCATGTGTATGTTTGTGCATGCATGTGTACGTATGTGATGCAAGTGCATTCAATGTGTGAGTGTGTGTGTGATGCAGGTATCTTTGTTGTGCATGTGTTTAGTGTGTGTGTGTGTGTGTGTGTGTGTGTGTGTGTGTGTGTGTGTGAAAACAGTTACTGCATTGAACATCTTTTGCTTATGCAGTTTACTACTTTCTACTGAGGCCCAAAACATTAATATAATAATGTGTTCAGTACAATTACATCAGCAGTCTAGATTCAGCACTGGTCATTGGTCAACCTGTTGTTGCAGACATATTAGTGTTTGGGATCTAATTATGTGTGTTTGGGATCTAATTATGTACCTTTTGGATCTATGTGCCTTTGAGATCTAATTATGTGTGTTTGGGGATCTAATTATGTGTGTTTGGGATCTAATTATGTGTGTTTGGATCTAATTATGTGTGTTTGGGATCTAATTATGTGCCTTTAATTTGTCACCTGCAGTTGATCCTGAATGCCAAATGCCATGCTATCCGTGATGCACAAATCCTAGAAAAGGGTCAGATCTCCAAGGAGTTGGTGGATGAGGAAAAGAGACTGGACACCATGATGGAGGTGACTGTCTGTCTGTCTGTCTGTCTGTCTGCTTGCCTGTCTGTCACTCTTTCTACCTGTCTGCCTGTTTGTCTCCAAATTTTGTTTTGTCTGCCCATGTAGCACTCTGTCTGTGCATCTGTCTGTTCTTCTGCCCATGTGCCATTCAGTTGAACAACAACAAAAATCAGCACACCGCAGTAATCAAGGTACCTAGGCAGAGGTTGGAGGAAGCGTGTCGTAAACCTGTGCTTGGAGTATTGAAAACCAATGTTTATTCCGCCCTGGGGAGGCAGGCGTTAATTGTTTTTGTGACTTGGTGTCCAGGTGGACCGCCAGGCCTCCATCAAGATCCAGGAGGAGATCGAGCGACAGCGCAAGGACGAGCAGCTGATGGGGGCGGCCAAGCTGATGGAGCAGATCCACGAGAACGAGCAGGAGAGGCTCTTTGAGCTGGAACGCAAGGACCAGGAGAACATCCAGATGCAGAAGTGAGGGGCTGTGCCTGTGATGCAGGCAGTTGCTGGTGGTGTGGTGCTGGTAGTGTGGTGGTGATGATGGTGGTGTTGATGGAGATGATGATGGTGGTGATGCATGCGAACATCTGATGAATGTGATGCACCTTGCCCTTTTCTTTGTAGCTTGTTTGTGGGTTGGTTGGTTTGCCTGTGTGTTTGTCAGAAGAACAATCATTCGTGTACTGATGACTCACCCTTTACAGAGTGTATTCAAACTCACTTAGCTGCAAATTTTGGTTTCATTCGCTAGCTATGAACCTGACTGATTGATTTTAGTGATATCTGTGACCCAGAATGGTGTTTAAAATGTCCCAGGAATTTTCGACCACCTCCTTCGATAAATTATTACCGAACCCACATAAATGTTTCAGGGTGGTCTCATTTCAGTAGGGTAGCTATTGTGCTGCTTATGCTAACAAAATGGTAAGCAAGAACTATTTACCAGACTCAGGCCTAAGGAAGCAAAAGGTTACCTCTGTGTTTAAGTTCTTGAGTGCTTTGATGAATGACTGAATGGATGTGAGCTGTGATATAATCCTTTGGCTGTATAGGTCTGCCATGTTTTCTGTTCTGTGCTGCTGTCTTCATCAGTCTCTTCATCTGTCCCTTATGTTATGTTTGCACTGTGACAGGTACATTGAGAAACTGATGGACGAGGACCAGGCAGCTGTGGAGAAGAGGAAAGCCCAACAGACACAGCTGAGGGTGAGGCTTTGAGAGTTTATGGTTCGATCCCCTCTGTCATGCATGGCAATACAGCACACATGCTCCTCAGTGGTTACAATTTTTTTTTAAACTTCCTTCAGTATGTTAATAAATTATGTTATTGTGGATCAGGTGATATATCGCTATACAAAAAGTATTCAGCAGCAACAATCATGAGCTACAATTGTTGTTGTTGAATACTTTTTGTATAGCGCTATTCTCTGCAGACTCGCTGCGCTCATGTGTGATTCTGAATGAGGGAGCATCTTTTAATTGCGCATTTTTTTAAATATCCAACAAAGTGGTGTACTTACAGCACCATTTGCTTGTTACGTGGCACGTGCCATGTGCAACTTCTGCCATCTCGGCATGTTTTGTGTACACCATACAACCATGCACCATGTCACATCACTTCATGCAAAGCCACATAATTATGTATGGTACATGCATGTTACAGTGTAACCTACCACCTGCAATTTTGGCAGAATGACCAGGATCTTTTTTGTGCTACTGCTGTACCATGGGGGAGGAATGGATACTAAAATACAAGCACTGAAAGTTGACCATGGAGAATAAAATTCTCCCACCACTCCTGCCAGAACTCAAACCCAAGACCTTTCAGTCACGAGTCTGATGCCTTAACCACTGAGTTGCCCCTGCTCTCTAATCCTTGCTATTAACCCCTTCACCGCCCCAGCTCGTAAAATTTCCAGGCTGAAGTGTGGACAGAGACACGCCTGCAAACAGCATATTTGATGGCCCTCTAACAAATCTACTTTCAGGACTGTGCATTTTGGGAGAAGTCCTTTCACGTGCTCAGTTGAAGAGGGTGAAAAGCTGTAATCATTTAAAATTTGGCACTTCTATTGGTCATTTTTTGAGTGACTGTGTGGCAAGCACGGCAGTGAAAGGGTTAACATGCCAGTGTTCGTGTGACTGCAGGAAGAGCTGAACAAGGCCAACAGAGAGCTGCTCGTGCGCAAGGACCTCAAGAAAATACAGGAGCGTGCCGAGGAAGAGAAGGTCCTTGAGTTCCAGAGAAAGAAGGCGGTAAGTACAAGCATGTGTGTGAAACAAGTGTCTTTTTATATCTTCTCAACCGCATGAAAGTTTGACTGGAACCACCTGTTTTGAGGCGACCGTCATTGTAGGAATTGCACTGACAGAGTGGAACAGTCTGACTGTGAGAGATCATGTCCATCAGTGCTTCATCTGTGTGTGTGTGTGTGTGTGTGTGTGTGTGTGTGTACTGTGTCCATCAGTGCTTCATCTGTGTTGTATGCATGGATGGGAGTTTGAAGCTTTTGTTGTCAGTATCTATGCATGTTTAAAAGAATTTGTGAAGGCTCAGGGCCAGCACAGGTTAGGTGTGCTAAGTGCCCATTGTGATTATTATGTTCATCAACAGACATTTATATGTTAAAGGGGATTCCAGGGAAAAGGTGCAAGTTGGCATGAAAACATTTCCCAAAACAAAACAGAATGGGCCAACATTTTTTGTTTAAATGTGTGATCTATAAATCAACGTTATAGTTGTTTGAATAACTATATTTATTAATATATTTTAGGCTGTTTTGTGTAGAGTATTTATGTGCTGCAGGTTTAAAAATAAATAAATTATGTTTAAGTCTGAAAGAACTATGTAAATTCCCCATTATTATTCTAATTATCGTTACCATTTGATGATCATCGCTGTATACCCCCTTTCAGGAAAGAGAAGCCGCATACGAGCGTGAACAGGAGAGAATCCGCATCGAGAAAGAGAAGGAGACGGCTCGCCTGCGAGCGCTCCAGGAGCGTGCCCGAGATGAGCAGGCGGAGCGCGATGCTGTGCGAGCCAAGCGGGCACAGGAGCAGGCCGAGCGAGAATGGCGCTCCAAGGAGGCCACTGAAGCACGAAAGAAGGCGGAGACAGAGGCCATGCTGGTGCATGCCAGACAACAACAGATGATGCACAAGGAGCACTACCTGGCTGTGCAGGCTCAGCGAGAGCGACAGGAGTTCGAGCGCGTCTTGAGGTGGGTTCAGTGATTTTGCGTGTGTGTGTGTGTGTGTGTGTGTGTGTGTGTGTGTGTGTGTGTGTGTGTGTGTGTGTGTTTGTGTGTGTGTGTGTGTGTGTGTGAGAGAGAGAGAGAGAGAGAGAGAGAGAGAGAGAGAGAGAGAGAGAGAGAGAGAAACTCAAACTTGATCGCATCTTGAGGTGGGTTCGGTGATGGTGCATGTGTGCAAGGGAGACTCCAAGAAACAGAACTCAAGCTCAAACTTGATTGCATCTTGAGGTGGGTTCAGTGATCTTGCATGCATATGAGAGAGAGGGAGAACTCAAACTCAAACTCAAGCGCATCTTGAGGTGGGTTCAGTGATCGTGTATGTGTGTGTGAACCATCTTGAACTGAAGTGAACAGCAGCCTAACTGGGCCAGCCATTGATGTATGCTACAAGTACAACGTACAAAATTAAACAATTGGAATGCATATGGGCTTTTCTGAGTGCATGGATATCATCTTGAACTGAACTGAACAGCAGTCTAATTTGGCCAGCCATTCATGTATCCACTATTATAAAATAATTATTAAAAAACAAAAACAAAAAAACTTGGTTGCAGGGCCCAGAAGGAACTGGTGGAGAGAGAGAAGAGGGAAGAGGAAGAAGTCCGCAAGAAGCGCCTGAGCCACGCCGATGAGGTGCGTGCCCAGATCCGCAAGAAGGAGCAGGAGCGCATCTCTGAGCGCAACGCCTTCTTCGAGGAAGGCGTCCGATTGGATGAGGAGGCTCGGGCCCGCCGAGCACGCCTGGATGAGGTCAAGCGCAAGAAGCTGGGCGAGCTGAGGTGGGTGTGGTTTGTGACTCTCGTTTTGGAAACAGCAGCAGTCTTGTGTGTAATGGTCAGCACTAAGCCGTTGCAAGTCTGTGTTGGCAGTGTGTGTTGGCACAGAAACCTCAGTTAAAATGTTACTTGTGCATGTCTGGCGCAAAACCATATACATTCTAAGTGCCTCACGTAATACAGTACTATGATATGGTAATAATATAATGCTATAATACAGTATAAAAACAAACACACAAACACTTTGTGATATGATAATAATATAATGCTATAATGCAGTATAAAACAAACACACAAACACGCTGTGATGTGTTAATATTATGATGCTGTCACACAATATAAAACAAACACAGAAACACACCGATACATGCCCGTAAGATAATATACAACCAAACATCATTGGTGGCAAAAATCAGGAATGTGGAAAATGAAAATGTGTCACTCCTCAGGCGTCTTTTCAGGCAGATCAGCAGCAGGGGTGGAATTTAGTCGCTGCCCATTGGAGCGATTAATGTCGCTGCTGAGCAGGGCATCGATACTTTCTTTTTTTGACATAGCGATATTCTCTGCTTTTGAGCAGACTCACTGCACTCCTGTTGCATGTGGTTCTGACTGAGTGACTGGAGTTTTTTACAGCATGTTTCTAATCATCCACTACATGATGACTGTGACCTTATTTCAAGGTTACAAGCGTGTCAGTAGCATATATACTACAGATTGTTTCATCACCTCATACATGATCTAATCTAGTTCAGTAGTGTGTGTGTGTGTGTGTGTGTGTGTGTGTGTGTGAATGTGTGTGTGTGAATGTGTGTGTGTGTGTGTGTGTGTGTGTGTGTGTGTGTGTGTGTGTGTGTGTGTGTGTGTGTTCGTGTGTGTGTGTTCGTGTGTGTGTTTGTGTATGTGTGTGTGAGTGGGTATATGCATGTGCTGGTGTGTGCAGGTGCGTGCATGTCTGCAAAGATGCATTAAAAATGTAGGCATAAAAGGCTGAGCATCTTCTCTTTTATTCCTCCGCCCCTCCCCTCCCCCCCCCACCCCACCCCCGCCCTTTTTTTTTTTTTTTTTTTTGTGCTTGCCGCGAGACATTTTCTGTATTTTCCTCTGAGACTACAGATGCACGCTCAGCCATTTTGTTGCTGTCTTTGTCGTCACTGGTTATTTCACAATGAGATTTGACCATCTTTTACTTGCCTTTTTTTTCCAGGGAAGCCGGATTACCCGAGAAATACCTGAAGCATGTTATTCATAAAGCCAATTTGGGCCGAGGCACACAAACAGCGGCTTAAAAATGTTCCATGTAATGTGTGTAACTGATTTTGGTGCTGCCTATGTAGTGCAAGTGCTAAAAAAAAAAAATTAAAAGCCTGGAGGGTCGATGTTTTGCTGGGCATAGCCTATTTTTACGCATTGCATTCTACCTCTAGGTGTAGCTTGGGACCCAACTCCAAGCACTGGTTTATGACATCCCTCCTCCAACCACTGCCATAGTTTATGAACCTGTGTTGCTTACACCAGCACAAATAAAACCAAAATGATTTGAATCGAGATGGACCTTTTTTCTTCTTTTTTTACCTGGGACAGACACGCTTCATGTTTACATGTGTGCTTGGACGCTGTGTTGCTTTCACAGTCTTCTCAGTACCCAAATCTTTTGGAAGTTGCTGACAGCATCACTGGACAGCTGCTTGGAAATAAAGAGTACCCTTTCAGTGGTGTAACAAATTCTGGCAGGGTTTGGAGGAAGGTGTCGGAAAGCGGTGCTCGGAGAAAGTCCTGGCGCTAGCGCCGCTCTGCACTTCGCTAACTGCTGGGAAGGTTGCATGCACTTGCCCTTTGCATCCTCACCTGCATTCTTCATCTGAGCTTGTGCGCTGTGCCACACAGGCATGGGTATTGTCTCAAAAAAATAATCGAGACAGAATTGAAAAGCAGGATGAATTTGAGACTTTGGGCTCCATGGCAGACACATTTTTTTTTTTTTTTTTTTTATAGTGAATAGTGTATTGGTGGATGAGTTTTCATGCTAATCCTTTTTTCTTTTTCTTTCTTTTTCCCCATCTTCTTCTTTTTTTTTTTTTTTTGCACAAGCAGGTATTGTTTTGTTATTGTTTTGTGGAGGGGGGAGGAGTTTTTTTTGTTTTGTTTTGTTTTTAGAGTAGAATGCAGACAGGTTGCATGATAGAAGAATCCTGCAAATCCAGCCATGAGATCCATATATGAGACATTATAGTGCACAGGCTTGTGTGTTTTCATATTGTAATACGTTGTTGCTTTTTTTTCCTTCCGTCCTTTAATTTTTCTTTTGCTTAAAAAAGCTAAATATAGGCAGTGTTACAGAAGAATTCTTCAAATTGGCTGACAGTTCCTTGGTCTAACTGCCCAGATCTGCTTAAAATGTGTGCAGCGTTTCCTCTTTTTCTTCTTCTTTTTTTCTTTCTTCTTTTTTTCTTTTTTTTTGGGGGGGGGGGGGGGGGGGGGAGTAGTTTGTTTTTCCTCTTATATATTTTTTTCATTTTAACAGATGTTAATCTTTCTGTACATATTTATTCTGACAGCTGAGTGATATATATATATACAAAACAACAACAATAAAACATGCATTAACACTTATATTGCATTAATACTTATTCAGCTACCATTCCTAGAAAGAAACTCCTAGTGCAATTGTATTGACATTTGGCAATAAAGTTGTATTATACTGTTCACCATCACCAAAAGCCAAGTTTCCTTCCTTCCTTCACCATCTCTCTCTAACCTGTACAGCATCAGAGGACAAAGCACCGAAGGTCATCCTGAAAGTGTTCTGGTAACAGGATCATTTGCTAAGAAGAAGAAGAATATAACACACAGTTACTTGAGTAGCTCACAGTTACTTGTGCATGGAGATCAGGCCTGATGGAATGTTGGGAACATAACTTTGATATCTGGAGTGAGCAGGGGAGTGGGGGGGGGGGGGTATGGGGGGGGGGGGGGTATGGCAGGGATGGGGGTGGTGGCAGTGCTTTCCACTAGGTGTCTTAGGGTGGCAAAACTGAAGATGCAAACAGACTTGAAAATGCAGAAAATGTGTAACTATTTTCATCTGCATGCTTTGTTTCGATCTGATAGTAATTATTTGTAGAAGAGAAGTAAGTAATTATTTATAGAAAAGAAGTATTTTTGTACCTCCTTCTACATCATTTCTGATGGGATTTTCTGAAAGCCATAGGCATTCAGATATTTCTTTCACCCATTTCCATTGTGCTGTTATATTTGCATCATTTTAAGACCTGTTTCTCCTGAGAAGTAACTTTGATAACCTCAGACTCTTTGCTTCAAATTTGACTCTTTGAGCTCTGAGGGTACAGCCATGTTGGTTTAATAGCTCTTTACCATTGAAAAGAAGCAAAATGGCAGCAATCACAGTTTGTTTATTTTGGGGGGACTTTGAAATATAAGTTTTTGATGAACAGGATGAACAAGTTGCTGTGTTGAGATTTCTTAGTTCATTCCAGTTAATAAGGTCAGTGGTGCTTCTTCAGTTCACATCCCCTTTAACTTAGCTGGAGCATGGTGCTTTGACCCACTGCTTTGTCCTTGCTTATGGTCAGTTATTGTTGGTGATGCTTCTTCAGTTTGCATCCCCTTTAACTTAGCTGAGGCCTGATGGCTTAAAAAATGCTTTGGACCACTGCTTTGGTGATGCTTCTTCAGTTTGCATCCCCTTTAACTTAGCTGCAGCCTGGTGGCTTAAGAAAGAAAAAATGCTTTGACCCACTGCTTCGTCCTTGCTTATGGTCAGTTCAGCACAGGAGGTGTTTGTGTCGTCTGTCAAAGTGTAAAACTGTATGTTTACTTTTTCATTGTAAGTTATTACAGTAGACCTCCCCGTCTCCCCCTGCTTTCCATGTTGTTTCTGATGAGATTTCATTGACGCCAAAGTGATTCAGATGTTTTTTCATAGATTTCCATCATCTGTGGGTTGTTGTGTTTTTGTTTTGTTTTTTCATACAAAAAGAAAAAAGAAAAAGCATTGTTTTAACCCCTTCACTGCCCCAGCCTGTAACATTTCCAGGCTGAAAGGTGCACGTACATGCAGACAGTATATTTTCTGGTGCTATAATACAATCCACTTTCAGTGCTGTGAGTTTTGATGAAGATCCTTTCACATGCCAGTGTGAAAAAGACGACAAAAAGGCTGAAGGGTTTCAAATTCTGCACTTTTATTGGTCATTTTCAAGTGACATCATGGCAGTGAAAGGGTTAATACAAGTTTCTTTTGAGAAGTAAATTCGATGACCCCCTTTTGTCTTGAAGGGTTTTCCGCTGTACACTTTATGCTTCATTGTTTTACGCAAGTTTTTGCTGGATCTAGTCTTGAGTAAGTCGATTTAGTCGTTTCATTACTGCTTGTTGTATTGACAGGAGTTTGGGGTTTACATTTTGATGAGCTTGGAGCAGAATTCAAG
>OY757557.1:10706756-10771756 GCA_963584105.1 Alviniconcha strummeri
AAGTGTACAGGGGACATACATATATGTATACACTGCACTGACTCGTTTTTGATCTTTTGAAAAAGACCTTGTAAAAAAGAAAAAAGGTTGGACGAGTACATTAAAGCTACAGTCTGTTCATATTCATTGCTACTCTATTCATTGTTTTCAGAAGAAGACAAAAAAGAAAAGCCCCCCCCCCCATTGTTTTCAGAAGAAGACAAAAAAGAAAAGCCCCCCCCCCAAAAAAAAAAGAAGAAGAAGAAGACATGGGCCAGAGACTTCAGTTCTCGTGGGGGAACTAAGACACCTCTGACATGTACGTTCTTTGTGTTGCAGGGAAGCTGGTATCCCCGACAAATACCTGGCTGGTGTGGAGCGCAAAGTCAACCAGCCCCAACATGCAGCCGCCTAAGTGGACACCACCTCCTCCAGATTCTCACTCCATTTCTATGGCGACATCAGCATTCCGTGCCTTGCACGATGTTCGACCTTTGGCCCAAATGCACGGATGATGTGAAGATGTCATACCTCTGTTAGTCTTTATTATTGCCAGGATCTTCACAAAGTAGGCTTGGTGTTTTCTCAAGGAAAGTTGCGATGATGGAAAAATGCCTGGGCTGCCAGAAATGTACATAATCATAGAGTAAGGGAGGGAGACATGACTGTGATACTGATTTATATATATATACTATACAGATGTTTGATCAGTTTCCTTTCCATTTTCAAAAACGTAAGCAGTAAAAGAATGTGAGTACTTTCCACAACAGGGATGGGGGTTTTCACAGCTAGTTGGGGTTGATGTGACAACAACCAAAAGCGAATTGGACAAAATTTACATGCATGCTTTGATATTTTAAATCAGCATGTTTTGACATTTTGAATTTGTAATATTATTCTTTTGAATAATTATATTCTCAAGTATTGTTGAGTGCATGAACATCCAAGTGTTTTTATTTTTAGTTTCTGAAACTGCAGGTTCATAGGAGGTGCATTTCAATATCTTTTTGGTAAAGGTATTAAAGGAGAAAAAAAACGACACCATTTATAAAGCTGATAAAACTCTGCTTGTGTTGTAGTAATGTGAATGAAGAAGTATTTTGCACAAAGTGATTTTTTTTTATTTTTTTTTAATTCTTCATAAAGTGCAACTTCACAACACAAAAGAAATAAAATTGAATTTTTTGTTTGCATGAACGAGTGGTTGTTGCAACGAGTTGTGCATGACTGAATGAATGTTTGGGTGGAGTGTAACCCCATTCCCTCCCCCCTGTGTAATATTTTATATACATGTATAAAAGAGAATTTACTCACAAGTTAAAAAATAAATCCTTTTTTACCTGGTCCCATACCCCCATCATTTCACTAAAAAGTACATACATATATATACATATGCAATTTACATGAAGTATTACCATCAGCATCACTGTTCTTTTGTGAGTATAATTATGTGTGCTGTTTAAATAAGCCTTGTAGAAAAAGCGATTCAGTTTCACAGGTGGATGTGCTTTTGAAATGTCAACTTTCTGTTTTAAAGTGTGTGTAGTTTCACTTCTGTTTCAAGCGCC
Source organism: Alviniconcha strummeri (assembly GCA_963584105.1). Lineage (NCBI taxonomy): Eukaryota > Metazoa > Mollusca > Gastropoda > Provannidae > Alviniconcha > Alviniconcha strummeri. Next base: position 10,708,304 of record OY757557.1, read on the forward strand.
AATAACATACACAACATAAAAACTGTTTTCCCAGAAATTATTATTTATTTATTGGTAAATTATGTTTTCATATAACTTCACAAGCAAAATGTTACCTCCCCCAACAGCCTTCCCACACCGTAGTGAAATAATGGTAGTCTTGAATCTCGAGTGTAATTTTACATTAGAAGACTTCTAAAAAGATCAAAGTGTGAGAAGTGAATCTGAAACACACTAACTTCACGTACTTGTGTAGCAAGCCACATTGGAAAATGATTTTACATCTTGGATTGTTTTACCACCTTTCTGGAATGATGCCGTAGCCTGTTCCATACATTTCTGCTTTGCTTGCGACCTTTATGCCATGCAAAGGTATTTTGTGTGTGTGTGTGTGTGTGCTCTGCATTATAATTAAATCAGTTCTGAACTTCACTTGTAAATAAGCGGTCACACCTGGACACCGGTTTTGACAATACATGTCAAGTTATTAGTCTCATTTGTCTTGTGATGCATCTGTTATGTGATCTACAATAAAAATCGTTACACACAAAATATATATATATAGAGTGTGTGTTTGTATATTGTATTCATTGGTGTTCCTGTGTGCATTATTTCATAGTGTGGTACCATGGATGCAAAAATTCAGGTCCCCCTGTGCTGAGAACCCAGTGTTACTGAAAGTTCCTTCATTCACACCCAGGTAGTAAAGCCTCGATTGCTTTCCCTGCTGCTATGATTCCTTTTTCTTCTAATATTTGCCTTTTTAAATCCCTCAACAAGCCCTTTCTCACAGTACTTTTCAATAATTATTAAGAACTTTTAAAACAAATAAAAAATACACAAGTGCCACAGACACCGTGAGTCAAGCATATGTAACCTGCTCATCACCCTCATGCACACACAGTAACTCATACGCACGCATGCACACACAAACACATTTGCCAATCTGTGCCATGTTGGAAAAAAGCAGATCAGATCTTAATGAAAAAGCTGATGGATATGACTTGTTTACTTTTTCCATTTTCGTAGAAAAGATCCCAAAGACACCAATGGGTCATTGAAAGATGGACAAAATCACATATTCCCTGAAATTCAGAAGAAAAAAGAAGAAGAGTTGGTTGCAAGAGTTCTGGAAATGGGTCAGTTAAACCACAAGAAGTTTAAAAAAGGATGCTTTTTTAAAGGAATTAAACTTCTCATAGTTGAACCAAAAATGAGAATTTGAAACAGGTTAAAAGAATATGATCCTCAGCAAAAAAGAATTTTACAATTGAAGTACTGTTACTATTGATTTGTTGCATCACAAGGGCTTTTCCGTGTTTTTTTTAGTTTGACTTCACCAGTGTCCTTGATGCTCTGTTTTGTGTACTTTTTTTTGGGGGGGGGGGGGGGGGGGGGGGGCATGTTGAGGAATATATGGTTTTCATTTTTCTCACTTTTCCCCCCTCTTCCTTCTATCATGTTTACTTTGGTGGAGTGAACCTTTGATGAAGTATTGCTTGACATCTTGAACAGACCACCAGATGCTGTTTTGTGTACAGATGGGGGGGGGGGGGGGGGTATATGGTTTTCATTTCCCTCATTTTTCCCCCTCTCTTCCTTCCATTATGTTTACTTCTGTGGAGCGGACCTTTGGTGAATTACTGCTGCGTTATAAGAAACGCTGATCTACTGGGCTTAACACCAGGCTATTTTTAGCTCAGAGACAGATGCTAAAAAGTATCTGAAGCAGTATCTGAAGCAGACCAAAAAGGCATTTTAATGGAGACTGAAAATGTGTTTACTTATGTCCATTTTCTATGCACTTACAAAACAAAAACACAACACAAAAAGATAATCGCCATTTATTTACGACAAGCAGATAACAGATTCACAATCTGTAGTTCGTTAGTAATGGGTAAGAATCATTACAATGAATAACATTTCACAACAAAACTTCATGACAAAATGATACTTATTATTCCGCCCACAAGTAGTGCTGTACAAAAATCCATGTTAAAATTATTACCCCCCTTTCCCATCTCTGCCAAATAAAACTGCACACTATGCACAAAGGCATTGTGGCAGAGGCGTTTAATCTGGCGAGAGCAATTCAATGATATAATAATACATGATGTCCACTTCAAGAACATCACAGCCATCCACTGCACAAGGAACACTTATGTTGATAAATACCCATACAATTTTCAGCATTATACACACGAACCATGCACTGATATACACAGAAAGATGCCGCCAGTCATCATCAGATACATGCTTCTTGTTCCAGAGGGTGGCGGTTGCACCGGCTGGGTGGTTGTAGTAACTGGATTTTAATGTCCTGTCAACCACACAGGGTCACCTCAGGACAGTAGTAGTAGTAACTGGATTTTAATGTCCTGTCAACCACACAGGGTCACCTCAGGACAGTAGTAGTAGTAACTGGATTTTAATGTCCTGTCAACCACACAGGGTCACCTCAGGACAGTCAAACTCAGATCATAAGCAAATACAAATTTCTAAACTCTTCTCAAATGTATATCAACCCTCTGTCAAGTCAATCTACAAAAACCAATCACTTTGCAAACATAAAACATACATACACAAATGTGGGCGTGGGCATGGTTGGAGGGTTGAGAGACGAGACACTTGATATTACACAGGTACTTTTATTTTTTGTGTACTCAGAACAGCTATACAGGTAAGGCTGTTATTGTTATCCACTTCCACTCCCAGTCATATGACTACAGGATGTACAAGCAGTTGCTATGGGAGGGTGGAGGTGTGTGTGTGTGGGGGGGGGGGGGTTCAAGTTGAGACACTTAATGTTACACAGGTGCCTTTATTTTCTGTGTACTGAGAATAGCTATCTTGAGGCTGTTAATATTATCCACTTTCACTCCTAGTCAAATGACTACAAGATGTACAAGCAGTTGTTATGGGGGTGGGGGTTAAGAGTTGAGACGCTTAATGTTACACAGGTACCTTTATACATTCTGTGTACTGAGAACGAATATCTTAAGGCTGTTAACGCTATCCACTTTCACTCCTAGTCAAATGACTACAAGATGTACAAGCAGTTGTTATGGGGGTGGGGGTGGGGGGTTGAGAGTTGAGACACTTAATGTTACACAGGTACCTTTATACATTCTGTGTACAGAGAACGAATATCTTAAGGCTGTTAACACTATCCACTTTCACTCCTAGTCAAATGACTACAAGATGTACAAGCAGTTGTTATGGGGGTTGGGGGGGGGGGGGGGTGAGAGATGAGAGTATTAGAACAGGTACCTTTATTTTCTGTGTACTGAGAGTGAGAACAACTATCTTTAGGCTGTTAATATTATCCACTTTCATTTAGTCACAGGACTACACGACAATCAACCAGATTGTGAAAAAGTACATATTTACATTGTCACAGAGAGTAAGCAGTAGGTAAGCAAGTTGGTGTTTTACGCCCAGTCAACTGGTTCTCACGGAAAGAAAAAACACAAAAACAATTCGGACCCATAAGCATCATTATTTGAATGTATGCTGTTTATCAATGAAATATAAACGAAAAATAGATTTGGCCACGGGATTTAAACAATGGTAAGCAGTAAAAACTACAACTGCCACTGTTTTTTTATTAACTGTGAAACACACAGCAGGATAAGCATGACAGGCTACATTCTGAACTACTCCAGGAGTGAAAGAGGAAACTTTAGAAGCAATGGGAGCTATTCAATGTTGCTCTACATCCGCAAAGACCGTACGGACCATTAGGGACGGGGAGCCCAGGACGCCCACCTCGACTTTCACACAGCTCCTGAACTCTAAGTTCTCCCCTTCATGTTCAGTGTTGCTTTACAAATTATGTCCACAGAGACCACAAGGACTATTAGGGACTGGGAGCCTGGGGCAGCCACCTCAACTTTCACACGGCTCCTGATCTCTGGGCTCTCTGCTGAAGGGAGCTTCATTTTTTAGTCCATGGGGTAGCCAGTGAAGAAGACAACACACACACACACACACACACAAATAAAAAAATCCAGGGCTGATGCACTAACAATATGGCAGCATCATGACGGAATGGATCCATCCAAGACCCCTTCCTGACGCACCATAACACTTGGATTTTCAGGCTTTTACAATCTGAAAGCACAGCCGTCTTTAAAAAGATCCCACATGGCCCGAATCTGTCAAAACCAGAGCAAATCCTTAAGCAGATTTGTCTCGGCAATAATGGACTGTAGCTCAAAACACTTGCGTGTATTTTCTGTGCAAAGGGCACTTTGTGACTGTACAGAATGTTTGTCATGGGATGGTTGACAACAGCTTCAAAAGCAATGTAAAATAAAAAAAAAAAAATGTCAGCACAAATTCATAGCAGAGTAACATGCACAGTAACTAAAAGCATCTACAGTATATAGCGTCCCCCCCCCCCTCCCCCAGTACAGCAGGCTTAAAACCTGTGAAGTGCAGGTTGGCGCCGTTAGTTATTATTTGGATTAAAATCAAAATCTTAGTAGTCCGTTGCAGTCAGTCGTCGTTATCGTCAGTTATAGTCAAGATTTTGTCAACATCCTGCTTGTCACACTGTCACATACGGACATGTTTGACAGTTGGTGCCCTGATAAAAATAATAATTAAAAATCAAAAAACAAAATCTGTTTAATATTTCATGTATGGGTGCGTTTGCAATATTTCACACAATTGTGAGTTTTTACACACACAAATCAACAGAAAGGGAGGTAATTAGCACTTAAAAGACACCACACAAACTGGATGTACCTCTAGTGGAGTTTATGTACCTTGAATTCACTTGCATGCCAGGTGAAGGACCGTAGGTGACTCATGTCTTTGTTTCTGTGCTTGTGTGATGTCTTTCGAGTGATAATTAATTTTTGTGTTTGTCGATTCTGCGTCAATTGTCGATTCTGCGTGGGCACTCTGGGCCTCGTTCAGTTTCACATTGCGACCATTTTTATGCAGCACTCTCCTCTTGAGCAGGCCCACTGCATTCTTGTCGCATGCGACTCTCAATGCATGCCTGTGGCTTGACTTGATTTTTGTTGCTTAAAGTCCAAGGAGGCGAGAAGGCCTATTAGGGACGGGGACAAGTGGAAAGGGGGGACAGAAGAGTGAAACCTCAAAACAGGCGCCAACCTGGAAGACCAAGGCTGCTGTGGACCGCCGCCAGAACAACAGGATGTTAAGGCAGTGTCCGTCCGGCATTGCACAGCGACCACAGCACCACGCAGTTGCTGTCCCACCTGCTATGCAGAACAGTCACAATGACTATGTCAGTAGTTCCACCGTTGGGAAACAACTGAAGCAGAAGTCCAACTCTCTGTCTACAGCCCAGCACCCCCTCCCTGCTCTTGATCTCTCCTGGGCTAGCTTCTTCTTGAGAGTCCAGCTCACCTACCTCCTCTTGATCTCGCCTGGACTCTGTAAAGCCTGTGGCTTTCTGCAGTGCATCTGTATGTCTGTAACCATTCTGCTGCACAAACTCAGCAATAGATCAAAATGATTCAGCCATCACTGCAAATTTATTTTACTGAGGAAGTCACCTGAACGTTTGCTGTACACAGGGTTGTTTTGGGCGCCAATGCAAACTGTTTCATTGAAGAACAGTCACTTAACTGAATCCATTGCTGTAAACAGGGTTGTTTTCATCACCAGTGCAAACTATTTCACTGAACAACAGTCACTTATCTGAATCCATTGCTGCAAACACTGTTGTTTTCAAATGGCCCATTCTTCTTGTTTTCACCACCAACGCAAACTGTTTCACTGCAGAACAGTCATTTAATTGAATCCACTGCTGTCAGTGTCTTTCTTTCTGAGAGTCTTTCTGTTGTCACCAGTGGTGTTCCAAGTGCCTGTTGCCCGTACACTCAATTTGGTTTCAGAGCCTTTTTCAACACCGCTCCAAAGCTCTGGCATGCCCTAACACTCTGGAATGCCTTGCCATTCTGGAATGCCCTACCAGCTCTGGAATGCCCTACCTAAGCAGGGAAGTAGATTCCATAGTGGCATTCCGCAGACATCTGGAAACTCACCTGTTCTCTAAATGACTATAGGCATCTCTCCATTCCCCCCCCCCCCCCCACCCCCCCTCATGAATACTCATAAGAACAGTTCACGGATGCTCAGCAAGGCCCACCACTCTTTCCCCAACCATCTGATGTGAATCGTTAATTTTTTTTAAATAAATTGTTCATAATTGTGCACTATTTTAGCGTGGGAAAGTCGTCGAGGAGCGGAGTATAGGTGCGACATTCAGGACAGGTTGTCTGTTGCTGGAACCAGGTACGGATACACTGAAACACAAAGAAAGTCATAAGGGTGAGATGTGAAACATGCACACGCACACACACACACACACACAAACGCACAAAAAGAAAGTCATAAGGGTGAGGTGAAACATGCACACACACACACACACACACACACACACACACACACACACACACACACACACACACACACACAAACACACAAAAAGAAAGTCATAAGGGTGAGGTGAAACATGCACACACACACACACACGCACACACACACACACACACACACAAACACACAAAAAGAAAGTCATAAGGGTGAGGTGAAACATGCACACACACACACACACACAAAGTCATAAGGGTGAAAGGTGAAACACACACACACACTCACACACACAAAGTCATAAGGGTGACAGGGGAACAGGTGATTCTTAATTAAGCCACCAGTCATAAGGGTGAGAGGGGAACAGGTGATTCTTAATTAAGCCACCAGTCATAAGGGTGAGAAGAGAACAGGTGATTCTTAATTAAGCCACCAGTCATAAGGGTGAGAGGGGAACAGGTGATTCTTAATTAAGCCACCAGTCATAAGGGTGAGAGGGGAACAGGTGATTCTTAATTAAGCCACCAGTCATAAGGGTGAGAAGGGAACAGGTGATTCTTAATTAAGCCACCAGTCATAAGGGTGAGAAGGGAACAGGTGATTCTTAATTAAGCCATCAAAACAATTATGACTGTTGCTGTTTTGTTGATGTTGATTGCTTTTATACAGCAATGACACACAAGGAAAGTCATAAGGGCCATAGGCCGTTCTTAATTAACAGTCACCAAAACTTGTGACTTGTTTTGTTGATGTCGCTGATCGCTTTTATACAGCGCTATTCTCTGCTCTTGAGCAGACTCACTGCACTCTTGTTGCATGTGACTCTAAATGAGTGACTGCAGCTTTTTACAGCATGCTTTGAATATCCACTGTGGAGGTATATTTATCGTGCTGTTTGATTGTTACACAACTGGTGCCACATGAAACACCTGCTGTCTCGGCACTTTCTATGTACACTATACAACCATGCATCATGTCATGTCACTTCATGCAAAGCCACATAGCTAGGGTGTATGTGTGTTTAGCTGTAACCTGCCACCTGCACTTTTGGCAGAATGACAGGAGTCTTTAATGTGCTACTGTGGTAACACTGGGGTTGAACAGATACAAAATAAGAGTTAGCACAGAAAGTTGACCCTGGGGAAAACAATTCTCCTGCTGTTCTTGCAGAGACTCGAACCTGTGACGTTGTGATCATGAGTCCAGTGCTCTAACTATTCAACCAGCCAATCAGCTGTTTTGACAAAGTCTATGGAAAAACAACAGACAAAGCTGTTACCTGATTGTGTTACTATTTTGACAGAGTCAAGGGAAAAACAACAGATGATGCTGTTACCTGGTCATGGTAGTGATTTTGACATGGTAGTGATTTTGACAGAGTCTAAGGAAAAACAACAGACAGTCATGGTCGTGATGTTGACAGGAAAAACAACAAACTGTGGTAGCAATTTTGGCAGCCTCCAAGGAAAAACAACACACAATCGTGGTAGCGATTTTGACAGCTTCCAAGGAAAAACAACACACAATCGTGGTAGCGATTTTGACAGCTTCCAAGGAAAAACAACACACAATCGTGGTAGTGATTTTGACAGCCTCCAAGGAAAAACAACACAATCATGGTAGCGATTTTAACAGCATCCTGAGAAAAACAACAATGCTGTTACCTGGTCATGGTAGCGATGTCCACAATCCAGGACCTGCACCGGCCCTGATGACAACTCCTCGCAGCAAATGGCACACGGGTCTAACTCTTCCACAAATGGATCGTCGTCAGCCAGTCCTTCCACATTCCACTCAGCACTTATTCCTGGAGGCGGGGCCGTGCGTCTTCTTTCACTTACAAAGCTGTTGTTGTTGTTGCTGTTGTTGGAGTTGCCATTAGCGCTCTGAAATGGATTGAGAGAAGGGTTAATACTGTTCAAATTGCCATTAAACCACTGAAACCGGGGGTGGGGGTAAGTAAGTAAGTTGGTGTTTTACGCCCAGTCAACCAGTGCAGTTATATCAGGGCGATACACATCTCATATTGTGCACTTAATTTTTAATAATGTGTATGTCTTAAAATGGGTCTATATACAATTTCAAAACCATGCTTAAAAGGTGAAAACATAAACATAACTAAAAACGATCACAAATTTAAATATCTCCAAAAATATTAATTTCTTTCAAAAAGTTAAAAATCTTTTCAGGTGAAATATCCTTAAACAACATGCACAGTGATTTAGCTGTAAAGTGGCTCACTCTTATTTCAATAAAATCCGAACAAGTATAATATGCTCTATGGTTAAACGTTTATCACATCCGATGCACATTGGCAGTTCCTCACCCTTCAATAAAAAGGAATGAGTAAGAAAAGAATGGCCAATGTGCAATCGGGCCATCACAGTTTCTTCTTTTCTGTTTTTCTGAGGACAAGATATACATTCTTTTAATACTGGGAATATCTGATATAATTTATTTTCTGGGAACTCATCCCACTCAGACTGCCACAGTTCTAATATATATTTATTTGTGCGTGGTTTTAGGTCTGAGAATGGGATGAGTTCAACCGAGATGTCTCCATCAAGGGCATCCTTAGCTGCAGAATCTGCAGCTGAATTTCCCCTAATGCCAACATGGCCGGGAACCCAGATGAAAACAATCTTAAATGGCAAATATCAGTGCCATATGGCAGCAAGCTGCACACACCATCTACCAACTATCATCTCCTAGCTGCTCAACAAGAGCCATACAGAAAAGCCTAACCCTTAAAGAAAAATATTTGAGAGTTTTCTGGAAAAAAGTCAGGAGAATGGACCATTAGCAGAAAAATGACAAGACAGAAAGAGCAAAAGGACTAGACAGAAAAAACACAAGAGAGGAGAGAGGAAAGAGGAATCAACTGACAGCCCTGAGATTCCAGACAGGAGAGGGGACATCAGACATCCCCGGCCTCCCTTCGGGGTTCAAAGCTAGGATCAGGAGGAAATTCCTGGCCGTGGGCAAAGCATGCGTGGCTATATTCTGACCTACTCTAAGCCTCAAAGGGAGAACATTCCTCAGTTCTGAGTTCTCAACAGAGGGGACCTGAATTTCTGCGTTCACAGGACCCCACTGTGGGGAAAGAACAAGCAGAGTAATACAAAGCAATGCACAAAACACAACAGTGTCAAACATTACCCCCCCCCACCACCACCACCACAACACACACACACCTTCCTCCTCCATCCACCCCAATCCCCAAACACACACACACACACACACACACACACACACACACACACACACACACACACACACACACTACTCACCAACGCAGTGTTATGGGGCTTCATACCCCGAGCAATCAACATCTGCGTGATGTGGCGGAGAATAAATTCCAGACTCAAGCCAGTCAGGGTCCCGTTATGAGCACGCCTCAGCTCCTGGATGGCCCGATGGAAATCCTCCCTGTGATGACGAGAACAGAAATGGAAACATTCAGTCAACGCCCTGTCAGAATGAGAACACAAATGGAAACATTTGGTCAACACCCTATCAGGAAGAGAACAAAAATGGAAACATTCACACCCTGTTAGAACGAGAACAGACATGGAAACATCTGGTCAACACCATGTTAGAATGAGAACAGAAATGGAAACATCTGGTCAATGCCCTGTCATGAAGAGAACAGAAATGGAAACATTTGGTCACTGCCGTGTTGTTAAGAGAACAGAAATGAAAACGTCTGGTCAACGCCTGTCATGAAGAGAACAGAAATGGAAACATTTGGTCACTGCCGTGTCGTTAAGAGAACAGAAATGAAAACATCTGCTCAACGCCTGTCATGAAGAGAACAGAAATGGAAACATTTGGTCACTGCCGTGTTGTTAAGAGAACAGAAATGGAAACATCTGGTCAACACCCTGTCGTGAAGAGAACAGAAATGGAAACATTTGGTCAACACCCTGTCATGAAGAGAACAGAAATGGAAACATTTGGTCAACACCCTGTCGTGAAGAGAACAGAAATGGAAACATTTGGTCACTGCCGCGTTGTTAAGAGAACAGAAATGAAAACATCTGGTCAACGCCTGTCATGAAGAGAACAGAAATGGAAACATCTGGCAATGCCCTGGCGTTAAGAGAACAGAAATGGAAACATTTAGTCAATGCCCTGTCATGCAGGGAACTGATGCTCACATGTTTTGAATGTTACATATGTGAGTGTGGGTGTACGTCTGCAGAAGAAGCCAGGGCTGGTGAGAGGGAGAATATGAGTAAAACAAAGATAATTTCTACCTATTTCACTTTAAATGTTGCTTCATGAGCCTATGTTAGAATGAGAACAAAAATGGAAACATTCACTCAATGCCCTCTCCAGAAGAGAACAGAAATGGAAATGTTCACTCAACACCCTGTCATGATCAGAATAGAAATGGAAACATTCACTCAATGCCCTCTCCGAAAGAGAACAGAAATGGAAATGTTCACTCAACACCCTGTCATGATCAGAACAGAAATGGAAACATTCACTCAATGCCCTCTCCGGAAGAGAACAGAAATGGAAACGTTCTCTCAACACCCTGTCATGATCAGAACAGAAATGGAAACATTCCCTCAATGCCCTCTCCGGAAGAAAACAGAAATGGAAACGTTCACTCAACACCCTGTTAGAATGAGGCTGGACCAGAAGCATTTGGTCAACGCCCTGTCAGGAAGAGAACAGAACTGGAAATGTTTGATCAATGCCCAATTAGAATGAAAACAGAACCAGAAACACTTAGCCAACACCCTGTCAGGAAGAGAACAGAAACGCCCAATAAAACGATTTCTGCATCAGAAGGGCAGTGGTGCAAGTCACTAGGAGGGACAAAGTCACAAAGACGCTGTATCCGCAGACCACAACATCTGAAGGGAAAAGGAGTGCCAAAACAGAATCAAACCAAGGCCCTCCTGTTTACCAGCCTGACAGCTTACTGCTGGGCCAAGCTGGCTCACAACCAACCCCTGACTAAGAACCACCACTCTTACATCACCATCACCTGCACTTGACTTCTGGGACAGCCTTAAAAGAGGACATTCTGCAGCGTAACTCCTGTTATAAGATGGATACAGACATGTATATGTGGTTGTTTGTCCATTTCAAGTAAGTTTTTGCCTGTTTGTTTTTGCTGCATAATTCCTGCGATGAGATGGATACAGACACACGTGCACATATGGTTGTTTGTCCATTTCAAGTAAGTTTTTTGTCTGTTTTTAACATAAATTTCTGTTGGCGCAACTTGCTCACGCATATTGTTATCATGATAACTGTAAAATCAGTCTAATATCACATATGTGAAGAGATGTTAAATAAAAGAAAGGAAGAAGAAGAATCCTGCCATGAGCTCTAGCACCCACCTGTCACAGGTGGGGAAGGTCTTCTGCAGGTGTGACACCAGCCTCTCAAAGCTGGATGGCGGTCTCAAAGCATCTGGGGCCTGCGCTGCGGCCTTCAGGGAGGCAAGGGGCTGAGAGGGCGCTGCCGTCAGTGGCGGGGGAGTGGCCATTCTAGGCTGCTTAGTGCCGGGCAGACTTTTGCTGGTGCCGATGGGGCGCAGAGGGTGAGGGGTGCTCTTCGCTGGCTCTGCTGCAACTGCTGGCTGCGGCTTGGACACCGTCGGTGTGCCACCTGGTGAGAGAAACGGTTCCGGTGAGTGGTTAGACAGGGTTTTTTTTGGGGTTTTTCCACCCCCAGTCAATCACAGAAGCATAAATCAGGGACAGCCTGCGAACCGACTCCTCTCAGCATGACTTTAAACAAACCGACAAACAAATAAACCACTCCTTTCAAACCAGTGTGCAAGCACAGGTAAACAGGTAAGATAAGCTGACAACAAATAAGCTAATAAATGAATCTGTTATGAAAACTTTGCACACAAAAATAAAAGATAATAAAACAAACAAACAGACAAACAAAAACACAACAAGAAAAACCAACAACAACAACAGATAAGTAATCTAAGGCAAAGCATGAAAGAAGGCAGATGGAAACAGACTGGTTCTGATTGGACGCAGAGGGGGCGGGGCAGCATTCACTGGATTCACAGCAACCTCTCCTGCCTTGGACACCTGCGTCATGGCACCTGCTGAAGCGGACAGAGGTGTCAGAATTCATTTCGATGCAAAAAAGCAAGGCCAGCAACAACAACAAAAAATCAACAAAACAAAGCCATACTTTAAAAATCAAGCTCCAATTTTTTTATTGACAGTATCATAATTATTTCAATTCAAGAATTAGGTTTCGAGACACTGTGTCGGTTTTTGTTTTGCGGTTCCACAATCACAACATCAGTTTCCTTTTACATCAAACTGACTGACTTCAGTGTCGTAGCATGTGATTGGCTTGCCAGTGCAGTTAAGCCAATCAGAAGCTAGCTCTCTTTACTCGTGGCGAAGCATGGCTCGCACTCAGCTTTGGTGTGAGCTTCTTAAAAGGAGCATCGGAGGAAGAAAGTGAGGAGGGGGGGGGGGGGGGGGGTAGGGAAATGAAAACAAAAATAAGTTTGAAAAGCTGAAAGCTAACAGATCCCAGTCAAAAGAGAGGAAGTTTGTTGCCAAGTGCAAACGAAAGAATTTGCTTGGGGTGTTTGCAATGAGGACATGAGCCACAACAATGCCAGTACTAGTGGGAATTTTAAAGCAATTTCTTTGTCTTCTCCTTCTTTTGAGGGAGGGATGGGGGTGTCAGATCCAAGGTGTCATCAATAAGCATTTTAAAAGACTAATTGTGGCCGCTAAAATGTTCAAATTCATAATCATGTTCTGATCGAAAATTTCTGTTCAGCAAAGGGACACTACTCCCGACTCACGATCTTGTTTTTATTGTGGAAATAGGGGAAACATTGGACCTTAAAAACAAAACAAAAAACTTTATCATTCTTAAATAACAGATAATGAAGGCAGGCATAAACTAGTATAAATCTGAATCCTTTATTAACACAGAAAATAAAGAAATGTATCTGGTGCAGGTTTGGCACAGTTCCATGTGTTAAAAAATACAACCACTGATCCAAGCTGCCTGGGCTATGTTGGGTCATGGCTTGGGGCATGCATGGCAGTTTGGGTCATTAATATTAACAATAATTAAAATTCTGAAATTAGAACTGTTATAGTGTTAAAATGAAATGAACAGTAACTGCCTGAGGGCTTTCACAGAAGTCATGACACATGACAGAATATGAGGCAGTTATTCTGTACTGCTGCAATAATTCATTGCTGATATCATTAGTACTGAGACAGGTACCACTGGCAGTGGCACTGTAGATTTTTTTAATTTTATTATGAGCTTGAGTACTTTACATAATTTTACCTCTCTCAAGCATGAACCTGGCAATTAACAATGTTACAAATTTATGTAACTTTGTGGGGAAGATGGTTTGTGTGTGTGTCAGTCTACTTAGAACTTTTATCACACTTTCTACCCTTCAAAATCCATTTGACAAACATATCGCCTATTTTAAGAGTCTGGCATGGGCAACTAGTTTTGCCAATCGGGCAAGTAGAAAATTCATCTACTTGCCCTACAGGGCAAGAGGGAAAAAAAGTTACTGTCATACCGTGATCAGTCCTAAGTATCAGGGTTCCACCACACTATCAGAAGGTTCCACCGCACCATCAGCAAGAAAGCTGTGGAAGCCTTCCCATCCTTTCCCCTCTTTCAAGGGGGAGGGGGACCTCACTATACCCCCCCACCCCCTCCCCCCACTTCACACCAGCAAGGACGACATGAACAGCAACACGCACAACCTGGGACTTGAACGGCAACACGCACAACCTGGGACTTGAATGGCAGCACGCACAACCTGGGACGTGAATGGCGACATGCACAACCTGGGACGTGAACAGCAACACGCACAACCTGGGACATGAACAGCAACACGCACAACCTGGGACGTGAACAGCAACACGCACAACCTGGGACATGAACAGTAACATGCACAACCTGGGACGTGAACAGCAACACGCACAACCTGGAACATGAACAACAACACGCACAACCTGGGACATGAACAGCAACATGCACAACCTGGGACGTGAACAGCAACATGCACAACCTGGGACATGAACAACAACACGCACAACCTGGGACGTGAACAGCAACACACACAACCTGGGATGTAAACAGCAACACGCACAACCTGGGACATGAACAGCAACACGCACAACCTGGGATGACTCCCTTACTAGGCACAGCAGCGGATGGTCGCCCTGCCAGCAGCATCCCTGGATGACGCAGTGGAGGGCGGAGAGGGGTAGGAGGGCGCGGCACAGACAGTCCTGGCGGGCCCACTGGTCGAGGCTGCACCGCTCCAGTTGCCAGGGCAGCAAGGGCGGGTGGTTCCTGGCCGGACTCTGTTGCTGGCAGGGCGGGATGAAGAGCGGCGAGCTGCCGTGTGATTCCTGACGGCGACATGAACGGCGCTAACGGCTGACCGTTGGGGCCCATCATCTGCAAAGAATCGCCATCATCATCATTATCATCTTCACCATCATCATCGCCAGTCCTCTCCTTTTTCCTCCTTCAGATTAATGGATGTTCCTGAAGCACATACCCTAGCATTAGCTTTTAAAACAAAGCACTATAGATGACTTTTTTTCCGTCTGATCTGTTACTGTTGACCTCCCTTGGTCTCTGTTGATAATGCCCCATTACAGCCATAGTGATCTGGTGTTTATAGCCTCCCCTGATTTGGTGTTGATGGCCTCCCTTAAGCTCAGAGGCCAGTTTTATTGGTCATGATTACAAAGCTTTTGAAACACCTGACAAGGAGAAGTGTGGAACACTCATCGATCAAAACAAATACATTCCACAAAATTAACCCTTTCAGTGCCAGGGAGATAAGTATATCTGCCCACGTTTCTGCCACAATATTGCAAGGCTCTGATGGGATAATAATTCAAACAAATTCTGCCTATTTTTACAAGCAAATCTGGAAAGCTGCCTATTTTCACAAGCTCATCTGGAAAGCACATAATTTTTCTTAAAGTCATCTATTGAATTATATCTGTCATGCAATGCCCTATAATCAGCAACAAAACTGGCAGGCAGTAGGCACACTGTGCCTGACAATGTTCAGTCCACGGGCACTGAAAGGGTTAAAGTTAGGAAGCGACATGGCAATGACAATGTTGCAGGTAGAGTAACAGTCTCTGTATGCGACATTTTCACAAGGCTTTCAGTTGTTGCTTTCCTGAGTGCGTGTGTGTGTTTGTGATTGTTATAATGATTGGAGGGGACGGGGGGGGGGGGGGGGGGGGCACTTTTCCCCATGTGACAGTAAAAATAGGTCAATGTCAAGAAGACCATACGAGCCCTCATGACCCTCAAACTCAGCCAACCAGCATAAAGTGTAACAGAACATTCAGGGGAAGTCATCACCAGGCAGGCTTGGCAAACATCTTACAGAGACACTCCGAGAAAAAAGCTCACAGTTAAAGCATTCGCTGACCCACCAGAAGGCCAGAAGATGTCAGAACAGCCATCATTACACAAACCCTCATCATCTGTCACACAAGCCAATACAAAGGTAAGCACGACGCTCCTCACACACACTATTTCTGGTGGGCAACCACAATGGCTACCTGAAATATTTTCAGATCTTATAAGAGAACAGACGACCTCCTCCATCCCCCCGCCCCATCATCTCTGCTGCTGTTGTTTCTGTCCCATTCTTTCTCCCTTTTTACAGTTTGTTGTTACTGCTATTGTTGTGTCTGGTTTTGTTTTCGTTTCTTTCTTTCCTTTTTTGTTGTTGTGGGTGTTCTTGGGAGTGTCTGCTTGTTGCTTTAATATTCTTCTCTTTACTGGTTTTTTCTTTGTTGACACCATTACAATTATAGTCTGTACATATATGTTAACTTTGTATTTATGTTTTTTGTTGTTGTGGGTGTTCTTATGAGTGTCTGCTTGTTGCTTTAATATTCTTCTCTTTACTGGTTTTTTCTCTTTGACACCATTACAATTATAGTCTGCACATATATGTTAACTTTGTATTTATGTGTATAGTTATGTTCACATGCATAAAAAACTTTAAAAAATGAGAGAGAGAGAGAGAGAGAGAGAGAGAGAGAGAGAGAGAGAGAGAGAGAGAGAGAGAGAGAGAGAGAGCTTGTTTCGAAAGGCAATGAAGTGATTTGTTTAATTAATTCAACAACGGCATCATTAGCACCTAACAACAAAGGTAATAATACTATAAAAACATCCTAGAACACTTTTTTCGCTCCAGTCGATCAACCACTGTACTTGCACAACAAGAAACAAATGTGCAAAAGAGATTTTGCTAATAAAACAAATTCCAGCTAATTCAGCAGTAATTGAAAATTAGTACAACCGTTTCTAATAGTCTCAGAGGAATGAAAAATACGGGATGCAACCATTCAAACATTTGCAAAGAATTCAGCAGAAAAAATCAGGTGCAATCAATGAAAAATCTGCAGACTATTCAGCAGAAAAATATGAGTACAATCATTCAAACATTTGCAGACAATTGAGCAGGAAAGTATGGGTGCAATCATTCAAAACTTTGCAGGCAGTTCAGCAAGAATCCACCAAGCCATGATCAATGGATCAGAAGCAAAACGCACACTCAGTGCAAACTGCAAAGCATGCATGTGGAGAAACTAAACAACAACAACAAAATCAAACTTAAAGGAACTTCCTTTCGAAAACAAACAACAAAAAGGGGGGTGGGGAGAGGGAATGAAGGCAAAACCTCACTGCAAGGGGGTGGGGGGGGGGGGGAGGGACACCCCCCCAAAAAAAGAGGGGGGGGAATGCACATAAAGTGCATAAACACCTGCGAGAGAGGAAGAAATGGGGGGGGGGGGGGATGAAGACAAACTGCACGAACACATGCGAGGAAAGAGAAAGAAAGAAAAAACTACTTGTCTTCCCATCCTCGGATGGCATAGCCTCTCAAATGGAGCCATCATCACCTAGAGGAACCAAAGGCAGCGTCATCTGACTGTTTCTGTTTGACCAAGAAATCAAGTCCTGGCAGAATTTCCACTGCTGGCACAGTGAGGAAAAAGCCCTCTGCAATGGGTGTTACTTTCTACGCCAGCGCACTAGCAGTTCCTGTACACGTCATAAGCACAATTAGAACAAAGACCAGGGGAAGGGGGGGAGGGGGGCACAAGAGCACTAGACAAGCGCCAAACAGAATCAGCAGCAGTCTGATGCTTACTGTCCTCCCAGCAGCCATCTGTCCATAACCAGGCGAACCAAGAAACTGAAAAACAACAAATATTGTCAGAAGATCACCCCTACAAGAGTTCAGGTCTCTTCAGTTGCCCCCCCCCCCCTCCCCCCCCAATCCCTGCTCATAGCAGCTTGTCTATAACCAGGTGAACCAAGACACTGAAAAAAATGAGAGCCGGTTTGGCCTGGCAGTAAGGCATTAGGCTGGTAAGCAAAAGGACCTTGGTTTGAATCCTCTTCAGCTCTCCTTTCTCATCAAAAGTTGTGGTCTGTGGACACTGTCTTGTGACTTTGTCCCTCACAATTCACTTAACACTAAAATGGCTCTCATCGCAGCCCATCTTAATGCAGGAGTCATTCTGGTGGTGACAGTGTAGCAATAGGTATACAATCTCCCCGCCCCCTCCCACCTCCATACCCCCCACCCCCTTTCCCCATCCCTAATAAGCCTGATGGTTTCCATGGACATTAAGCACCATGTTTACTTACTTTCCTTACTGAAAAGAAAGAAGACAAAAGGGTCGACCACTGCAAGAGTTCAGCTTTCTTCACCTGCCTCCCCCCCCCCCCCCCCACACACACACGCACACACACAACCCCTCATCAGAGAAACACAAACACAGGGGCTGAAGATATGCACCTGTCCCAGTCAGCCAAGGAGAGAAGAAAAAGCCTCTAGGCAAGTCTAGATCCAAAACCACTAGCCCACCAGACAAGTCATCATTTCCTCTTTTGCGATGATGATTTCTCTCAATTTACAAACCTTTTAGACCCACTAAAGAAAACAGAGCAATGCTGTCTCAAATGAAAACGTTGTCTCCACTTCAACTGGGCAAAAACTGTGAAAATGAGGCTGAGAGCAATACGGAGAGAAATAAAAATGGAGCACTGTGGTCTCAAATGAAAACGTCATCTCCACTTCAACTCAGCTAAAACTGTGAAAATGAGGCTGAGCGCAATATGGAGAGGAATAAAAACATCATCTCTACTTCAACTTGGCTAAAACTGTGAAAATGAGGCTAAGTGCAATATGGAGAGAAATTACACCAACACATACAGTTGGGGGGAGTAAAAATTCCTTCAGGCTAGTGGATTTTCACATTCACCTGCAAGAAAATGTGCTCAGCTTCTGCAGGAATGAAGATCCGTTTTTTTAAATATGCATGCAGACACATACACTTGCAAATTAAAAACTTCAGCCCACACACATGCACAAGCCTACAGACATATAAAACACACACACACACACACACACACACACACACACACACACACACACACACACACACACACACGTGCACACACACACATGCAGAAAGCTAGGAAGAAAGGAGAAGGCAGCACAGACAGGATGGAGAAGCCATAATCACCCTTACAGAAGATGACACAAAAAGGGAGATGACAGAAGATGACACAAGAGAGGAGATGGTGGAAGATGACACAAGAGAGGAGATGGTGGAAGATGACACACGAGAGGAGATGATGGAAGATGACCCACGAGAGGAGATGGTGGAAGATGACACAAGAGAGGAGATGGTGGAAGATGACACAAGAGAGGAGATGACACTTGAGAGAAGATGACACAAGTGGGGAGATGACACAAGAAGGGAGATGGTGGAACATAACACCAGCAGGACGATGACAGAAGATGGCACAAAAATGGAGATGGCAGAAGCTAAAACAAGAGTGGAGAGGACTGAAGATGACAGAAGTGGGAAGATGACAGAAGATGTCACAAGATGGGAGAAGGACCAAAGATGACACAAGCAGGAAAATGACAGACGTCACAAGATGGGAGATGGCGGAAGATGACGCAAGAGGGGAGATGCCGGAAGATGAGGCGGAGATAGCCAAAGATGACAAGCAGGGAGATGACAGAAGATGACGTAAGAGAGGAGATGGCGGAAGATGAGGCAAGCAGGGAGATGACTGAAGATGAGGCAAACGGGAAGATGGCCAAAGATGACACAAGCGGGAAGATGGCCAAAGATGACACAAGCGGGAAGATGGCCAAAGATGACACAAGCGGGAAGATGGCCAAAGATGACACAAGCGGGAAGATGGCCAAAGATGACACAAGCGGGAAGATGGCCAAAGATGACACAAGCGGGAAGATGGCCAAAGATGACACAAGCGGGAAGATGGCCAAAGATGACACAAGCGGGAAGATGGCCAAAGATGACACAAGTGGTGAGATGATGGAAGACATCCACAAGAAGCCAGCATGGTCCTTACAAATCCTTTCGGAGGCTGAGGCAGCTGGGGCAGTAGGTTGGTAATGGCCGCTAGGTCTGCCAGCAGCCACCCACCCAGGATCTGCTCCTTCTGCTCCGAGAGCTGAGCCTGCAACAGGCCATTGAAGTCGATGGTTAGCTCAATGTCTGGTCAAACACACAAGTCTTTAACATCAATAATTAGCTCAACGCCTGGTCAAGCACACAGGCCATCGAAGTCAATGGTTAGCTCAACACCTGGTCAAGCACACAGGCCATCAACGTCAATGGTTAGCTCGGCTCAACACGTAGTCAACCACACAGGTCACTGACGTCAATGGTTAGCTCAATGCCTGGCCAACCACGCAGGGTCACTTTAGGTCAAAATATGCACCTTCAATGTGCTTTCACACCAACACAAGCAAAAAGTTGGAACACCACTTCAACCACAACATATTTCAAGTTAAAAATATGTGCGCTTCACTGAAATTGCTGATGGGCTCAAGGCTGGCAGGGGTAGGTGGGGTGGCTTAAATTTCATTAATCAGGAATTTTAAATGAACACGTTTATTGCAGTGCCTCATGAATATTTTCTGGCATTTACCAAAAAACAAAACAAAAACAAATTGTAATGCCAACTGTTTATGAAAAGATCAGTTCTTAAAGCATGTTCACATGTACCCCCCCTCCCCCCCAACACATGCAAAGCTCTGTGCATTCCGACATTCTCTCCTCCCCCCCCCCCCCCCCCCCCTCTCTCTCTCTTCAGCAGGAGTTTACCATGATGTCCTCCATCTTGTTGGTCCAGGTGTCGTGCAGCTGCTGGTAATAGGCCATGTACTCCTTGTACTGCTCCGGCAGGGGCTGGCCAGGGTTTGCCTCCTGCCACCTGGGGGACGATACAGTGCCACATGTGACGGAATGGGAAGTAAGTAAGTATATAAGTGATCATCGATCAGAAACGTAGGCGACTTGTTTTACGCCCAGCCAGCCGTTACGGTTACACGACAGAAAGGTCTACCACTGCGATGCAACAGTGGGCACGCGTGCACGGAGGTGTGTCACACAAGGCGGCAGACTACCATCACATGTAGGTATTCTTTGTTGTAAGAAATCTACTTTCAGTACTGTTGGAACCAGTCGATGGAAGTAGAAGGTTTGGAAGTAAGGAACAACAAATGAGCCACAGCCAGATGTTCCTGATTTTATTTCAGTACTGCCTCTCGCTTTTTCTCGCGTTGTCTCTACGTCTTTCAGCGACGTCTAAATCACAACATGTAACACATACGTAAAAGACCAAATGACATCCACACACGAAAGAACACTGACAGAGTGACACTCAGAGTACAACACAATGTGCAGATGCACTCAGTTACACTGTGCATTTTGATAGAAATCTTTTGACATCTTCATGCAAAGGGGGGCAAAAAAGCCTTAATGATTTGAAATTCTGGCATTTTCGTTGGTCATTTTCTTAGCGACGGCACAGCAGGCGTGGCCATGAAAAGGTTAAGCAGCATGACCAGGAAAGCGTCCACTGAATCTCCTAAAAAAACAAAACAAATAAAGGCAATACAAACCGGCATGCAAGCCTTGTGCAATGCTGTCTGCCAAGTTCTGCTTCGTTGATCTTCGACTCCAGCTTCATCTTGAAGTTCTGCATCATTTCCTGAATGACTCGCACCTGCAACCCAAATGTCTCTCAATCAGTCAATCATCAGCACATAAATTCTGTCAAATGGGGTCACCGCCCACAGACTAGTCAGATGACAAATACATGAATCTGAAACAGACCCCACTTTCTATCAAGGAATGACAGTTTCTCTGCTCTGAATATTTCAAGATCCAAACACATTTTTGTTTTAAAATGCTAGCAGTCATTCTAGTTTCAGATTTCTGAATATTTAAGTAACACTGTCCTTCACTTCAATCAGTCTGTCCAGTGTGTGTGTGTGTGTGTGTGTGTGTGTGTGTGTGTGTGTGTGTGTGTGTGTGTGTGTGTGTGTGTGTGTGTGTGTGCATGCATGCGGGCAGGTGGGTGGGTGCATCTTGCACATCATGCTTGAACCCTTGTTGATGTGTACATGATGTGTTAGCTTTTGTTAAATTGCAGATAACATTCTTCATTTCACTGTATATTATGTGCGCTGTCATTGCATTTGTTCAGTACTTTGAGCTACAGGGTAGGCATTCTACCAACTTCCATTACTACCATTATTAATGAAAAATACTTTCTACACCTGCACCGAGTGTGTGTCCAACACAAGATCTAAAGTCACATGATCAACTAACAGCTGATCCTGCCACAACAGGATCTCTGTGTATCTGGCGCTGTGAACACGCAAGGTTTTGTGTGGAAGTTTTTTTAATGTGCTATATATATAAATTTTCCTTCCTTCCTTCATTCAAACAGATTAAACCTCCCCATCAATAAACTGTCGTGTTGTTCAAGCGTCATGCAATCAAGCGTCAACGAAGTCAAAGTCGAAGGCAAGCACCCACCTCAGCCTGTACTGCTCTGTTTTGTTCCAGCATCACCTTCTCCTCCAGAGCCGAGAGCTTCTGCAGCAGACCAGCCGTTTCCATGGCACTCAGATTACTGCAACAGTCGTTCACTGCAGTCAGGCTCCGAGTAAACATGGTGCTTAATGTCCACAGAAACCATCAGGCTTATCAGGGATGGGGGAAAGGGGGTATGGGGGTGGGGGGGGGGGGGGGGGAAGAGGGAGACTATGTACCTATCGCTGCACTGTCACTACCAGTACCAGCGACGGGTATATAGCCTCCTCTGTGAAGAGAAGATGGCAAAGATGGGTGGAAAGGGGGTATGGGGGGGGGGGGTATGGGGGAGGGGAAGAGGGAGACTATGTACCTATCGCTACAATGTCACTACCAGTACCAGCGACGGGTATATAGCCTCCCCTGTGCAGAGAAGATGGCAAAGATGGGTGGAAAGGTTAACCTAGCACCCAGCCCAGGAGGTCAGCATGTCACACCAACTGCTAAATTCAACACGCCTGATGCTCGCGTCACCTAGGGAAGAGAAGATGGCAAAGATGGATGGAAGCAGTTGCCCTAGCACCCAGCACAGATGGTTCTATCGTCCGCTGAACAAACCTGCAGCATCAACGAGTGAAGAGAGGTTGGCAAATGGGGGGGGGGGGGGGGGGGAGAATGGGGTTGGAAGGAGGAGGAGGACGTGAACCTACTTTTGTTCCTGCAGGCCGCGGAAGTCATCATGAAACTGCCGCTCTCTCTGTGCCCGCTCTTCCTTGGACCTGAAAGACACAGCATCGTTTACAGGCACCTAGGCTCTTGCAGTTCAACACTTACGCTCCAACACCTAGGCTCTTGCAGTTCAACACTTACGCTCCAACACCTAGGCTCTTGCAGTTCAACACTTACGCTCCAACACCTAGGCTCTTGCAGTTCAACACTTACACTCCAACACCTAGGCTCTTGCAGTTCAACACTTATGCTCCAACACCTAGGCTCTTGCAGTTCAACACTTACGCTCTAACACCTAGGCTCAAATCTAAGTTTGCTAACAGTCTCACACCTGTGCTCCAATCAGAGTTTGCTCACTATCAAACACCTGTGCTCCGATCAGAGTTTGCTGACAGTCTAACACCTATGCTCCAATCAGCGTTTGCTAACAGTCTAACACCTGAACTCCAATCAGAGTTTGCTCATAATCTGACACCTGTATTCCAGTTTGCTATTTGCTAACAATCTAACACCTATGCTCTGAATCTGATAGAAGTTTGCTAACCTATGCTCCAATCAGAGTTTGCTCACAAATGAAGAACTATGCTCCAATAAGAGCACATAATCAAAGAACTATGCTCCAATAAGAGCACATAATCAAAGAACTATGCTCCAATAAGAGCACATAATCAAAGAACTATGCTCCAATAAGAGTTAGCACATAATCAAAGAACTATGCTCCAATAAGAGTTTGCACATAATCAAAGAACTATGCTCCAATATGAGTTTGCACATAATCAAAGAACCATGCTCCAATTAAAGGTTAGCACATAATCAAAGAACCATGCTCCAACTACAGTCTGCACACAATTAAAGACCTATGCTTCAATCAGAGTTTGCTCACAATGAAACATCTATGAATGAATTCACTAATTAATGAACAGACTTAATACTAAGAGATCATTTGATATCACACACACACACAAACACAAACATACACGCGCGTGCACGCACATGCACACGCACACACATACACAAAGAAAGAGCACAGCAGCTAAAGACATACAATACCCATGATAAAATTTCACCTGGCAAGCTAAAAATAAAGCAACTAAATGACTACATCACAACCCAACTCAAAGAGCATACAGCACCGCTGACTGACCTTTGCAATTCCATGTCCAGGTTGTCCATCTGGTGGATAGTCTTGCTCAAGTCCTTCTGCAGTTCCTCAGCCTCTCCCAGTGCCACCTGCTTCTCCTCCTCCTTCTTCCTGTTCTCTTGCTGTACTCACACAATCCACACAGGCATCAAGTACACAGTCCACACAAACATCAAGGACACAATCCACACTGGCATGAAGGACACAATCCTCACAGGTATCAATGATCAATGACACAGTCCACACAGACATTAATGATGCAGTCCACACAGGCATCAAGGACACAGTCCAGTCAGGCATCAACTTGATCAAGGACACAATCCACACAGGCATCAAGGACACAAACCACACAGGCATCAAGGACACAATTCACACAGGCATCAAGGACACAGTCCACACAGGCATCAGTCACAATCCACACAGGCATCAATGACATAATCCACACAGACATCAAGGACACAGTCCACACAGACATCAAAGACACACTCCACCCAGGCATCAGTCACAATCCACACAGACATCAATGACACAATCCACACAGACATCAAGGACACAGTCCACACAGACACCAATGACACAGACCACACACACACCAATGACATAGTCCACACATGCATCAATGACACAGTCCACACAGGCATCAAGGACAGTCCACACAGGCATCAGTCACAGTTCACAACTACACCAATGACAGTTTACACAGGCATCAAGAACACAAACAACACAGGCATCAAGGACACAGTCCCCAGACACCAATGACACAGTCCACACAGACATCAATGACAGTCCACACTGACATCAATGACACAGTCCACACAGACATCAATGACATAGTCCACACAGACATCAATGACATAGTCCACCCAAACATCAAAGACAGTCCACACAGACAGGCATCAAGGACACAGTCCACACAGACACCAACAACAGTCCACACAGACATCAATGACAGTCCACACAGACATCGATGGCAGTCCACACAGACGTCAATGAGTCCACACAAGTATCAATGACACAGTCCAGACAGACATCAGTGACAGTCCACACAGATGTCAATGACAGTCCACACAGGTATCAAGGACTCCGTCCACAGAGACATCAATGACAGTCCACAGAGACATCAATGACAGTCCACACAGACATCAATGACAGTCCACACAGGCATGAAAGACAACGTCAAGAGAACGTCAGCGACAACAGTTCAGTGACACCCCCCCCCCAACCCCTCCTCCTCCACTCCTCACCTGCAATCGTTCATTCACCAGGTGCAAATAATGCAGCTGCTGGTACACCTCATCCAACTTGTGCTGCTGCATCAGCAGCGACTGCACGTCGCGCTCCGACATCTCTGTGCTGACCTCCACCGAGCGCACCTCCACGCTCGCCTGGGTCTCAGAGTCCACCACCTTCGCCTTTGCCGCCTCCTCCGATGCCAGCGGGGCAGCTGACCAGCTGACGTCGCTCCAGTTCTCGGCATCAGACCAGGCGGAGCGGGAGAAGCTGGGAAGGGTGGTGGGGAGGTGGTTGGGCTGAGGAAGACCTGCAGAGGAAGGGAGGGCAGCATGGTTGGAGGAGGAGGAGGAGGAGGAGGAGGGGAGATGGGGGAGGGTTGTGGAGGAAAAGGAGGATGAGGAAGGAAAGAAGGTGGCGGTGGGGAACGGTGGAATGGAATTGACCACGTTCTCGTCCGGACGGACGGCGGAGGGGAAGCTGTCGGTCGCCCAGGCGTCAGACGCGGGGACCGATGCCGCCACAGCCCAGGTCTGGGAGAAGGCCAAGGGAGAGGAATACGATGAGGTTGAAAACCCTCCAGCTAAAGCCGACGTGGAAGAAGACGAATGCAGCACAGAAGGCGACGCTGTGGATTTCACAAAGGTGGATGATGTGGACTGGGACAAAGCCGAAGTCCCCACACCTTCACTACCCATGGGAGTGGCGGCACCCTCGGCGGGTGCTCTTGCATTTCCCATGGAGACACTTACACCTCCAGCACGCACCCATGCACCCATAACAGGAGCGAGAGGTTTCAGAGGTCTGGGCACACCATGCACACTCAATGAATTCCAATGAGTCTCTGGAGGCCCTACACTATCAAACTCAGCACTGGAAGAATACGCAGCAGTGGCCGGAGTCAAAGCAGCCACGTCTGAAATAAAATGCAGACCCAGACCTGAACTTCCCCGATCTGTCATAACGAAAGATGGGGACGAAACCGACGCTGAGCTGCTGATCGGCGACCCTGTTTTGCGAGACACATCCCCAGCACGTGCCATGTGTGACAGAAGTGCTGGCGAGGAAGTGTCCCGCAAGCTAAAAGGTGACCCCAGATCACGCGTGGACGCTGTTTTGTGCGAAGACACGGAGGAGCTGGGAGACGCAACACGGAAGGCGGCGCTGGTGGACAGGTCACTGGTTTGGGACAAGTCTGACCGCGAGCTCCTCCTGCTCAATCCATCCTGCCCGGCGGCCACCTGCCCTGCCGCCAGGTCATCAAGGTCAGCGTAGCTGTCACTGGCTGAGGGGTTAATGTCCCCTTCATCAATCCTGTTCCACTCCTGCAAAGTTTCGTCATCGTCTATGTCGTCAATGCCACTCGTAAAAGAGTCCAGTGCATCGAGACATTCGCTACGCTGGGCGCCACTGGCCCTGTCATTGGAGGAACGATGCTGGTTCCAGTCCGCATCATCGTCTGTGTCGAAGCCGTTCACTCCCAGTCTTTCCTGGACCTGTAGCTGCCCTGGCTGGAACTCGGGGGCAGTCGGGTTGAGCCCAAAATCGCACCTGGGAAGCGTCATTTCCGTCTCCATTGCCACCTTCCCCGGGCCTACAAAACTAGGAGAGGTCCGATCACCGCTGCCAGCAAGGCCGTTTAACGTCCGCGAGTATACGGGCCTCACGCTCTGCAAAGTTCTTGCTATAGCACCACTATCACTCCCTATCAGAGGTCGGTCAGCACTGTAAGGGTAGGGGTTAGTCGACAAAGAATTAGGCAGCGGGTCGTATAAACCGTCGGCCATATGCCGAACCTTTTCCTGGTCCTCCCTAACCCCAGCGTAGTCCCCCACCACGGTGAAGTGTGAATGTTTTGCCAAAAAGCTCCTCATGCCCCCGTACTGCTCTATAATGCGACTGGACTCCTCTGGAAAGTCTTGGAGAGTCTGGTGCATGCTGGGTCCTTCTATGTGCTGAGGCCCCGCTTCCCGAAGAAAGTCGGCCAGAAACCTGTGAGAGACAATTAGTTCAAGTTCACTGTTGCTTCATGTCCACAGAGATTATACAGATTATTAGGGACAGATGGGGAACCCGGGAGGGCTGCCTCAACTTTCACACAGCTCCTGAGATCTGAGACAGTTAACAAAATTGACTGTTTTCATACAGCATTATTCTCTGCTCATGAGCTCACTCACTATGCTCTTGTCGCCTGTGATGCTGAGGGAGTGACCATAGCCTTTTACCGTGCAATTTCAACATCCACTGAAGTGGAGTGCTTACAGCGCTGTTTGGTTGCTGTATGGCTGGTGCCATGTGAAACTGCTGCCATCTTGGCGCACATTCTGTGTACACCATACAACCATGCACCAGTTCACAGCTGATCAGTCTATCCAACTGAATCAATCAATCATATCCAGCTGAATCAACCAATCAGTCCATGGTCTAACTGCTCAATCAATCCACCATTGAAAAACAAAACTAAAAAAAACTCTTTTTCTCCCTCATTTTACTTGACTTGTACACTTTTGCCTCTGTTACTTTGAACCATTCAATTGTTTGGCTTTGTACTCAAGACTCCAACTGAACCAGAAGACCAATTTTCATTTTATGCATCTGTAATGAATAATACATTTTCATTTTATGCATCTGTAATAAATAATACATTTTCATTTTATGCATCTGTAATGAATAATACATTTTCATTTTATGCATGTTATAAATAATAAATTTTCATTTTATGCATCTGTAATGAATAATACATTTTCATTTTATGCAGCTGTTACAAATAATACATTTTCATTTTATGCATTTGTCGTGAATAATAAATTTTCATTTTATGCATTTGTTACACATATTTTTATTTTACACATAATAAATTTTCACTTTATGCATTTGTTACAAACAATCAAGTTCTGAACTGAACCCCCCCCCCCCCCCCCCCAAGGACACCAGACTTACTCAATGACCGTATGTCTGATCTCTTCTTCCCTTTGTGAATGGACTGGGTTTCTGGAGGGCAGGTTGGCCACTATCTTGGAAAAAGGCTCAAACACCACCTTCTCTCTCAGGTGTGGGGGCACGGCAAAGAGGTCCGGTGCTGGTGAAGGTAGAAGGGCCATTCTTGGTGGCCTGTGGCGAAACGCGAAATCATGAAATGTTAACAAACGTGCAGGTTTTACTGGTCCAAGATCCACTGCCATCTGTGTGTGTGTGTGTGTGTGTGTGTGGATGTGTGTGTGTGTGTTCATGTGCGCATTTGTATGTGTGTGCCATCTGTGTGTGTGTGTGTGTGTGTGTGTGTGTGTGTGTGTGTGTGTGTGTGTGTGTGTGTGTGTGCACGCACACACATTTGTGGGTGGGTGTCCACTGTGCTCTACTGCTGTGTGTGTGTGCGTGTGCATGTGCATGCACAATTGTGCAAATACTCACTTTGCAGAGGAAATACAAGCCCCAAGAATTCAGTGCCAAGAATGCACAGTGCAACACAGAACCAAAACTACAGCAGCCAAGAGGTCACGAGACTTACACACGTGCCACCACAAACCCAGAACTGGGCATATTCTGGACTGGAAAACAAATGCACCACAAAACATGTCTAGAAATACTTATGATCATGTGCTTTTTGTTGTTGTGTTTTTAATTTTGCTTTTTTTGAATGCTGAAAATGTAGGCGTACAAAATACACCCAAATTGTATGAGCAAACAGGTCTGAAATATACTGACCAGTAACTACAGCCTTTTTTAATTGTTTTATTTGCTTACTCTTCTACGCTGAGAATGTAGGTGTACAGAATACGCCCAAACCGTATGAGCAAACAGGTCTGAAATATACGGACCAGTAACTACAGCTTTTTCTAAATTGTTTTATTTGCTTACTCTTCTATGCTGAAAATGTAGGCGTACAAAATATAACAAACCGTATGAGGAAACAGGTCTGAAATACACTGCCCAGTAACTACAGCCTTTAAAAAAAAAAAAATTTAATTGCTTATTTTTCTATGCTGAAAATGTAGGCATACAAAATACGCCCAAACCACACAAGCAAACCGGTCTGAAATATACTGACCAGCAACTACAGCCTCCCCACACCCCAAGTGATGACTGACGGTGCAATACAACAGTGCAATACAACGGTGCAATACAAAGATCTCACTTTGACCACTGAACATCCACTTCCGGGTCATCACCCAAAGCATCTTGTTCCCCGACTCGTTCCCGCTCAGCGGCATCCGTGAAGTTGACCTCCAGGTTCAGCCAGTTCCTGTTGACCTTCTCTTTCTTCTTCTTGTTTGTGCGGGTTTTGTTGTGGAAAGGCTGTGGGGCGAAAGGTAACGAGAGTGACGACGTCAGTGGCAGTAACAGTAACAACAATGATGACAGGGAATTTACAGAGTGCTTTCAGAGCGCTCAACTTGATTAAAGAAGACCACACAATGCGCAAAAACCCACGTACACATCAATGGTATATAAACAAACAAAAACCCTTAACAAACATATTCCCACAAAGCGGAGTGAAACACACACATGATCACGCACACACTCACTCATAGGATTGTGTGCAAAAGCATACACAATGACAATAAAGAACACTACACACACACATGTAAACACAAACAAGCATGGCCAAGAAGGCATCAAAACGGAGGAGAGAAAAAAGAGGCTATGCCAGTTTGAAAAAGGGAAGTTTTAAAGACTAGTTTTGAAGGCAGGGACAAGAGAGCTGTGATGGAGAGCAAAAGAGAGAGAATTCAAGAAGATAATGATTAACTGTTGCTAAAAAACAACAACACAAAAACTTAGCATGGAAACACACACATATGCAAAAAATTAAAAACGAACTGGTTCCACCACTGAAAACCATGGAATGTTTATTCAAGTAGGGTTAGGGTTAACACTTTCTCCATCCATTTAATGTTGTTTTTTGCTCCTCATCCCCCCACCCCCACCCACCCCACACACACCCTTTCCCCCTCAACTCATTCACTGTCTGAAACTCATGCAGTGTGCAAATGTTCATCACCTAGTTTGGCCTTGATCCAGAATTTCCTGGGAGTGTGAAATGAGGATGAAGGATGAACAGTATCGGAGCTACAAAAAACAAACAGGAAGGGCACACAGAACAACACATCCATGAAAGTGATTTTAAAGCCCCCCTACCCCCACCCCCCTTTAGCACTGTGATATGGGGTATAACATCATTATGAATTACATCACGGTCACATGAGCTCAGAACCGCACTCAAGCATGTCACTCACATAATACTTGATGTCATCTTTCTCACTCAACTGCACTCAAGCATGTCACTCACATTATACTTGATGTCATCTTTCTCACTCAACTGCACTCAAGCATGTCACTCACATTATACTTGATGTCATCTTTCTCTCTCTCAACTGCACTCAAGCATGTCACTCACATTATTCTTGATGTCATCTTTCTCACTCAATTGCACTCGAGCATGTCACTCACATTATACTTGATGTCATCTTTCTCTTCCTCTTTCTGCAGTATCACCATGGCATTTGCTGATGGCATTACTGTCACTGTTTCTGTAACATTCAACCAATCAAGTCAATTACTCAATCAGTAAGTTGATCATCATCAACCAGTGAGTCAAACAATCACTGAGTTGATCAATAAGTGAGTCATTCAATTAGCAAATCAATCAGTGAGTCAACCAATCCGAACAAGGGGAACACAATCCAAACAAGGGGAACACAATCCAAACAAAGGGAACACAATCCGAACAAAGGGAACACAATCCAAACAAGGGGAACACAATCCAAACAAAGGGAACACAATCTGAACAAAGGGAACACAATCCAAACAAAGAGCACACAATTCAAACAAGGGGAACACAATTCAAACAAGGGGAACACAATCCAAACAAAGGGAACACAATCTGAACAAAGGGAACACAATCCAAACAAAGAGCACACAATTCAAACAAGGGGAACACAATCCAAACAAAGGGAACACAATCCAAACGAACCTGCATCACTCCTAGCTGGCGTGTCCACCGCCTTCCAGAGGTCATGCAAGCTGCCTGCCTCTTTCTCTGGAACGGAGTGTGACGGGGAGTTCTGCTGGCTGGCCACCTGCCGCGCTTTTGCCCTCTTCTGCCGCTTCAGTTCCTTGCGCTCTGCCCGCCTGGCGATCTTGTCTGGATTGCTCAGCGTCATCCGGCCCACCTTGTGGTTGCCCCGCGGTTTGGTCGGCCGCGACTCTGACTTCAGCACAACCTGGAGAGGCCGAGGAAAAAGGGGGTGTAGAGACAGGCCCAGAGAAGGCTTTACGGCTTCAGAGAAAGTCCATAATGGGGTGAAATCATCCACCAAATGGTGCGCTGAACAAAATGTTCAACCAAAGTCCATAACAATAGGGTTAAATCAGGGTCCAAATCATGCACTGAACAATTTTTTCAACCAAAGTCTATAACAATGGGGTGAAATCCGTGTCCAAATGATTCGCTGAACAGGTGTTTATTTTTTTACCACAGCCACACACTCAAACGCACACATAATTATGTGCACCCACACCCACTCAAAAGCCAAGGACACACACCTCCCTGAACCCAACCCCGGACAAAACCCACAGAAGACGAAGACAAAGAAGCTGACAGAGGAAGGGACTTCACTTACAGGCGGCTTGTCATTTTTCTGTATCAGGATGCTGGAAATGAAGGAGCCGCAGTCTGGAGTGGGACACGGCTTGTCCACCAAGTCCTGGAACAAACACACGCAGCTTAGCACCACCAAGCAGGGGAAAAAACTGCTGTTAGGGGTGAGTGGGAAGGGGCACGACATGTCCTGTAACAAACACATGCAGTTAGCATCACCAGGAAGGAAATAAAAACTGCTGTTAGGGGTGAGTGGGAAGGGGCACGACATGTCCTGTAACAAACACATGCAGTTAGCATCACCAGGAAGGAAATAAAAACTGCTGTTAGGGGTGAGTGGGAAGGGGCACGACATGTCCTGTAACAAACACATGCAGTTAGCATCACCAGGAAGGAAATAAAAACTGCTGTTAGGGGTGAGTGGGAAGGGGCACGACATGTCCTGTAACAAACACATGCAGTTAGCATCACCAGGAAGGAAATAAAAACTGCTGTTAGGGGTGAGTGGGAAGGGGCACGACATGTCCTGTAACAAACACATGCAGTTAGCATCACCAGGAAGGAAATAAAAACTGCTGTTAGGGGTGAGTGGGAAGGGGCACGACATGTCCTGTAACAAACACATGCAGTTAGCATCACCAGGAAGGAAATAAAAACTGCTGTTAGGGGTGAGTGGGAAGGGGCACGACATGTCCTGTAACAAACACATGCAGTTAGCATCACCAGGAAGGAAATAAAAACTGCTGTTAGGGGTGAGTGGGAAGGGGCACGACATGTCCTGTAACAAACACATGCAGTTAGCATCACCAGGAAGGAAATAAAAACTGCTGTTAGGGGTGAGTGGGAAGGGGCACGACATGTCCTGTAACAAACACATGCAGTTAGCATCACCAGGAAGGAAATAAAAACTGCTGTTAGGGGTGAGTGGGAAGGGGCACGACATGTCCTGTAACAAACACATGCAGTTAGCATCACCAGGAAGGAAATAAAAACTGCTGTTAGGGGTGAGTGGGAAGGGGCACGACATGTCCTGTAACAAACACATGCAGTTAGCATCACCAGGAAGGAAACAAAAACTGCTGTTAGGGGTGAGTGGGAAGGGGCACGACATGTCCTGTAACAAACACATGCAGTTAGCATCACCAGGAAGGAAATAAAAACTGCTGTTAGGGGTGAGTGGGAAGGGGCACGACATGTCCTGTAACAAACACATGCAGTTAGCATCACCAGGAAGGAAATAAAAACTGCTGTTAGGGGTGAGTGGGAAGGGGCACGACATGTCCTGTAACAAACACATGCAGTTAGCATCACCAGGAAGGAAATAAAAACTGCTGTTAGGGGTGAGTGGGAAGGGGCACGACATGTCCTGTAACAAACACATGCAGTTAGCATCACCAGGAAGGAAATAAAAACTGCTGTTAGGGGTGAGTGGGAAGGGGCACGACATGTCCACCATGTCCTGTAACAAACACATGCAGCTTAGCATCACCAGGAAGGAAAATATAAACTGCTGCTCAGTTGGCAGTTGGGGGGGGGGGGGGGGGGGGGGAGGGAGCTTCTCCACCATATCCTGTGACACAGTTATGCATTGCCAGGCAGGAAATAAAAACTCAGCTGATGGGGAGGGCGTGGAGGTGGGAGGGGGGGTGCATGACTTGTCCACCACATCCTGTAACAATTACACACAGATCTGCATCACCAGGCAGGAAATAAAGACTGCTGTTTGGGGTGAGGGGGTGCGGGGTGGGGGTGGGGGGGGGGGGGGGTTAGGGCTCATTTACACTGCCATGTATAGAAAAACAAAAATTGTGTGTGAGTACATGTGTCAAGTGTACATGTGTACACGTACATGCACACACACACACTCTCTCTCTGTGTCTGACACAAATGACCCACTAGCCACCAACCTTGTCAGATATCTTGTCCGCAGAAAACCGGCCTCTGTACTCCTTCCAGCAGGTGGCATAGTGGAATGTCAAGATGCATTTCTTGTAACAGGACAGCCTCACCAGTCCCTGAACCTGCAGACAGTCCAGGGCAGTCATAACAACCACAATTTTTTGTAACAGGACAGTATAGGGCCGTCGTAACAACCACCATTTCTTGTAACAGGACAGCTTCACCAGTCCCTGAACCTGCAGACAGCACAGGGCTGTCGTAACAATCATTACGACATGCTAACCAATCCTGCGTAACAATCATTACGACATGCTAACCAATCCTGCAATACGGAAATGAACGCCGTGTCTTGCTAGCAATCCCAAAACGGAAGCTGCCCAATAAATTTTAAAACATAAAAAATCTCAAACAAGGATGACTGCCAGCATTCTAAAACAAGATTTTTGGAGAAAGAAAAAGCAATTTAAAATTTAAAAAATGAAACAACGCCAGGTCTTCCAGCGCCCCAGCTAAAGTCACCTCAAAGGTAGGGCCGTCCTTGTAGATGCTCCTGCTTTCAGTGTGGTCCACATGCTCAAAGCAGATGGCGTCGGGCAGAGGGGGGAAGCGACAGAGCTCCTTCAGCCGCGTCAACTCCCTCTGCAACATCACAAAACCTCAACAGTCATGGATGCTGCAACCCCGCACAACATAGATGTGTGCCGGCATGGAAAACTCGACCTGTACAATACCAGTATTCTTTCATTGCACCAGGTTTACCCCACCAGGCATGGACACCCCAAACTGCACAACACAGATGCGTGCTGGTACAGAAAACTGTACCTGTACAATACCGGTATTCCTTCAATGTAGCAGTGTTACCACAACAGTCGCGGACACCCCAACCCCTCACAACATGGCTGCATGCCGGTACAGAAAACTGTACCTGTACAATACCAGAATTCCTTCCTCGCACCAGTGTTACCACAACAGTCGTGGACACCCCAACCCTGCACAACATGGCTGCATGCTGGTATGGAAAACAAAAACTGTACAATACCAGTATTCCTTAATCATACCAGGTTTACTTCAACAGTTGCAGATGCCCCAACCCTGCACAACACAGATGCGTGCCGGTACGGAAAACCACATTTGTACAACACCAGCATTTTTTCATCATACTGGTCCCTTTTTTAAATTTTTATATATACCAGTTTGCTGGAAGCAGCAGGCTATTCACAAAATCAAGTTTACGCTACTCAGATCACGCAGACATACACTTGCACATCCATCTTTCTCTTTTTGATGCAGGCACATTACCCAGAGCCACATTTCCCCCTTGGGTGTTTAACTACATCAAACAATTCCACAATGATTGCTTCACTTGATGTATAGAGTATTAACAACATCAAACAATTACACAATGATCGCTTCACTTGATGTATAGAGTATGAACAACACCAAACAATTACACAATGATCACTTCACTTGATGTATAGAGTATTAACAACATCAAACAATTCCACAATGACCGCTTCATTCGATGTACAGAGTATTAAGAACATCAAACGATTCCACAATGATCGCTTCATATGATGTATAGAGTATGAACAACATCAAACGATTCCACAATGATCGCTTCATTTGATGTACAGAGTATGAACAACATCTAACGATTCCACAATGATCGCTATGTCTGTGTGGCTTGCTTTGCCCACCAATGTATCTGCTACATCTGTGAGGGCTGCTATGCCCACCAGCATATTTGCTACGTCTGTGAGGGCTGCTTTGCCCACCAGCGTATTTGCTACGTCTGTGAACTGAGCAATGGGACCAGCCTCGTTTTTTGGGGGGAAACATGGGGGCGTCACTGATACCTAGGCCCCTACCAGACCCTACCAACAGGGTCATCACTGGCATCTTTTCATCCCCAGCCAGAGCAAACCAATGTGTTTATCTCACAAGTTCCATGTCACGATCATTTTCAGCAACAGTGATCCGCGTGACTGGTTAAACTCCATCGTTGAATTCCCCGAGGACAGAGTGCATCATTTGGCTTTGTTCTTCTTTTAAATTTTTATATTTTTTTTTTTTTGCCTGAACACATCAATACAGGAATGTCAGCTTTACAATCTGAACATCAGTTGTTAGG
The DNA here is from genome assembly GCA_963584105.1 of Alviniconcha strummeri. Taxonomy (NCBI): domain Eukaryota; kingdom Metazoa; phylum Mollusca; class Gastropoda; family Provannidae; genus Alviniconcha; species Alviniconcha strummeri. The sequence continues at coordinate 10,744,282 of OY757557.1, forward strand.
AGAAACAGATTCCTTGGCAGCATTCGGCAGACATCTCAATAGCCACATGTTCCCTGAATGACTCTGCACCATGTGTCTTTTTCTCTCTTTTTCTTTGCTTTAATTATTATCACCGTCTCTATTCCCCCCCCCCTCCCCCCCCACCTTCAGCAAACTGATCATTATAGTTAATGGAATCATGCACTATAAATGAGGACATCACCATCATCATCACTGTTAAATCAGTCATCATATTCAACATCACTCACCTGAAAGACATTATTCCTGCTTTCCTTAAACCAGTCGCTACATTCAACATCACTCACCAGAAAGACATCACTCTTGCTTTCCTTAAACCACAGTCATCATATTCAACATCAATCACCAGAAAGAGATGTCACCCTCGCTTTCCTTAAACCACAGTCATCATATTCAACATCACTCACAAGAAAGACATCACTCTCGCTTTCCTTAAACCACCGTCATCATATTCAACATCACTCACCAGAAAGACGTCACTCTTGCTTTCCTTAAACTACAGTCGCCATATTCAACATCACTCACCAGAAAGACGTCCCTCTTGCTTTCCTCAATTGTCTGCTTTGACTGTGGCCAGCAAACCTCCTTCCAGCTTTTCTTCATGGCCTTGGTAATGGGGACATCCACCACCTTCATGGCCTCTGCAAACCTGGACACACATACACACACACACGTTAGCAAACCTGGACACCCCCCCCTCCCCCCCCCCCCCCCCGCAGCAAAGCTGGACATACACATACACACCCCCATGTTAGCAAACCTGGACACACACACACATTAGCAAACCTGGACATACACCCACCCACCCATGTTAGCAAACCTGGACACACACACACACACCCATGTTAGCAAACCTGGACACGCACGTTAGCAAACCTGGACACACACACACACACCCATGTTAGCAAACCTGGACACACACACACACATGCACATGTTAGCAAACCTGGACACACACACACGTTAGCAAACCTGGACAAACACAATGTTAGCAAACCTGGACACACACACATACGTTAGCAAACCTGGACACACACACACACACGTTAGCAAACCTGGACACACACACACAAATGTGAGCAAACCTGGACACACGCACACACAGTTGGCAAACCTGGACACACATACACACCCACCTACACGCACCCATGTTAGCAAACCTGGACACACACACGTTAGCAAACCTGGACATGCACACACACACACATGCATGTTAGCAAACCTGGACACACACACACACACACACACACACACACACACACACACACACACACACACACGCACGCACACCCATGTTAGCAAACCTGGACACACACACACACTCACGTTAACAAACCTGGACACAGACACACACACCCATTAACAAACCTGGACACATGCACACGTATACGTGCGCACACACACACCCATGTTAGCAAACCTGGACACACACACCCATGTCAGCATGCTGCAGGTCACCTGAACAACCAGATTCATGGCCTCTGCAAAAACCTGGACGAACACACGCGCACACACACAAGTGCGCACGCGCACCTACCTGTAAACTGCAACCACAGCTCTGACCCGACCATGCATCATGAGTAATCAGACACCTACCTGTAGAGGGCAACCAGGGCCTTTCCAAGACCGTAGATCACCAGGGGAAACGTTTTGTGGGACTGCTCCTGGTACAGTGCCTGCAGCGTCCGGTGGCCTTCGCGTATCATCATCTGCACACAGCACAGCCAGACCACCTCATGCTCACAGCTTTTTACTCAATTTCTGCATACACAGAGCCTCACCAGGGTGGTTGCGACAAAACGCAGAACATTTACCAAAGAACACACCTTTCTCAGCAACAGCGGCACACAGAACGCGATGTGCGCACCAAACAACTGTTCACTTTTTAATCCATACAGGAAAATGGAGAGTGACAGGCTGAGAATGCCTTCAAATTCGAAGCTGCTTCAATACTGTACACATTTTCTATGACGGTTCCTTTTTCAAAGGTACACAATATCACTCAAAACATCTCACCAGCTTAATAAAATTAAAATAAACAAGAAGAATAAAAGAACCCACAAACTGTGAATCTCACCTTCACTCCATCTTGGGAAACAGCATTTATTCCAAAAGAGTATCGCAGCACTGTGAACTCTTCATCAGACACATGGGTTTTCTGGTCAAATTACAGATATTTATTTTAATAATAATAATTTATTTTATACGGCACCTCAATAACAATTATATGAGCTCTTAGCGATGTACAGATCAACAAATGCAATAAAATTCACATCAATATGCTACTCAAGTTAACCTAAAACAACAATTTAAAAAGATAAATTCTCAGTCTACACATATTTCAAAGCATGCATATTCAAAATTCATTTGAAAACATAGCATTTACACTATGTACACAAATTTAGACATTAGAACAATCTGCAAGTAATGCATTTCACACACATGTGCATTTTATTTAACTGAGTAAAATATGAGTTCCAAACTCTAAAGCGTGAGTACTTGGTACAGGGCTCCTTCTCTCAGTGTTGACGATTCCTGCACACATTCATTCACCTGTCTGATTCAAAGCATAACAATGCAGCATCTGGGAGCCATTTCACGTAACTAGATGACGATCAGGCCTGCATCATGTAATGTCTAGGGTCATGTGCTACGCCTGATTACAAGCTGGCAACTGTTGAAAACAAAAAACAAAAAAACTTCCCTAAACTTTACTTGAAGAACAGGTGCACTCCCAGCATTCCTGTCAATAGCCTGTACCTGTGGAGGGATGGAATCTATTTTTATCGCCATTATTTCTGAGCTCATGATGCGGATTCACCTAGACGCTGTGAATGTCACACGCAACAGCCTTGCAATGCTTCAGCGACACAACACGCATCTTCACACGAAGGCACCAGTAATACAGCACAGACTTTTTCTTCCCTCCTTCTCTCAGCCCAAACTTCTTCTTTTTAAACGTTTCATACAGCAACGGTACATCAGTACACCAAACACTGGCAACCAAACCATTGTTTGGACACAGGAAAATACTGCATGCACCGATGGGAATGGGAATGGGTGCCTTACCCAGGTAGTGACCCAAATTTCCAGGAAGGGTCAATGAAGTACTAAAAAACAAATTAGGCTTAGGTGCGATCCACCTTCAACTCTACTTGCTCGTCATGCACGTTGGCCCTGAGCTACAGCTAGTAACTGCATTTTAACGTCCTTTCAACCTCACAGGGTCATCTCAGCACAGTCAAACTCCGGTCATAAGCAAATGCACATTTCAAAACTCTTCTCATCTATATAAAACCTTTGTCAAGTCAATCCACAGAACCAGTAACTTTGCAGACATAAAATTAAAAACATACATCCACAAACATCAGACACAAATTTCCAGAGTTAGTCCCTTCAATATTACCCCTGTTAAAAGAGCACATAAGGCTAGGACATGCTGGCACCATACCACTCTGTATAATTTATCGACACCAGATTAAAGAAAAAACATTATATAAACGCATAATGAAAAATACCAGTGCCATGCTATCCGCCTTTAACTCTATTTGCTCGTCATACACACGGGCCCTTAGCTACAACATCCCCCGCCCCCAAAGTCAGCACGGAAACGCACCACCACTGCGCTCTTGGTGTAGAGGTCCAGGGCACTTTCGTACTTTGCGGCAGCACGAACAGGGTTCGGCACATTGTATGCCTCCAGGGCCTCCCTCACGTACTGGATGAACTTCTCCACGCTGGTCATCTCTTGGGGCCGAGGCGGATGCTGCCGCAGAAGAAAGAAGGAGCTTGGTTGAGTTTTTTTTTTAAGGATAGTCAACCACGGTGGATATATCAGAACAGCTCCAGAGAACATACTCACCTACACGACGACGCACAAAGAAAATGAAACGCACGAGTGCTTTTGACCTTTGGTCTTCTTCTGGTGTTGATAACCCTCAGTGGATATATCGGGACAAAATGCACTTTATCAAAACACAATGAATGCTAAAAATATATCGATGTTAAAATGAGTACACTGTCAAATTTAAAAAGAAAAGAAAAAAGGTAAAAAGTGGGTAAAACGACAAAAGGTCAGAGTGTTTAAAAAAAAAAATCTCAAAAAATGCTGATCTCCTTTAGATATTCAGAGACGCAAAATCCACATGCAATCCAAAGATATGTCCTCAAACAATGTCAAGTCAAATCAAGTAAGTCAACACTTCAATCATCCCTCACATGGCAACTCAACAGTGAATCCTAAGTGGTTCAGCTATGAAATGCCACTCCCTTGCTTCAGTTAAATCTGAGCTGGAGAGAATGACATGCAAGCAAAATTAAAAGAACTGACGAGTCTGGTAACAGGTTTTGAAAAATCAATATGGTCGCCCTCTTTCGTTCTCTGTCACATCCTCTCTCCCTGCCTTCAAAACTAGGCTTGAAGGTGTGTCCGAATTCTACCACAGGGAATGTCTTGCGACAGAGAGATGGGCAGCACTGCTCTGTGACAGTTGGCTTGCCCGAAAGGAGAGCAAACCCAATGCTTCCAAGGGCAGCATGTGTTATACAACTTACAGTCAAAACAGTGGGGTGGTACAACAACGAAAGCCGAACTACTGTGAAGTGCAATATAACTGATGTTCCCTGGCAACGCATAGCATGATGTAACACACTGGAATATAAATATTGCCTGGCAACACAGCATAACTGATGTTCCCTGGCAACACAGCATAACGGATATTCCCTGGCAACATCTCAATCTACAACATATATAGCAACGTTTTCCCCTCCCAATTGTTTTTTTACCTTTAAAAAAAATATATACTGACTTTCCTTTGACACATGCATTTAAACAGAAAATCACACCTTCTGCATCAGAGATAATCCCATGTCAAACCAATGTAGTAACCACAACACTGGCAGTACCTCCTGTCGAGCACGCACAAAGAAAGAAAACATCACAGCAGACTGCACCTACCGATCCGCGTGACGATTCCAACTCCGTTTTGCTCTTCAGCTTGTCTCTGCTGTTGTTGTTCAGGTTGCCCTGTGCCGCTGATTTCTGTGAAGAGTCTCTTGGCGGAAAGTCCACCTTCTCTTTCCTGGAAAAGAAAACCCCACCTATAAAACCCACCAGTGCCACGCTGGCTGGGACTGTGTCACAACACACCAACACCAAGTTTACATGATTTTTACTTCAAAATTCCCAAACTTACAGACCATATTCCCAGACCAAGCTACTGCTCTGTTATGCACACCATTTGTCTGCACTTTCAGATAATGCTTCATCTGCATAGTTGTATGGTGGCTGGCACTGTCACAACACACCGACACCATATTTACATGATGTTTACTTCAAAATTCCCAAACTTACAGACCATATTCCCAGACCAAACTACACACACCATTTGTCTGCGCTGTCAGTTAACACTTCATCTGCATATATTTGGATGGTGTACACAGGACACACCAAGACGGCAGCAGTTTCATGTGACACCAGCCATGTCAAAGCTGTAAGTACACCACTTCGGTGGATATTCAGAAACACGCTATGAAAAGCTAGTCACTCATGCAGAATCATAGTTGTCCCTAATATGCTTTTAGCATCTGAGGACATTAAGCAAAAACAGAACGAACACAGAATCACGTTAGCACAGCAAGTCTGCTCAAGAGTGGAGAATAGCGCTATATAGAAGCCATCAACAACAACAATTAGCGTGTTGTGACACAGCCCAAGCCTTGGTGTTCTTGTTGATGTCAGTGTGTTGTGACACAGCCCAAGCCTTGGTGTTCTTGTTGATGTCAGTGTGTTGTGACACAGCCCAAGCCTTGGTGTTCTTGTTGATGTGTGTTGTGACACAGCCCAAGTCTTTGTGTTCTTGCTGGTGTCAGCATGTTGTGACACAGCCCAAGTCTTTGTGTTCTTGCTGGTGTCAGTGTGTTGTGACACAGCCCAAGCCTTTGTGTTCTTGCTGGTGTAAGCGTGTTGTGACCCAGCCCTAGCCTTTGTGTTCTTGCTGGTGTCAGTGTGTTGTGACACAGCCCAAGCCTTGGTGTTCTTGCTGGTGTCAGCATATTGTGACACAGCCCTAGCCTTGTGTTCTTGCAGAGCCTTTGAGCCAAGCCAAGCTTTGGTGCTTACTGTGGGTTCTTTCGTGCGAGGGCAGCCTCCACCTGGCTCTCCATCGCGGTGGCGTCCTCCATGTCCACATCGCTGCCCCCCCTGGCTTTCAGTGCTGAAAGGGAAGCAGACTTGAGGATGTCCATGAAATCATCACTGAACAAAATCCCTACTCACCTAAGCTGGTGTTATAAAGAGAGGTTGGAGGAGGGGGAGGGGGGAAGGGAGTAATGGAAGAGACTGAGTGTGAATGTGTGCATGCGTCTGTGTCAAGACAGGGAAGGCTCATAACTTTCAAGACCAGACAACTCACGACCCATCCACCCAAAAGACACCTACCCACAACACCCACTTTAAAAAGAAAAGAAAAAAAGGCACAGGGCCAAATGAATACCTACTACCCATTTCCTGACAAATACAGAACAATACACAGCATTCATTTTAGGTCACATAGGACTGGATGGCAACACTGCTCTCTAAGCTGCTTCAGTGACACCCACATAAGGCCACCCCATTTCCTCAAAGCATTACAGTTTTCTTTCCAAACAAGCAAGCGCATAAACAGCTGCTGGACAAGGATGCCAAGAGCAGCAGATCTGGAGGTCACACAGACTACGGAGCGACAAGCTCGGAGCTTCAGAGGAGCTGAAAGCAGAATGGAATGGTGGGAGCAAAATGCTGCCTGGTTCTTACCGGCTATGATCTTCTGCTTCTGTTTCAAGATGTCCATCTGCAGACCCTCGTCAGACTGGCTGCAGTAGCTCTGGGCCTTCTTGTTCAGCTCCAGGGCCTCGTCCAGCCTGTCCATGTGCAAGCAGGCCTCCGCCCCGCGGTAGTAGCCCTGCAACAGACAATGAAAAACATGGCCATGCTCGGCACATTGTGACAAGGTGAGCAAACCTCTCAACTGACATTCACTTTGCTCTCAACTGACATTCACAGTTCAGCCCTGCACATCTTGGCTGTGGCTATGCTTTAAGGGGGCAAGGTGAGCAAACCTTCAACTGACATTGGCTGTGGCTATGCTACAAGAGTACAAAGTGACCAAACTCCCAACTGACATTCAGTACTATTACTGTCATCATTATGATTAATACCAAAACAAATACGAACAGGTAAAGCACAAAGGGCACTTTTATTCCTGCACAGTTTCAAGGGTCATTCCAGAAGTGTCTCACCTCCCAAAAATCTAAAATCTGCTTTAAAAACTGCTGTACCATTGCCTGTCTCTCTGTCATTTGGAAAAAGTGTCCCACCCCAAAAATTGGAACACGTTCAGGTTGGTTCTGCATTGTCTCATTAAAATTAGCATTCATTTTTAACCGTTTGTGTGTTTGGGTCTAAAAACTACTGTTGATTCTGTGAAGTCTGGCAATGTGGTGCCAGCATTCAATCACCACTGTGAAACAATCATGCTGTCAACCATTCACTTTCCGGGGTAACTAAGTGTTTAGAGCGACAGACTCGTGATCAAAAGGTCACAGGTTCAAGTTCAGGCAGGAGCGGTAGGAGAATTTTCTTCTCCAGGGTCAGCTTTCTGTGCTGACTCTTATTTCCGTATCCGTTCCATCCCCGTGTTACCACAGCAGCACATGACAGATCCCAGCCATCCTGCCAAGGGTGCAAGTGGCAGTTTACAGCTATACACACATGCACCCTACGTACGTGGCTTTGCATGAAGTGACGTGACATGGTGCATGGTTGTACATTGCACACAAAACGCACCGAGACAACAGCAGTTTCACATGGCACCAGCCATGTAAGAACCAAATAGTGCTGCAACTACACCACTTGGGTGGATATTCAAAGCGTGCTGCAAAAAGCTAGTCACTCAGACTCGCATGCAACAAGAGCATGGTGAGTCTGCCCGAGAGTGGAGAATAGCACTATGTAAAAGTGATCAATATTACAATAACAATTCTATTAATCAATTCAAATCAGTCAGTCAGCTTGCTTACTTTGAACCACGTGGGGTTGAGGAAGATGGCTCGTCTGCAGTCACAGTACGCCTTCCTGAGGACAAAGCAAGGTCCATGTTATGATTCTCTCATGCCAACCATTGCCAACGGTAACAGAATTAAGCATTTTCCTACAAGTGTGAGAATGTACACATGCATGTACACATATCTGTATGTGTGTGTGCCTGTGCACGTGTACCTGTCTGAATGCATGTGTGTGTGTGTGTGACAGAGAGAGCGAGAGAGAGAGGTGTGTGTGTGTGTGTGTGTGTGTTGTGTGTGTGTGTGTGTGTGTGTGTGTGTGTGTGTGTGTGTGTGTGTGTGTGTGTGTGTGTGAGTGAGCAAGTGTGCATGCACACATGGAGACCAAGACAGGGAGAGCAAAAGAGAGAAATCACTAGAAGAGCAAGAGACACAGCTTACAATAAAAATTGCTCCGTTTCTGAATACACCTTACTGAAGAACAAACAGAAAAAGCTGTCAGTTTATTAGGATAAACCCAACTTATGTGGGAGGGGAGGGTTGGGGGGGGGGGGGGGGGGGGGGGGGGAAGGAGACAGGAGTTTAACCCCTTCAATGCTATGCATGTTTGCACGACTGGGAAATAAAATGTGAAACTTGAAATCCATGACCTTTTCTGGGGGAGTTGTTTGTATTTGAGCATGGGTGTGTGAGTGGGAGGAGGGGAGGGACATCTCACCAACATGTAAAGAACTTACATCAAAATGCACAGTACTGACAGCTGATTCATCCGAATCTGTTTGCTTTACAGATGCATGTGTGGCTTTTTCTGCCCAGAAAATGTACAAGTGATGGAAGCGACTTGGGTTAGAGGCACACACAGAGAAAAGCGAAAGTGAAATTCTCACCAGTACTCTTGAATGAAGATGTAGCACTGGGCCCGGTTTCCGTACAGAATGGGATTGCCATAACTGTTCGATAAGCAGGAGAAACAGATGGTTAAAAAACACAGCATCAGCATGTTTGACCCCCCACCCCATCCCACATATAATACACTCACATGTTCTTGCAAAAACTGCGTTCAACTCAGCAGCACACTACCAAAAAAGCACTAAAAAAGCATTTTAACATGTTCTTGTAAAAATAGCATTCGTCCATGGAGCACACCACCAACAACAGCACACATGTATGTGCTCGTCAAAAATAACATTCATTCTAGGAGCACCCCCCCTAAAACTAATCACTCGTATGTTCTTGGCCGGTATCGCTCCATTCCAACTGCTGTTCTCCATCCACATAATGGTGGACGAAAACTCCGCAGTATCAACAGTCAAGACTTTCGGCTTGCTCTTGCAGGTATGTTTTCAATGGGGCAAAATGCTGGGGAATTTTCATCACAAAACATCTTCTTTCTTTTCTTTTTGTTCTTTTTTAATTTTAGGTCAAAGTGTAGAAGAAAAAAAAAAAAAGCAGTTAGTAGTAAATTGTTGAGGTGTTATATTTAGATCTGGAAGACCTTAAACAGAGTTTTTTTGTTTTTTACAGAGGAAACAATTTTCATTTTTAGCAGAAAGCAGGCAGCTCGTAGTGGATATTTACCAATTAGCTGAAAATCCCCGTGCCTGCCTAGTATTTTATCACTGCTCTACTAATCTACTACATAACAAGTTACAAGACCTGCCCCTCTATCAGTATCACTATTTACCGTAACCATGTTTGACAGACTTACTCTCAGTCACAATGTACTGAGTCTGCAGCACTTTTCAGACATAACTCATGATGTAACTCATTACTTATAAACTTTTTCACAGCCAACCCCCCCCCCCCCCCCCCCCCCATGCATGTTTGTGTATGGGTGAGTGTGTGTGGGTGTGTGCATGTGGGTGTTGTTAGTGTTACTGTAAAGCACCCTGTGCTCCTACTTTGTGCGGTAGTAATCCTCTATATTATTGTTACATTTCTTAAGCAGCATTAAACCATGCAATCTTGATTATTAACTGATTGTGATAATGCTTCAGTACTGGCCCTCTTACTCTTTCATCATTGACACCAAGTACATCTTGACAGCTTCAGTACTGACCCACTTACTCTTTGATCATCAACACAAGGTACATCTTGATAGCTTCAGTACTGGCATACTTATTCTTTGATCATCGATACCACATACATCTTGATAGCTTCAGTACTGACCCACTTCCTATTTGATCATCGACACCACATACATCTTGATAGCTTCAGTACTGGCCCACTTACTCTTTGATCATCGACACTGAGTACATCTTGATAGCTTCAGTGTAGTCCTTCTCTTTGAAGTATCTGTTTCCTTCCATCTTGGCAGTTCTGTAGTTAAAGGTGTTACTCTGCAGACACCAACAATGGCAGTAATAAAGACAGTCTTAAAAATTAGTTAAAGGTGTTACTCTGCAGACATGAAAAATGTCAATAATAAAGACACACTTAAAAAACTTACAGGAGTTACTCTGCAAACACATAATATGTCAATAATAAAGACACACTTAAAAATTATATCATTTGAACACAGTCCCAACCTTCGCAGGAATACATCACTATTCAAACTTCAAACCCCAACTGCACACATGTACATACACACACACACACTATTATTATTAGTATTAATACTCATGACAATAAAGCATCACTATTCAAACTCCAGATGCACTCATGCAGGCACACACAAACATACCCACATGCATACGAATAACAGTATTAATGCTCACGATGTTGATGACAATGTTGACATAAACCTTGAGAAAATGCACGAATTCTTCAGTCACACCCCTCTTGATGATGCTGATAATGATGACAATGATGATGATGATGGTGATGTAGATGACAACAATGACAGATTCAAAACAAAACTGCTCCGACTGTTCATCTGTTCTGAATTTTGGAAACTGGTAACGGCTGGACACCACCAGCAGAAGGCTTTTACGTTGCCAGGCAAAAGAAGACCCTCAGTGCTTTGTAATCTCATCTCTACGCACAAAGTAACGTTAAAAAGAAGTCTTGCTTCTCAAAGCCAACCCTGCTGCACTGACTTGCACCACTGTTCGAGCACCTGTAACTGCTACGCTAAGATGATCTCCCAAGTTTACACAACAGATTTTCACTCTTGAAAGCCAAGTCAAGCACGATCAATTGTGGTCACCATAGGGATAGGAGTGACCGTTCCACGCTTGGCTTTGCAGGCACCTGTTCAAGAATCTCTCCCTGCATGCAAAAAGATAAACAGGTGCACATTCCCATCTACCTGATTGAACTCCCGACAGTTTACAAACCAACCAGCCAGCTATGCTCTTCTTGTGATGCTTCCATTCCCTGTATTCCTTCTGTGTGAACGCACTCATATGGTCAGATATCTTTTTCTTATGCTGCACTGTCTGGAACGGTCTCCCTTGCCAAGTCAGATCATCAAACACACTCATGTCTTTTAAATCATCTTTGAAATCTTACCTCTTCATGCTATCTGGACTGCATGTGTGTGTGCGCACGCATGCATGTGTGTGCACATGCATGCATGCTTGCAGAAGTTTATTTTGACTGCCTTTTGTTCCTTGACTGGGTTTTGTTCTTTGCCCTAGAATGGGCTATGTGCTCCAATTTGGAGAAATAGCACATAAAAGAGCAGGTCCTTATTATCATAAACACCAGAACATTAACCACGCTGCCAAGACAAGGGGACGCTACCCTTGCAGCTGATGCAGCTGTATCAAGGTTAAGGTGACCCCAAATCTCTGCAGGAACCAAACCAGGCGTAAAAACTCAATTTAAAAAAAAAAAAAAAAAAAAAAAAAAAAAGATGAAGAAAAGAAACCCACAGTACTCACGTTGTAAATGATACGTATGATGTCGTCTGCTTTTGTTCCCTTGTGACACCCAAAGTATGACACATGGTGATGCACTGAAAATAAACAGACACCTCCGTGGGTCCGACAGCAGGCTCGCAATCCCACAAAGAATTCAGCACAAGTTAAACAACACTCCCTACTATGAATGTATTGCAAACTGCTCCGCCTTATCTCTGTGGCTGTCTTCAACTTTTTTACACACCCTCCCATAGTACTCTCCACTCGTCTTCTGATACTCTTAGCCTCCAGGTTTCTTGCACCACACTTTCTGCTGTTGGCTCCCACGCCTTTTCTGTCTTCAGCCCCTCTACCTGGAATGACCTTCCCCTTCCTCTCCGACACAAACCCTCTCTGGATTCATTCAAATCAAACCTCAAGACGTTTCTTTTTCCAAAACAACAGACCTGCCATGGCATTCACATCCCAAAGACATTCGCAAAAAGGCTTAACATCTCCCATGGTCCTCACTGATGGTCTCACATCCCAAACACCTCCGTAACTGGTCTCACATCCTTGTGGCTTTTGTAGCTGGTCTTACATCTCTAAGACTTTCAAAAAGGGTTTCACATCCGGTCTCACATCCCCAACACATTCGTAACTGGTCTTACATCCCCAACACCTTCATAACTGGTCTCACATCACTGAAGCTTTCATAGCTGGTATCACATCCCAAAAATGTCAAGTGAGACCAGTCTTGAAAGTCTTGGGAATGTGAGACCAGACCAGCTATGAAAGTTTTGGGGATGTGACACCAGACCAGCTATGAAAGTCTAAGGGATGTGAGATCAGTTTTGAAAGTCTTGGGAATGTGAGACCAGACCAGCTATGAAAGTTTTGGGAATGTGTGACCAGACCAGCTATGAAAGTCTAAGGGATGTGAGACCAGTTTTGAAAGTCTTGGGAATGTGAGACCAGACCGGCTATGAAAGTTTTGGGGATGTGAGACCAGACCAGCTATGAAATTCCCAGGCATGTGAGACCAGATGAGCTATGAAAGTCATGGGGATATGAGACCAGCTATTAAAGTCTTGGGGATGTGAGACCAGACCAGCTATGAAAGTCCCAGGGATGCGAGACCAAACCAGCTATGAAAGTCATGGGGATATGGGACCAGCTATGAATGTCTTGGGGATGTGAGACCAGACCAGCTATGAAAGTCTTGGGGATGTGAGACCAGACCAGCTATGAAAGTCCCAGGGATGTGAGACCAGACCAGCTATGAAAGTCATGGGGATATGAGACCAGCTATGAATGTCTTGGGGATGTGAGGCCAGACCAGCTATGAAAGTCTTGGGGATGTGAGACCATACCAGCTATGAAAGTCCCAGGGATGTGAGACCAGACCAGCTATGAAAGTTATGGGGATATGAGACCAGCTATGAATGTCTTGGGGACGTGAGACCAAACCAGCAATGAAAGTTTGGGGGATGTGAGACCAGACCAGCTATGAAAGCCCTGGGGATGCGAGACCAGTTTTGAAAGCCCTGGGGATGTGAGACCAGTTGTAAAAATCTAGGGGGGGTGCGAGATCAGCCCAGCTGTGAAAGTCTCGGGGACGTGAGACAGGCTATGAGTCTCGGGGATGTGAGACAAGCTGTGAAAGTCTCAGGGCCAGATGTGAAAAGACATGGGTGGATAACCAGACCAGCAACAATAAGCAAGGATTCAAATAGTCACTGGGCCCCAAGTGCTCTCAGCGTAACAGCAGCAGTGACATCAAGACAGCTACTGCAGCTGAGCAACATAATAGCAGAAATGAAGGTGAGAGTGGTCAAGTCACACTCCTTACCCAGCTTGTAGAAGAAGAGAAGCATGAAGAGCGGAGGTTGCTTGTCACCGCGGGTGTATTCCTTGATGTACTTCTGCACTTTTGCTGTTTGTCTGAGTTCTTGCCTGCATGCACAGACATATGTATATAGACATACACACACCCATGTATGTACATAGGCACACACACACACACATATGAGTTCTTGCCTGCATGCACAGACATATGTACATAGACATGCACACACACACACACACACACACACCTATATATGTACATAGGCAAACACACACACACACACATGTATGCGTGCATGCACAAATTACTTTGGGTTTTGCTTTGACAGAGAGGACTCACTGCATAGACATGCACACACACACACACACACCCATGTATGTACATAGGCACACACACACACAATGTATGGCTGCACACACATGTGTATGCAATGCAAACACACACACACCCAAATTACTTTGTGTTTTGTTTTGATAGAGAGTGCTCTGTGCAGACGGCAGCACTAACATATAAGGGAACTTATAAACATAAACTAGAAAAATCACCCATTGACATGCTGAATAAATTCCACACAGCTCCCCCCCCACCCCCCAACAAGCATTCCTTTCCTTTCGTAGACCCAGTGACGGAGCTGTAGCATATGTATGCAAGCATTTTTATCTTAGATCTCTACGGCAACTGAGCCTCCCTTGCGTAATGCACGTGAATCACCCTGTTTTATAACATGAAAGGCACGCACTGCAGGTAGGCGACCGGCGCTGGCCACTCACCATTCTTCGTTGAAGAAGGAGCAGTCCATGGCGATCTGAAGTGACCTCTGCACCTCTATCACTTCTGCAGACACGCCGTTCTTCTCAATGTCGTCAATCATATTCAGTACAGCCTTCATGGTCTTGCGGTGGTTCTTCAAAACCAAATTAAAAAAGAACACTGCTGCACAAGACGCTAGCTAATCGTTCAATGGGCTTATTACAGTATCTGACATCAGAAAGTTTATCACTGACACCTGTCAATAAAAACAACATACGCCGCCATGGTCAACACTATTCAGAGTTACTCAACTTCTGTGTGAGCATGCATTGTGTGTGCATCTTATCTGCCTTGTGTGCATGTAATAGAATTGTCTGTCAACCACTGGCACTGCATCTGTCCACCTTGTCTTACAAATACAGAAGAGTCTGTGTGTGTGTGTGTGTGTGTGTGTGCGCGTGCGTGCGTGCATGTGTGTGGTTTGTGTGTGTACATGTGTGTCACTGTGTATGGTGTAGTATGTGTGTGTGTGTGTGTGTGTGTGTGTGTGTTGTATTCAGTGTGTGTGTGTTGTATTCAGTGTGTGAGTGTGTGTATTGTGTGTGTAATGTATATGTGTACATGTGCATGTGTGTGTGTGTGTGTGTATTTGTATGTGTGCACTCATGAATGCATGAGTGTCAACATTATTATTTGGCACCCAACCTGCTGAACCTAGAGAGATAAAATTTGGTGCGAAGACTCCCTGCAAAATGAGAGCACTATGTCAGTATGTGGCTACATACGCTATGGGAGACAGTGAGATACACTCAGATATCACTGCCATATCTATCTCGCTGTTTACATGCACTAAACATGCAGTTTATAGAGTATATTTTTCTAACCTTAAAGTTTTCTCCCCCCCCTCCCCCCCACCAAAAACAAAACAAAACCATGCTTCACCGTCAGAAAACAACAATAACAAAAAAACATTTATCAGTACTCTGGATCCAAAATCTGGGAGTTTATATTTGCACATACCGGGAAAAAAATGTGTTTATTCCTCCTGAAGATCTCCTCTGCCACCTCTGACAAGAGTAGCAGCTTGTCATCCAGCGCTTCCACGTTGACCATACTGCAGCCAAAATCATGCACATGCACTTGAATGAAAACAACTTTGCAAGCAACCAGTGAGACAGTAACTCTGAAGTTCCCATCATGAGAAAGTAACTCCCAAGTTTCCATTATGAGAAAGTAACTCTGAAGTTCCCATGAGAAAGTAACTCTGAACTTCCCATCATGAGAAAGTAACTCCCAAGTTCCCATTATAAGAAAGTCATTCTGAAGTTCCCATGAGAAAGTAACTCTGAAGTTCCCATTATGAGAAAGTAACTCTGAACTTCCCCTCATGAGAAAGTAACTCTGAAGTTCCCATTATAAGAAAGTAACTCTGAAGTTCCCATGAGAAAGTAACTCTGAAGTTCCCATGAGAATGTAACTCTGAAGTTCCCATCATGAGAAAGTAACTCTGAAGTTCCCATCATGAGAAAGTAACTCTGAAGTTCCCATTTTCCCATGAGAAAGTAACTCTGAAGTTCCCACGAGAAAGTAACTCTGAAGTTCCCATCATGAGAGAGTAGCTCTGAAGTTCCCATTATAAGAAAGTAACTCTGAAGTTCCCATGAGAAAGTAACTCTGAAGTTCCCATCATGAGAAAGTAACTCTGAAGTTCCCATCATGAGAAAGTAACTCTGAAGTTCCCATCATGAGAAAGTAACTCTGAAGTTCCCATCATGAGAAAGTAACTCTGAACCTCCCATTATGAGAAAGTCACTCTGAAGTTCCCATGAGAAAGTAACTCTGAAGTTCCCATGAGAAAGTAACTCTGAAGTTCCCATCATGAGAGAGTAACTCCCAAGTTCCCATTATGAGAAAGTCACCCTAAATTTCCCATGAGAAAGTAACTCTGAACTTCCCATCATAAGAAAGTAACTCTGAAGTTCCCATCATGAGAAAGTAGCTCTAAGTTCCCACTGTGAGAATCATGGTTCCCAGGGACTTGGACTCGAGCCAAATAAGGACCTTATAAGAACTTGTAGGGACCCATATTAGATTTTGTAAGGACCATCGCAACAGCAAGGAACACACAAAAATTAGCTGAATTTCGCATGCCATGCATCGAGCATAGTGTTTGTCCAGCTTATCTTTTAGAACCCGCTCCTGGTATGCACTGTCTTTTCACCTGCAGTCTTGGCATGAACATTATCTCAGCATCCTTGCTGTTAGCTCAGGTGCTTACACAGTTTGATTTTTGCAACCAAATGGCTGACCCGGAAGTTATCGCGTAATCTTACGACCATGATTTCAGCTGCACATGATCTAAATGAACATGGAGGAAAGCATTGTCTGCTTCAGACATCATCTCAACCTATGTCCGAACAATTTTGAAATTTAGTAAATGTGTGGAACCATCCAATGTCACGGACTTGGAAAAATGACAGGCTTTTATAACTCCCCATTTGCATTTTAATATTACTATTAGCTATACTTGTAAGGACAATGATGCAAATATAAGGATTTGTAAGGCCTTACTTGGCAAATTCAGTTTGTAAGTACTTGTAAGCACCTGTAAGGACCCTGGGAACCTTCAGAAATTCCCAAGTTCCCATTATGAGAAAGTAACTCTGAAGTTCCCATCATGAGAAAGTAACTCCCAAGTTCCCATCACAAGAAAGTAGCTCTAAGTTCCCATCATGAGAAAGTAACTCCCAAGCATACAAAATACACACATTCTCTCGTTTAATCTCTCGCCTCTTTCTCTCTCTCACCGTGCTCCACCTGCACTATGCAGATATAAGCTTGTGACCTTTTTATACAATAAACTGCCAGCCTGACAAGGAACGCCTTTCTGTCTACATTTAATCTGACAACTCCTTTTTATATTTAGTGGTCCTTTTTTTTTTTTTAATCCAGTATTTTTGATTCATGACTTTGCTTTTGCTAAATATGCCTGAAAGTATTTTGAACTTAATTATGTTTACATATTGTTCACCCACAATACTGTTATCATCAATCCATTGATTATGCAATAAATGTTCTTCATTCTTCCCAGCCCTGGACAAAACAAAAGCAGATACATGATTGTCTTTCACCATTTAACTCTTGTTTAGGTGTCATTTTGTAGCTTGATCAAGGGGATTACCCTTAAAAATTTGCATGTTGTGTTTTGTCCTAATAAACAGCGTTCTTTGGAACCTTTTTATGCGTTTGGATCCTGCACAGTAAACCATCCATCCATCTCACCGTTCTCTCTCCGTCACATCAAAAACCCCAGCCATCATCAAGGCAGACACCCACACAGTGGGTGCGCAGGTCGTCATGCCCAGGAGGTAGAGGCCCACGCCTTGTACTTCAATCTTCTGCACCTCCTCCTCAAGCAGGTTCTTCTTCTTTGCCGTCTTCTCCACCTCCTGCTTAAGCCGGTTCTTCTTTTTTGCCAGCGTCATCCACCTCTTCACCAGCTCATCTGTCAAAAGACATGCCAGGCCTTGTCATCCATCCAGCAAAAAACGGCCAAGCATGAAGACACCCCTGCTTAGGCCTCTCTGAATCATACACGGGTGCAGTGCTAAACAAGGGCTTGTAAATTTGTACAGCATGCCACAATATTTGGTAATGTTTTTACGAGAAAGAAACTATAAAAGCTACAACAACAACAAAACAAGGAGTGTAACTATACACAAGCACACACCCCATTCTTTTTGTTGTCCAGAACATGATCTCTATTTTAGATTTATCCCACTTGGCCCCAGACCGCCCGTCACCGACCACTCTTTTTCCTTACCACGAAACCCTAGATCGCCCGGTACCGGCCGGCTAGCAGACGCTCCATACTAGCACCTCGGCTTTTAAATACAAACAGGAACGGGATTCTCGCGAGACTTGTAGCCTTGTTTCCAATATTGTTTACTACTTCCGGTGACATCATTAGTTCGAAGTTCTGCAAAGTTTGAGAGATGCTGTGAATTTTCAAAGTTGCAAAGTAGACGCAGGTCAGATGGCCGAAAATAAACAAAAGCCCTACTCTTAGCAATGGCGTTGGAGCTTCATTCTTTGAGATTTGAACTGTAAATCTGGCTCAGTCGCTTACTGTTGGCACCCTAACAAACTCATGGAGCTTCATCTTTGGAGATTCAAACTGGAAATTTTGCAAAGTCGGTTACCCCGTAGGCCCCCCAAAACCCAACATTCAGATGCGTACATTTCTGACTTGGGATTTCTTTTATGCTTTTATTTTTTAGTGGAAAAAATCAAAACCTGTTGGATATACAAGAACAATGTATTCACAAACTGGGGAAAATACGAAGTGAGCTAAAACTTTTGTTTGATGTTTATTATTGATTTTTAAAGTTGTATACCAGGATCATTTGACACAGTTACTTCCCTTCGCAAGGGATTTCATAGTGAAAGGGTAGCGGCTGGTCTGGGGGCCAAGTGGGTTAATCCCAAAAAATTTTTTTAGGGTGATTTAAACATGTAGGAATCCTGTCTGTCCAAAGGCACCCATTCCTCAGACACTGCCACTTGGGAATATGGCCAAGGTCAATGAAACAAGTAAGAACAAGTCAACCCAATGCACGTTACCAATATCACCATACAAAGTCTGAAAGGTCCAACACTACAGAAATGAAAATGGCTCCTCAGAAAAAGCCACCATCAAGGTTTCTGTCACTACCAGCCAGCTGCAGTATATCACATACACTGATACAGAATCAAAATTGAATAATATCAATAATAATAATGAAATACAAGTATTTTGTACAGGGCGAACCTCTGATATAAAACAGGTATTGCCCTGCAGTAATAGGGGGGGGGGGCGGGGATAGCTCAGTGGTTAGAGCGCTGAACTCGTGATTGAAAGGTCGCGGGTTCGAATCCCTGCTGGAACGGCGGGAGAATTTTCTTCTCCAGGGTCGACTTTCTGTGCTGACTCCTATTTCGGTATCCGTTCCACCCCCGTGTTACCACAGTAGCACGTAAAAAATCCCGGTCATTCTGCCAAAAGTGCAGGTGGCAGGTTACAGCTAAACACGCATGCACCTTACGTATTGAACCGTGCTTCGGCATTGGTCACAACTTGTCCCTAATATGTCAAATGACATCTGAGGACATTAAGCATCAACTCAACAACAACAGTAATAGGGGGTGGGGCCAAAAACTTGAACAAGCACAAAAAGCTGCTGAAGAACAGGTATTTGGGGAGTATACTTCTGAGCTTTTGTGTGATTTTATTTCAAGCGCTCTATGTCTGTAGTATAAAACAAAAAAATGTGAAAATGGTCAAAAGTGGTGGGAGTGAAAGGGAAAAAAAATGGGGGAAAACAACAACCTTCAAAGCAGTTTTATTTTTAAACACAGTGGTTGACTGAATTAGTGAATATCAGAATGTGTTTTGATTTCACAAGGCAGAGAACTGAAGACAGTAGGACACAGCTGTCAACCCTTTTTTCAGAGTTTGTGAACCTGCATTTCCTTTATGCAGGCCGGGGTCTTTTGTTTTCTCGTTGGTGGCAGCAGCATTCTGAATTCCAACCAGCATGTGTAGCAGTGGAAGGAAGAAGCAATGTTGTGCAAAATACACATGCATGACTTCAAATCTTACTTCCAACAAGATTTCTTAGCCTATTGTACTAGGCCAGTCAGTGAGCATTTGGCGATGACGTGTTGGCTGCTCATTCAACAGTTTTTCAATCTTTTTGCTCAGTTTAAAACAATTACAAAATCTCATAAAAATTATGTTTTCCGGTATCCATTTTCCCATATGGCCCCCCCCCCCCCCCCCCCCCCCCCACAAACAACAACTGTATTTTATGCCAGTAAACTGTATGGGTTGACAGGTATGGTATGAAAATGAGTGATGTCCAAACAATTACTTGTCCACGCCAACAGGAGCAGAGCCCTAAAAGAAGCTGTTCAAACCCACCGTTATTTCTGGCCCACTCTGTCTCCTCATCCTCAGATGACACCAGTGGTGGACACTCATCCACAGCTGTGTCTGGGGGACTGGGAATGATGCCATTGGCTGGTGGCGGCCAAAGGACGGTGATTGGTTCTCCTGATTGTCCACCATTCTGAGTGTTATTTTTGCCCCCGGATGCAAAAACAATGATGCCATCTAGTGGATCCCTTTCAACAGGTCTTGGGTCCAGGCTCTTGCTCATCTTGGATTCTGGAAAGAGGGCAAGGAAAAAATATGCAACAAACATTAATGGCAAGGTTTTTTTTGCTGTTGTTGTTGTTTTCTTTAGTGTGGTTTCACCGTGTTTCGCATATAAAATACTCAAAGTCCAAGGTTTAGCATACTTAACAGAAATAACACTCAAAGTCAAGCATACTTAACAGTAACAACACCCAAAGTCAAGCATATTTAACAGTAACAACACTCAAAGTCAAGCTTACTTAACAGTAGTAACACTCAAAGTCAAGCATACTTAACAGTAACAACACTCAAAATCAAGCACACTTAACAGTAATAACACTCAAAGTCAAGCATGACACTAACAGTAATAAAACTTAAAGTCAAGCATATTTAACAGTAAGTAAGTTGGTGTTTTACGCCCAGTCAACCGGATATTTAACAGTAATAACAAAATATTAACATTCAAAGTGAAGCATACTTATTACTTAACAGTAACAACACTCAAAGTCAAGCATACGTAACAGTAATTCAACTCGTCAGGCATACTTAACACAATAACACTAATAACACTCAAAGACCAAACAAAAACTGTTACAAAATGGCGACATCTCAAAGTCAAACTTCGACCCAAACCAGCCAATCACTAAACCAGCCAAAAATCAATGCTACCTCCAGTCTGATCATGCATGGTCACGTTACACGCTTTTAGCGCTTGTAGTAATGTATGCCAGGGCTCCCACTCCTGCATGCTATTATTGCTATTGAACCCCAAAACGACAAACCAAAAGTAAAACTTCCTTGAAAGGGCAGGCTGACATTCTCAAATCAAAACCCATGCATTCTCCCAGTCCTACTGTCCTATTCCTATGCATTAGTCATTACAGTATTTACACAAAGACTCTGGCACTATTTCATTGGTAATATCAGTCAGTGAGCTGAATTGCTACCTGGGTCAGTAACCTTCGGCTTGGGCAAACACAACATTGTGCTACCTATTCTTATGCATTAGTCATTACAGTATTTACACAAAGACTGGCACTATTTCACTATTTTGTTGTTAAATTATATCATTCAGTGAGCTGAACTGCTACCTGGGTCAGTAACCTTGGGCAAACACAATGCTGTGCTACAATCTCAACAAAACATATTATATAATGTTGTCCACTGACAAGTTGTTCTGCTGAATGTGCGATATATAACCTACTGATAATGACTGGTCAAGTACCATGACTCATTTCCAAATGCATTATTTTCAAAGCACATGGGGGTACATTATCATTTAATCATCAAGTTAGGGAAATGGGGACTGTCACAGTGTCAGTGTCACAAATAACTTACAAGATTACCATTCTGATTCAGAGTTCACAAACCTTTTTTTGTTGCACACTTGACCATACTGGAAGACTAGTTGTTTCTGCCCAGAATCACACAAAACAAAGCTGTAGCAAACAGCAATAAGTCAACCCTTTGCATGTCATGTGACTTGTACAGTTGTAGTGGTACAGTGGTACTGGTTGTCATATCTTGGCAAACTTCAACACTGAGTTCTGCATTACAACTTACAACAAAGCATGCTTGTCCTGCTTCAGTCACATGGAAACACACACACACACACAAACCGTAACACTAACACCGCAACAGTAACACGAACAGTAACAAGGTGCACACTGACCGACTGAGGGTGTCACAGTCACACTGACTTGACTGTGGCTCTACACAAGTCTAAACTCTTTCTGGTGAATCAAGTGCTTCAGACTGAATAATCTAGTCATATTACCTAGGAGACAGCTTATGTGTAATTATATATAACTGCGGGTTTTCCATTTGTAGTTCAGAATTCAATTACACACAAGCTCATAACGTCATATCGGATCTTCCCCGTCTAGCGACTACAGTCGACTTCTGCTCCCTGCAACCTTCCCATTTATGCAGATACCTTTTTTTTTTTTTACTCGATTCTTTCCCAGATCAGTGGAGTCATTTCCCACAGCAAAATATCAAAGTGAATGACAACAGCATAGACACAACAGGTTAGTGTTCGGGGGAAGATTTACACAATTCCGAAAGAGTAAAGGGGTGGTGGGGGGAGGGGGGGGGGATATTATCCTCTTCGAAACCACACTAATACACAATTCTGGGAAGTATCAACGAAGTGTATCATTTTTCGGAGTGTGGTTGTTGTTTCACAAATCTGTGCTGCTCGACTTCAAATTATACAAATACACAGTACAAGTTTACATCACGTCTCTCGTTACCAGGGCAAAAGACTTTAAAATCCGCGATTCTAATAGAAACCGTTTCTTTCGTCCAATCTGACTCATCGAAGTATCAGAAATCACGAAATATCATCAATATCCTATACGTACATTTTCTGGCATACGCTGTCCCGTGCTTGAAGAAACGTGCTCTCGAACTGTCGGAGTAAATATCGAACAGTCACTGGCGTTGCCTTTCAAGCGAACATCATGGCGCCTCTATGCTGTAGACCTCAGTTTGCCTGGTAGGGCCAACAAGGGGAGAGTACCCTCAATGACTCGAGAAAGTTATCCCACGTGGTCGTAGCCTGTGCAACTGGACCCATCCAGTTACAGTATTATTATTATTGTTGTTGTTGTTATTATTATTTTGCAGGCTGATTTGAGTGACTTATACAGCAGTGACTGAAACCACTAACCCAGCACACGGCACAGACCACACACAATCTGACATGCGGAGATATCTCCGAGGGGGACCGCTACTAGAAATGGGAGGCGATCGGCAGACCTCCCGGTGGTTCCAGAGCAACCAGAACCCGTTTAAGTGTGAAAAACGTCAAAACACTCACAAACAACCCTGCACCGGACGCGCAGCTGAGCGCCTGTCAGATTGTTTACCGAAATTATAAACTTGCCCGGGCCCTTTTCCCCCGCCTAGCCGTTTCCAGCCTGGCCGTTTTTATTCCAAGACTCTAGCTAGATTTTTTGGCATCAGTTTTTGATTTTTCTGTTTCAACGATTCTACTTTCGTTTACAAACGGACGCCATCTTAGGGGTTGCTTTGCCAATTGCTTCTGTCAAAAAGTTAATGAATTATTTTTCCTCAAATCTAAAGTGTAGTTGCAGTTTTTTTATGTCATCCAAAAAGGCAGATAATGCAGGACATGGCTGTTATTATGATGATTTTTATGGAATTTAGATAAATTATTTCTTCTTCGAATAGTGCGTTGAGCTAATGAAAACTCCCCTTGGAAGACGCTTTCAATGACTTCCGTTTACCGTTTAGCAGACGAAACTGAGGAATTTAGTTTCATACCGAGCAAAAACCACAAAATTACAGCGATTGAAAACATCCGAAAGAGGAGTATCCCTCAAGAAAAGAAGAGCACAAGAGGGAACAGCATTCAAAAGTGACGTTATTTGAGAAACACAACAAAAGTCGAACAAGAAAATGCGGCAGTGAAACTAACGGAAAAGCAATATAAGCATAAATTTCACCGACTTCAGCTAGCTTCTCCGTAGAGTAGTCGGTAACACACCGGGCTGCAATTCCACTAGCTAGGGTTCGAATCCGGTTTCTTCTCTTCTTTTTAATAATAATATTTTTTCTCTTTTTCTTTCTTTTAAATAATTGCTCAGCTGCTGCAATCGCGGACATGTGCAACCAGATTTTTTTTTCTATGCATATTACGTGTTGATATTTTTAAAAGATTATAATCAGTCACAAGTGCGTGTGGCACGGCTGGCAGCTTCCTTTCCGCTAAGCGCGGGGAGAGTAGTGGTTGTGACAGGTCGTTCGCTTTTCCAACAGTAGATGGGGACAGATTCTCTCTCTCTCTCAGTCTCTCTTCTTTTTTCTTCTTCTTCGTCCCCCACTCCCCACCCCCCTCCATCACTGTGCATATGATTCAAGTGCACCAATTTAGTCGCTTGTAGGAAGAGTGCCAGAAACACAGCAAACAGTACATAAAAAAATAAAAAATAAAAATAAACAGACAGAAACGGCAGTAACACAGCAAAAAATCACAGACTATGAACTTACAATGACACAAAAAACATTACAGTACGGGTGGAGGGGGGGGGGGGAGGGGTGACCCCAACAAAAAAAACAACAACAACAAAACGGTTCAGATCTTTGCTTGATTAAAGATGAAAACACATATTATTATTATTATTCTTTTATATATTAAAAAAAAAGAGAATTCAACAGGCCCTTTTCTTGCTTTTTTTGTTTTGTTTTATTTTGTTTTTGTTTTGTTTTTGTTACTGACAAAAGAAATGAATTTAAAACAAAAAACTAAAACAAAACAAAAAACAAGATTTTTCAATAGGCACTTTCTTTCACGTTTTCCTCTCTCTCTCTTTTTCTTTTCTTTTTTTTCCCCCCCTTCATTTTATTATTTAGATTGACAGCTTGATATCAACACTAAAGGTCTGAATGTTCAGTCGGTTCCTTCAGGACAATCGTGTGTGTGTGTGTGTGTGTGTGTGTGTGTGTGCGTGCGTGCGTGCGTGCGTGTGTTGCGTGTGTCGTTTTTGTTGGCCGTTTCATTAAAAACAACATGCATCCAAAGATTACACTAAAATTAATTGCCAGGATGAGAACAATTGTCTACTAAAATGACTGACACTGCTAGATAAGTTCAGAATGTCTGGGTTACTTGACAAGGATCAAAATAGGTGTGAGATGCTGTCATCCTCATGGCTACAGAAAGACTGAATACTGAAGAATCACTGACATACGATGATCCTGCACTAAGACTAATTTTTTGTTTCTTAATACAGGCCTAATGTGGTGTAGTTGGGTATATATTTTTTATAAAGAAGGGAAGAGAATAAATGAATTATTTTATGAAGAAAGAAAGGATGACTTGAAAGTAATGTGTAGACTCAGTAAAATCAGTCATTTCTGAAACTAAACTGCTGATATGGGACTCAAATTAATAATTCGTATTTTCGCAAGGCATTAAACAAACGAACAAAAACAAAAAAAGTTAGATTACAGTATACACGTATGAAGGTGCCGACTGAAGTGCATGCATACTGCACTCTGCCTTCGGGTTTAACTGAAGTTTATTCATGTTCAAGTAAAACTGTACAAACGAAATGAGCGCATGAGCATTAAACAAGCCATACACGCTCATTACAAATGCTCATTAGACATAACTGACAGTAAATCTACTCAGAAACAGCGGGCATTTTATACTGCATTCAGTCTTTGCTAACTGAAGTTTTATTCTGCCTTATGCAGAGAGCCAGTTAAAAATGCAACGCTAAGGAGAGTTTTCTTCTTTGCGATATGTACAGTTTTCTTCTTTGCGATATGTACCGCTGCCCAGTGACCAGGAGTGCGGTAACGTAAACAGTCCAGCGGCTGGCTTTCTTCAGGCGTAAGAGCCCGGCCTGCAGGGGGGACAGCGGGTAGGAGGGCTCCTGATACTGTATTTGTTGAAGTATCACCCATCTTTATCACTAACAAATGTCAATCAAACCACTGAGCTACCATGGATTCAGCTTGGATTTTCTAGTAGCGGGGTCTAACAGAGAGAAAGAAGGGAAAAGGCCTGGAGATACTGATAATGACTGGTCAAGTACCATGACTCATTTCCAAATGCATTATTTTCAAAGCACATGGGGGTACATTATCATTTAATCATCAAGTTAGGGAAATGGGGACTGTCACAGTGTCAGTGTCACAAATAACTTACAAGATTACCATTCTGATTCAGAGTTCACAAACCTTTTTTTGTTGCACACTTGACCATACTGGAAGACTAGTTGTTTCTGCCCAGAATCACACAAAACAAAGCTGTAGCAAACAGCAATAACTTGAATAAGTCAACCCTTTGCATGTCATGTGACTTGTACAGTTGTAGTGGTACAGTGGTACTGGTTGTCATATCTTGGCAAACTTCAACACTGAGTTCTGCATTACAACTTACAACAAAGCATGCTTGTCCCGCTTCAGTCACATGGAAACACACACACACACACACACACACACACACACACACACACACACACACACACACACACACACCGTAACACTAACACCGCAACAGTAACACGAACAGTAACAAGGTGCACACTGACCGACTGAGGGTGTCACAGTCACACTGACTTGACTATGGCTCTACACAAGTCTAAACTCTTTCTGGTGAATCAAGTGCTTCAGACTGAATAATCTAGTCATATTACCTAGGAGACAGCTTATGTGTAATTATATATAACTGCGGGTTTTCCATTTGTAGTTCAGAATTCAATTACACACAAGCTCATAACGTCATATCGGATCTTCCCCGTCTAGCGACTACAGTCGACTTCCGCTCCCCGCAACCTTCCCATTTATGCAGATACCTTTTTTCTTTTCTTTTTTACTCGATTCTTTCCCAGATCAGTGGAGTCATTTCCCACAGCAAAATATCAAAGTGAATGACAACAGCATAGACACAACAGGTTAGTGTTCGGGGGAAGATTTACACAATTCCGAAAGAGTAAAGGGGTGGCGGGGGGAGGGGGGGGGGGATATTATCCTCTTCGAAACCACACTAATACACAATTCTGGGAAGTATCAACGAAGTGTATCATTTTTCGGAGTGTGGTTGTTGTTTCACAGATCTGTGCTGCTCGACTTCAAATTATACAAATACACAGTACAAGTTTACATCACGTCTCTCGTTACCAGGGCAAAAGACTTTAAAATCCGCGATTCTAATAGAAACCGTTTCTTTCGTCCAATCTGACTCATCGAAGTATCAGAAATCACGAAATATCATCAATATCCTATACGTACGTTTTCTGGCATACGCTGTCCCGTGCTTGAAGAAACGTGCTCTCGAACTGTCGGAGTAAATATCGAACAGTCACTGGCGTTGCCTTT
>OY757557.1:10776732-10784232 GCA_963584105.1 Alviniconcha strummeri
TTGCTATAGTATCTCTGGTTACCTGGAAGAGCTCACATTCAGTGTGATGTACCCTTCCGGTTTCAAGGTGCCCTGCACCAATGCTGAAAAGTGTGGTGTTGACTCACCCCTGGACAAAGCTTGACATGTACTACTCTACAATATGCGCCTGCGGGAACAAATATGACTTAGCTGCAGGCCGCCCCAGAGCCTGGTTGTGTATATGACCCCGTCTAACTATGCAATAGGCCTTATAATGCCTAAATATTACTGAAACTTTTGAGAATGCCTAAGACATGCTAGAGGATGGTCTCTCCAGCAGTAATTGTGGAGGGTCGGAGGTGGGAAATCTTTTGCCTGGAGCAATTCCCCACTGACCTTTCTGCTGGAGCACTCACAGTGAAAGAAGCCACAAAGGCACGCTTGAATCCACACTCCGAGCATCGCTTTCCGGCACCCACCTCCAGGCTCTGCCAGATTGAGTTATGCCACTGAAGGGGTACTCTGTCTCCGCGCAGCTGTCCACCGACGCGGTCAGCGCCCTCCGAAAAGTTCGGGTACTAATATGACCGTAGAAGCAACCTAGCGCCAAAGAACGCACGTAAACATGAGACACATCCACCTCTGGTAAGAAAAAGAGTTCCGTCTCGATTCAAACGATTGTGGTTTTATTTGCATTGGTGTAAACTTTTTTGGCGGCTATAAATGACACGCCTTGTTTTATTTGAGTTGTTTGTAACAAACTTACTACAGTTTGAGCACCAACAAAAAACTGCTCGTTAGCTGACAGTTTTCTGGACCCTATGGCGTAACTAAGTACGGCAGTGGTTGAAGGAAGGATGTCGTAAACCAGTGCTTGGAGTTTGGCTTAAATCTTGTGCCCTACGGATGCGCGAGCACCCCCTACTCATATTACTTGGGGTTAGGCTAAATATAGAAGTTGGCGGGTTTCCTGCAGTCCGTGCATTGGCTGCCTGCTGAAATAACCCACTGACCTACACAGATACAAGCTTACGCCTACACAAACATCTTTTCGCTGCGCAAAAATGCCTTTTGCCGACCGCCGCTTGTGATACCTCGTCATAACAGCGGGAAATAAAAGAAGAGGATGTGGAAACACCGAAGCCAGTTATGCAAATGCGCGGTTGTTATGTCGTGATTCTTGACCTCATTTCGTGTGGTTTGCCTGTCTCGATGTTACGCAATTGGTCCTGATCGACTGAGGCGGCAGCAGTTGAAGAGTGTCAGTTAGTCGGTTTGGCAGCTCAACACAGCAGTCCTCACTGAGGTGACTTAGTCGGCCCGGCACTCAGTCTCGCTTAAAGACCGTCTTTTTTTACGGTGAGTCCAGTCACATTCAACTGTGTTGCTTACCGGCCACAGATACGTACTGTACTAAAGACTATCAGGGACAGGGAGCCCAGGACGGCTACCTCGACTTGCACACGTCTCCTGAGTTCACTCATTCCAGCCGCCTGGCTTTCTGAGACCCTTCCACGCAAGCTTTTCCAGACTTGGTTATGCCATTGACGAAGAAGGCTGTCGTAAACCGATCTGGAATATGGGGTACTCTTTATCAGTGGTTGTTGTCTCTGGACACTGTCTTGTGACTTTGTCCCTCCCAGTTAATGAAATATTAAAATGGCTCTCAACGCTGCCCATCTTCTGCGGGAGTCGTTCTGGTGGTGACAGTGTAGCGATAGGTATATAGTCTCTTTCTTCCTCCACTTCCATACAGTGAGCCGGTTTAGCCTAGCGGTAAGGCGTTAGGCTGGTATGCGGAAGGACCTCGGTTCGATACCGCTTCGGCTCTCCTTTCTCTTCAAAAAGGTTGTGGTTTGTGGACACTGTCTTGTGACTTTGTCCATCACTTCCTACTGAAACATTAAAATGGCTCTCACCGCTGCCCATTGTAATGCAGGAATCATTCTGGTGGTGACAGTGTAGCGATAGGTATATAATCTCCCTCTTTCCCTCACCTCCATACCCCCTTCCCCCCTTCTCCCCGTCCCTAATAAGCCCTATGGTTTCTGTGGACGTTAAGCACCATGTTTACTTACGGTTACGCGCTGACCGGAAGAGTGGAGTGCCTGTCCGCCAACCACCTGCCGGTTGCGCCACCCCTTTTACAGTCTTTTCGTAACACATACGGCGGTGAGCCGGTTTGGCCTAGTGGTTAAGGCGTGATAAGCGGAAGGACCTCGTTTCGATACCGCTTCGGCTCTCCTTTCTCTTCAAAAGGTTGCGGTTTGTGGACACTGTCCTAGCTGTGACTTTGTCCATCACCTCCTACTGAAACATTAAAACGGCTCTCATCGCTGCCCATCTGACAAACAGTTTAATGGCTGAATAATGAAACGGGTCTTGGACTTATGCAGTTAAATATACCGTACCATACAGCCACAGAAACCAAGAAAAAAGAAAAGCTGTTGTGTGTGACACTGCGAACCCTGCAGCAGTGGCACGGCCCGTCTGCCCTCTCCACAGTTTTTTGTTTGTTTGTGTGTGTGTGTATGTGTGTGTGTGTGTGTGTGTGTGTGTGTGTGTGTGTGTGTGTGTGTGTGTGTGTGTGTGTGTGTGTGTGTGTGTGAATCAGTAATGGACTCTTCTTCTTTTTTTAAGAGGCTGTATATGGACACAGTTTATACTGATTATTATGCATTTCTCAAACTTGGTTCTCTTTCAAATAAAAGGAAAAGATCAAAATATTTACCATATCTGTATTTACTAATACACGTTTTTGCTATTAAAATAGCATGAATGATGGCTAGAACGTCACCGCTGTTCTCCGTTTCATTATATCCAAATAAAATGTCCTTTAATTTTAATTGGATTAATTTATCAAATTTCAAATAATAATGCATGTTCCACGACCTTTTTCCAAATTAATTTTACCTCAAGACCAAAAGAAAGAAAAGACACAGTTGCACTAGCGTTGGACCGTTCTGGTTTTGTTTCCTTTTCAACCGGCGACTGACTCGCCGCAGACTGAAGCGACAATGGGAGTCTAGCTTCTGTTTCAGTCATTTAATTTCTTCTCCGACTGCCCCCTTCCCGCCCCCCTTCTTCTTCACTCCACCGTCCTAATGGCAGCTGACCGACTCCGGATATAGTGGTGGTACCTTGCAGTTGTGTGACGCAGTTCCTTGATACAGGTTCAACGCGCCCTACAAATGTGTGTGTGTGTGTGTGTGTGTGTGTGTGTGTGTGTGTGTGTGTGTGTGTGTGTGTGTGTGTGTGTGTGTGTATGTGTGTGCGCGTGTGCGCGCGTTTGTGCATGCATGTGTGTGAGTGTGTGTGTGTGTGTGCGCGCGCGCGCGCGTGTGCGCATTTGTGCGTGTGTGTGTGCGGGCGGGCGCGGGCGCGTGCGTGCGTGTGTGCGTGCGTGCGTGTTTATGATTGCGTGTGTGCGTGCGTGCGTGTGTGTGTCCCTGACCCGGTTTCTCTTTGTCGGAATCAGTGACTTTGCACTTTTAAGATGGCAGAGATGAAAGCCATGATTTTTTTTAATTACTTTAATGGAGGTGGGAGGGGTGGGGGTGTGTGCAGTGGGGCGGATTTAATGTTTCATTTATGGAGGTCGCCGGGGTTAGGTGGGGAGCGCGGGGTGGGGGTGGGGCCGGGAGCGGTGGGGGCTGGGGTGGGTGTGGGGGGAGGGGTGGCGCGGGGTGTAGCCGCGAACCTCAACCAGCCTTGGCTGAGTCTCAAAAGAAGTTTTTTCCTTCCGTTATTGCCGTTAACGACCGTTACTGCACCGGCTGTGTCCGTGTGAACGGCTGTGTGAATGATAACAGCGCAGTACCCAAAATGAACAACATTCAGTGCCAGAAAGTCAAATGAAGCAATAATTTAGGACGCGAAAACTGGAAGTCACCGTGATTGCCATTTGTGGGTGGAAATAGGCATATTTATGGAAACATTTACAATAATTATAACTTGGAACACATCGTACAAAAGTTTCAAGAAGCGAAAGTCCATACACATTCACGTGACATTATCGTCACATCATGCTTATCTGGACCAGTCGGAGACTGGCTGATGTCTGCAGTTATCACACACACGAACACCCATACACATAAAATATGCATCGTCTTTCTGCATGTTAGTGGTGTGTATATAGCTTTGCCAGTCGATTCAGTGACTCAGGCTTGTTGCATTTAGTGTCGTGTCAGAATCAGAAACACGCTGAATTAATAATGTTACTTTCTGGACAATTTCTTACCTATTAAAGATGACAGGCTGTGGAACACGGACACTCAGAGTAAGACCATGGAACTATATCTACTGGACTGCCAGCTTCTTTTTTTGGCCCGTCCCTAATAAGCCTCATGGTTTCCGTAGACCATAAGCACCATGTTTACTTTACCTTCTTTTTTTGTCAGAGTTCAGGAGCTGTGTAAAAATCGAGGTGGCCGTCCTGGGCTCCCCGTCCTACTAAGCCTTATGGTTTCTGTGGACGTAAAGCGACACTGAACCATGCTTAGGCATTGTCACAGTTTGTCCCTAATATGTCAACCGACATCCAAGGACATTACGCTCTACATCATCGACTATAACACTCGGAGCTCAGGAGCTGTGTGAAAGTCGAGGTGGCCGTCATGGCCGCTCCCCGTCCCTAATAAAAATAATAAAAATAATGAATACTTAGAGCGCCTAACCCGCACAGGCCCTAAACGTTTACACATTCTCTACAAATACATATTTGTCGAAATTCAATGCATACAACATGAATGCACGCACACACGCACGCACACACACACAGACTCGCACACGCACGCACGCGCGCACACACACACACATACACACACACACACACACACACACACACACACACACACACACACACACACACACACACACACACACACACACACACACCAGTCGCATATCAGGGCAATCGGGGCAATGAGACTGAAGAAAAGGTTTTTAAAAAGAGAAAGGTTTTCAAGGAAGATTTAAAAGAGCTGACAGGTAGAATGGCGGACAGAAACAGGGAGTTGGTTCCAGATAACTGGAGCCTGGTAAGAAAAAGAGCGCTGACCACAGGACTTTGTTCGGAACGATGGTATCCTGAACACTCGGGTGTCTGTAGAAGAGCGGAGCTGCCGGGAGGGAGTGTAAAAGTGAAGTTCTGAAAGGTAGAGGGGAGCCTGATGAGAAATGATCTTAAAGCAAAGCAAAGATAATTAGTATTCGGTCCTCTGCTCAAAAGGTAGCCAGTGAAGAGAATGAAGCATAAGAGTGACGTAGGCAGATCTGGTTGTTCTGAAAATGAGTCTTGCAGCATTGTTCTGTACTTTTTGGAGTTTAGAAAGAAGATACTTAGGACAACTCGCCAAAAGTGATTTGCAATAATCTAGTCTTGAAAGAACAAACGCACACAACAGTTTTTTTGCTGAAATCTTCAGGCAGATAGTGGCGTATTGCACTAATCCGACGAAGTTCAAGGCTAATAAGCCTACGGTCTCTGTGGACGCAAAGCAACACAACTGAACTGAACTCCGAGCTTCTTTTGTGGGGCTTAATGCCCTCGGATATCGGGCTGACATATTAGGGAATTCGCGCCGGTTGGCTGAGTGTTGCTTTACGTCCACAGAAACCGTAGGCTTATTAGGGACGGGGAGAAGGGGGTATGGAGGTGGGGGTATGGATTTTCACTCAGCTCCTGACCTCTGGACTTCGCGCCTCACGCTCTTATCGCCTTCTAGGCAGTCGGCTCGGGTCGCTAGGGCGTATCTCTTGTAATGACCTCTTTTTTAATTAATTCATAATAATGGAAATTTGTAAAGCGCCTACCCTGCGGCTCAAAGCGCTGAACAAGCATACGCACATAATGTACATCGAGATGGAAAATGTTATCCCCCCCCAAAAAAAGAAAAGAGAAAAAAAGAAAAGAAGAAGTATATATCGACAAGTGTTCAAGCATAATTATGCAAAAGATGCACACACACACACACACACACACACACACACACACACACACACACACACACTCACACACACACACACACACACACACACACACACACACACACACACACACACACACACCCGCGCACGCACACACACACACACACGCACACACACACACACACACACACACACACACACACACACACACACACACACACACACACACACACACACACACACACACACACACACACACGCTGTACAGACTGATGGGAGTGAAGGACAGTGTGGTTTAACAGAAATATTCTGAGAAGAGTTGACTTTTGAAGGAAGACTTTTCAGGTGTCGCTATATATATAGGCTTCAGCGCAACGATGCCATTCTTGCTTGTGAGTAACTTGAGTAAACGTGGTGCTTAACGTCCACAGAAACCATAAGGCTTATTAGAAACGGGGAGAAGGGGGGTGGGGGGGAGGGGTATGGAGGTGTGGGAGAGAGAGATTATATACCTCTCGATACGCTGTCACCACCTGAATAACTTCTGCATTAAGATGGGCAGCGGTGAGAGCCATTTTAATGTTTCATAATTGTGAGGGACAAAGTCACAAGACAGTGTCCACAGGCCACAACTTTTGAAGAGAAAGGAGAGCCGAAGCTGATTCGAATCTTACCAACCTAATGCCTTACCGCTAGGCCAAACTGACTCACCAATGCTGGTTTCTCGTTGTTTTGGGAAATGCGTACGATTTTGTTTTTGTTTTTGTTGCTGTTTGTTTCTTTTTGTTGTATGTACTTGTATTTTATGTTTACTGCCGTGTCTTTTTCATTGATGTTCTTTCATGTACCCCCTCTGGGGTTTCTGAAATAAACCACTTCACTTGCAAATGATGATCATGTGGGGCTACTGCCCTCGGATGTCGGGTTGACATATAAGGGACTACGTGCTCCGAGTGTTGTTGTTGACTGCTTTTCTATAGCGCTATTCTCCACTCTGATTGACAGGACTCAGTGAGCTTGCATGTGATTCTGCTTGAGTGGCTAGCTTTTTACAGCGCAGTTTTGAGTATCCACCGAAGTGGTCTACGTGCTTAACGGCACTGACATGGCGTGCTACGAGAAAGTACACCCGTCTCGGCGCGTGCTGTGTGTGTGTGTGTGTGTGTGTGTGTGTGTGTGTGTGTGTGTGTGCGTGCGTGCGTGCGTGCGTGCGTGCGTGCGTGCGTGCGTGCGTGCGTGCGTGCGTGTGCGTGCGTGCGTGTGTGTGTCCCTAACCCGGTTGCATTGAGTGCAACCATGCACCATGCCACTTCATGCCTAATCACATGTCACACGCATGCGTGCTTAGATGTAACCTGCCACCTGCACTTCTTGCTCTGAGAATGATTGGGATCTTTTACCTGCTACTCCGGTAACACGGAGGTAGAGCGGATGCCGAAATATGTGTAAATGACTGTAACGGATAGGCCTACTGTGTTGTACTTGAACATTAAGCCCGTTCTTAAGTGGGCGAATGTTTGTTCGCCGAACATACTTCGGACAGTTCGACGAACTATGATTCGTTTCTTAATTGAACTTTTAGTTCGCCGAACGTGGTGAATTTAGGAGCAC
>OY757557.1:10789232-10800732 GCA_963584105.1 Alviniconcha strummeri
CTGGCGATGTGGCCGTGGCACAGGCTTTAATGTTATGATTTTCTCGGATGGTATGAGTGTTGCCAGCATCAAACGTTGGGCAATGGGGTTAATGCCAGGACTGAAATTTACAATTTATACCACTTCCTGTGATCTGAATCTTGTATCAGGGTCACAGCAGCATCATATCTGAGGACATTAGATTCTTTTCTTTTTTTTAGTAGGCCTGTTTGCAAATGCAAGTATATATGTTGACTAAATCATGGGCATAATACTGTTTTTGACTGGCAGTGGTATACTGAAAGTCTCTATTTGATGCAATACCTGACAGAACCAGTGTTGGATTTTTCTTGGACATTGTTAAAGCAAGATCTTTTAATTTTCCATTACGTGCTTTTCACCTCTGATGATGATATTGGGCTTAATGTCCTTATGAGGGACGTTTCTGATGACCTTGACCTTATTTTAAGTTACATAGATGCCTGGAAGTTAAAAAAAATCTGCTGATCGTGTTTGCTTGCTAAGTTCTTGTTTGATCACAGGCAGAGTATCATGTACAACCCACTTTTCAGTAACTATGATGTGAAATAATGTGTGCATTTTTTTTAATTATTTATGTATACTTTCGCTTTTGTAGTTCTTGGAAAAAAATCTTTGAAACCGATGAGTTGGACAGCAAGTCATATTTAAAATTATTTGTATTTTTTCCACTATGAATGTGTGTTTAAAAATGGTGCACAAACGGCAAACCCCAAACTTTGAATATTTTCAGTAGAAACTGGGACAGAGGTTTTGATATTTTTTAACTTTATTTTGGGGGCATTTTTGACGTGCATGCAACTTTTAGTTTACAGGAAGAGAATATATGTGCGTCATATCATTTGGCTTCACAAGGTGACTGCCATCGTGTGTGTATGAATTATGTGTATTCTCAACCCTGTTTTTTCATGTGTATCATGTATACATAAATCGTGTGTATATTAATAATGCGTATTTTGTTTTTGTTGTACTCTAGGGGTTATAAACGGACACTGGTCAGCCATGAACGCTTTGGCACAAGAGATGGGTAACTCTGTTCACTTAACCCCAATGATTTTGCTAAAAGCAAAATTAGCACCAGATTTTAGACCAATGTAAGTACTTACTCAACATGATGCTGTCCAGAATCAGTCTTTCCTGGTGCTGTATAGTTGTCAGTTGATTCTTCTTTTTCAAGCTTTTCGTTTTTGTTTTTTGTTTTTGTCCAGTCAGTTCCATGTACGAAGATATCATCAGGACATAACAGGAAGTGATCTCTAATGTGATATGTTTGGAACAGTCTGAATCCTGTTTTTCCACCAGCAGATAACATTCAAACTGGTCTGTTAGGACTACCAAAGCTTTCCATATTGCACTAGGGCTTACGTCAAAACAGGAGAAACAAAAATACACAACGTTAATAACTTTCCATTTTCTTTAATCTAGAATTGATAAACCAGCAACTCCTACTGTATGTTCTTTGTTAACAAGGACAACATTGAAAGAAACAAGGGCAATGTTGAAGGAACTAACTTAAAAAATTGTGTTTGATGTTTGTGTGCTTATGTTTTGCTTTTTTGTTTGTGTATGGATTGATCTTGTCGATTTGACTCCAGTAAAGAGAGTCTATGAGAAGAGTTTTGAAATGTGCATTTGCTTATGACGGAGTCTGATTGTCCTGAGATGACCCTGTGTGGTTGACAGGACGTTAAAATCTAAATAACTAAATGCACTCTGACATAATTCTATACACGTTCCAACAATCTTTGCGACATGTCTAATGTTCTGGCCAATTAAATATCCTAAAGTGTTTGCATGAAAAAAATCAAGTTAACGTCACCTAGTGCACTCTGAATTTTACAGTATGTTTGCATTGATTCAGAACTTTTCTTTCACAGACCTGTGCCAGAAGGAATGAAGATCCAGCCAGTTTCAGAGGACTATATTCGCATTGTACACTCAACATGGAAGTTCTCTGGAGAGCACACAGAGATGTTCATCCGACATCTTGTCGAAAAACATCCGTCCATTGTGATGACAACAGATAGTGGTGAGCATGTCGGACACCTAGTGGGACAAAGCTATGGTACTCTGGGAATGCTCTACATTCAGCCAGAGTTCCACAGAAAAGGCTACGCCAAAGTAATCAGTTCTCAGCTGTTGCAGAAGTACCATGAGATGGGAGAAGACCCGTACACGGTCGTAGAGATTGGCAATTCTATATCCCTTAATTTGAATCGGTCCTTAAACGTAAAGCCTTTGCCAAACTGTCAGGTAGCTTGGCCGACTTTCACACCGAAAGAGTGTTGAAAATGCAAGTGTGCATCAAAAAGCTGTTGCGTGTAAATTGCAACAAAACAGAAAACCTTTTCGGCTTGAATGTGGAAAAAAATGCGTGTCTGTAATTACTGATAGGTTTTGGGCCATGCTTAGGGTTGCGGAGTTATTTAACAGTAGCACAAATCTAACTGATTCTCAGTGACTCTGCAAGTGTAATCAATGTCAAACATTTGGAGCGGTGATGGTTATACTTAAACTTTATACCACTTGTAGTATACATTCACATTTCATTCATCATTTTTCTTGCTTCCAAATCCTCTTCAACCATTTTTGTGTGTGCCATAATAATGACCCCAAACTACTTGCAGTTTGATTAATTGTTATTTGTTCTTGTACTTTTTGAGCAGAGACATCGACGAAGGAGTTTTGGTGAACTTACCACAAATGTTTTTGGTCAGCTGCAGATGAGTGAAACGTGGATGTGAATATATGTTTGTTGCTGGCTATTTTGAGATGGTTCCGTTTGCTGTTGACTGTAGTATGTCTTGAGCTATGAACCAAATTGTTACTGCTGTTGACTTGAGTTTGCTGGATGTGATGGGTTAGATACAATTTTCCTGCCGCTTAAAAAAGACTGGTGTTCCGTTGTTTTCTTATGCAAGGAACAAAGTTTGTACAGGCTTAGACAAAATGTAGGCAGACATGGCAGTACAAAATCCACAAGTCTTTTTTATCTTGATTAATTTGTAATTAGCTGTATTCAGTAAAATGTTGATTTTTGAAGTCGGTAGTTTTTGTTTTGTTTTTTGTTTGTGTCTGTGTGTAGGTGCATTGATCATGTTGTGTCATTGGGAACTTGTTCTTACCAATATTATAAACATAATTATGTGATGAGTATGAACTATTTTGAACCCAATTTTTATCTCACAGTGAGGTTGATTTCACATTGTGGAGATGAGTCTGTTGGAATATGATGCAGCAGCCAATGATGGCTCTGAGCATGCTGGGGAAGGACTGTGGACTCGGTAAAGTTTGTTTTACCGTGTCGCCGTAGAGAGAATTCATCCCTATTTTCTGTCTGGATTTTCTGATTTCACACTCTGAAATCCAATATTGTTCCAACAAATAATGGAAAGAATATTAGAATCATGCAGTTGCAAACCATTTTTATTTGGTACTTTCATTTAGTGGTGAAGTGGTTCAGCTGACACAGATTA
Organism: Alviniconcha strummeri; assembly: GCA_963584105.1. NCBI lineage: Eukaryota > Metazoa > Mollusca > Gastropoda > Provannidae > Alviniconcha > Alviniconcha strummeri. The sequence goes on from OY757557.1 coordinate 10,792,727, forward strand.
TGTTTATAACAAGTACAGGTTGATGGGCTTATGTTTTCTGCTAGTATAATAAACGTACGTGTGTTATATTAGTCCAATTATTTTTGACCGGTGAGGGGCTTCAGTATTTTGGATTTGTGCCATATTCTTGGATTGTACCAAATAAATATCATTTTATTGATAGATTGAATTAGTGGTACTTCAGATTTGTGACAGTAATTTTTTTCTCAGCAAAACATAATTGTCGTAACTATTTTGAAATGTAACAAATCTTTGCCCACTAAAGAGTGCCCTCTTACTTCATGTGCATTTGCTTGTTTCTGGTTTACAGGAAGAGAATAGGAGGTGTATGTCATCATCATTTGGCTTGACAAGGTGATTGCCATCATGTAATCATGTAAATCATGTGTATGTTGTTGCTGTACTCAAGCGGTTGGAATCGGCCACTGGTCAGCCATGAAGGCATTGCCACGAGAGGCTGACATGGAAGTGCAAAATTCACAAGTCTTTTTTGTCTTTCTTTTTCCTCATTATTTTCTAATTAGCTGTATGAGGTAAAATGTTGATTTTTGAGGTCAGTAGTATTTGTTGTGTGTGTGGGGGGGGGGGGGGGGAGTGGGGGTACACTGATCATTCTGTGTCATTGGGAACTTGTTCTTACCAAATTTATGAGCATAATTATGTGATGAATATGAACTATTTTGAACCCAATTTTTATCTCACAGTGAGGTTGATTATGCATTTTGGAGATGAGTCTCCTGGAATATGTTGCAGCAGCCAACAGTGGCTCTATGCATGTTGGGGAAGGACTGTGGACTCGGTAATGTTTGTTTTACCGTGTCGCCGTAGAGACAGAATTCATCCGTATTTTTTGATTGTACAGAGGTCTGAAATTCAGTATTGGTCTAATGAATTGTGACGGTATGGAGTGGTAGAAGGACAGGCAGCAGAATCAGTCAACGAGGAGACCACAGCAGGCGTTCGGCAATCAGATTTTATTTTACAACAGACTATTTTTCAGCACACCCAGAATCCTCACTCGCACGTACAGTTAATAGCGCGGCACGGGCCGCAATGAACACACTTCTCACTACAATCAAATCGGCCCATACAAGTACAGTTTTCTGAACAATAACTAAACTAATGAAATCATGAAAAACATCAAATGAAAGCTAAAATCACCTTTTAAACCTTAACCAAAATGTACAGGCATGACTTATTAAATTTACAAGTGTGGCTTACACCTGTCTATAGACAGATTCAGATAACTAGATCACAGCTAACACAGTGTACAAAATGTTAATGTTACTAAAACTTACATCAGAATAAAGTGCACGTTCCCACGGTTAAAATGGTACATAACACTTTCAATACAACGTTCTGTGTGAGAAGCAGGATACAATCAAAGACTAGCAACAAAACAATCGGCATGAACTTTCGCCTGGAGCAAGTTATCTTATCGCAGCATCGCTGATATGAAACAGTCTATTGATCTTGATCTTGATGCGCACTACAACTAGTGTAAGCGCGATACGCTGACAGGACCCAATCTTGGGTATTGAGCGATTCAGTGAAGCTGGTTTACTAGAGTGAATGTTCTTTGTAATCTTTCGCGCAAGACGTCGCGAGAGGTCGCAGCGCACTTCCGGGCCGATTTCTGAGTAGGCGTTGTTTCACGCTGTGTATAACGTATAACAGTGGAAATTGAACCTAGAATCGCGAAGCACTATAAATGCCAATACTGCTGCAGTTGCAAAAATTACCGTGGATAGGTGATGGAGGGTGGAAAAAAATGTGTCTTTGTGTCGTTTTTTGGCTGACCAGAAGATCGCGAGTTCGTAGAAAAAAAATGCGTTTGGGGGCATCCTATAGTGCGGAGAAAAGCCCTTCTATTAAAGTACATCGGGTTACCGATCCCCTTCTTCTTTTAAATCTACGTTCAACTTTAGTCAGACTGTTGGTGAAATGGTCTGTGTAAGTTTTGAAGTTGAAAAGATGAGAATGTTTTTAGTTCAGTCAATAGTTCGTTGGTGCTGGTCTTAGTGCGGTCATGGGGTGCAGTGTGAAACCACTGATCAAAGTATGGTTCCAATTAGCGCCGGTCAGTTGGCCGAGCTGAAGACAACAAGCCTGCCTGTTCATGCACGGGCATGGAAGAGCTGCCTTCCCTCTTCTGTTACAAATCCTTCTTTTATTCCAGATTTTCTGGGCCACTGATGCCGTATTTTTGAAAGTTATGAAAGACCCTCCCTTTTAATCCCCGCACCACTCGCCCTCACAGAAATTTAAGGACCGTGTGCCCTCTTTTGTAGTCACTTTGCCAAGTGTCTAGGTGAGTAGGTCAGTCTCCAAGTCAGTCTCTAAGTCTCCAAGTCAAAGTTTTTCATTCGTGCAACTAGTGTTTTGGCTCAATTTAATCTACATTCCACAGGTTGGTTTGACTATCTTTTATCTTCCCAGTTCTTGACTGATGTTTTATTGTTGTTTGATTGTTGTAGTTTTTATGGTTTGATCTTGCCGTAAGATCTGGCGTCGCTGATGTTTGATTATTCTTCACGTTCGCTTAAATGATTAGGTACAGGGGCCAACTTCGTGGTAGTCACGAGTTGTTTCGGATATATGGGTTATAAAAAAATTCTCATTTCATGATTGATGTGTTGAATCTTAAACTGCGTTTCGCTACAGATGTTCTGACGGAGAGGTCAGGTTCGTTATCTGAGCCTGGCTCCATTTTTCCATTCTGATCTAAACCTCCTAATGGAGTTCTTATATTTTACTGGTTAGAAAAGGCCTGTTCCGCGTATCCGCGATTAACAGGTTTGACTTTTCTATTTAACATTATGTGAAAAGGCCAGCTCCGCGATAGTCCGCGATTAGCTTTGGTTAGACTTTTCCCATAAATAATTCTCTTGTGTATTTCATCTTCCACTATCCACAGACTTGGAAGACACCTTAAAGTTTTCTTCCATAAATTCAGTGTAAGACCCCGATGAGAAATTATAAAGTGAGGCGATGTTTTTGATGATATACCGGTTGTGAATTGTCTTTTCACAGGTTTGTAGCTCAGACTTTCGTAACCCGCACGGACGATTTTGTGTTGACTTAATTGTTGTTTACGTTAAATTCTCATGGAATGAGACAACCAGATAAAGTTTACCTAGCTATTTTGGCTTTTCGAACCTTTGTGCCTTCTAACTTCTTCTTTTGTCTGCTTATGACATGCTTGTGACTTATGTTTTTGATTCAATAATATTGGGAACTTTCATTCTCCACTCGAATTCGTGTTGAAAGAGAGGTAAAAGTAGAGCGAAAAAAAGTAGAATGATTCTGTGAGCGAGTGAGTGTGTGGATGTGTGTGTGTGTGTCAGTGTGCTGGATCACTTTCTGATAGTCATGAGATGCCACGTGCAAGTAATTAACGCAGACATGTTTATAACCTAACCTGCTAGCGTTCTCAGTTTTGTGGCCACAGAATCGCTCGACGGCATTTGATCCCTTCACGCACTAGAGACGTTACAATAGCACGAGCAGCAAGTTATTGCTTATTGCTTGACACATTATGACTACGGGCCTCCAAAAATGCCTTTAAAGTTGGCAGTGTAAAATTCGCAAATACACTGTCACCGCCTTCCATTGTGAAGAAAATACGCACTGGAAGTAAAAGCAGCCAAGGGACTTAACTCTTTCATCCCTGTTTCGTATTTGGCATTACTTCCCCTTATTCCTATGTTCCTATATGCATAACAGTCCTTTCATTCCTGGGTTTTCATAAGGAAAAAATCTGTGAAAGAGGGTATGTGGGTTTGAGTCATCTGTGTCTGCAAGCTCTTAGTAAAACCATGGCAACCTATATATCGCTGTGTAGGTAAATGAAGTCAGAGGGCAATGGTCACACTTTCAGAGTCACTGTCACCAGGAGGGTGACACACAGGTGCAAATAAAGGTGACACATACCCTTTTTAAGACAAACAGATGAAACCAACATTTGCAGGCCCACAGAACATGCCAAGAGAAATGGAACATGCTCCCTACTTACAGTCTGATGTCCCAGATAACATCCACATAGAAACTGTCTCCAGAAATTCAGTTTGTCACATTGTCTGTGTCCTTGAAATGGTGATGAAAAGGTGACGGTTTGCACAAGAGTAGGAAGCATGAGTTCACAGTATGATTGTTTCATTTTAGTGTAATCCATACGCCGTTTCTATCATATATATACACAATGTTTCCACCGTAACTCTGTACAACTATATTTACTATGTCTCTGTACACATCTGCATTGGACATCAGAGGTATGTCTCGTGTCACAGCAGTGTCCCCCACCTGTCCACTCAAAACGTGGCTGAGTAAAAAACAATGGCAGGTTTTCATCATCCAATTCATCACCACTCTCACTATCATCTTTAAATGCATTTGCAAGCTCTGCTCTCTCCTCTTCTGTCAGTTCAAACAGATCAAAATCATTTTCGCCCAGATTGTCATAAACATCATCATCAGAGAGCCGGTCACTGTCATTGTACTCATCCGCCGCCATCTTTCCAACTGTACAGAATACCCTAACCCCATCCCTAGAAATGGACACATTTTGTGCACTGGACACTTTCCCACAATCTGGCAGTGGCCAGGCAGGGCTAATCAAAGCATTGTGCGGCTTATCAAAACATTCCTCAGGTCCCGTTACACTGGCCAGGGGGAACTGACGTGCTGACCATGTGACAGATAGGCGCGGATTTCAAAGGCAGAACCGCTGCAGCGGCCAGCCGGAAGGAAGGGAGTGTTTATGCCTGCCCCGCTCTAGAGGTTCTCAGGAATGAAGGGAAAGATTCTCTCAACCGCTGTAGTGGTTTTCAGGGATGAAAGAGTTAAGAGATGCCGGGCAAAAGTCAAGGGAGTTAACAACCCCGCCTGAATCGCCCAATAGCGTCAGCGGACAAGGGGGGAGCACCCGATGTTTTAGGGGCAGCGAGAGATTTGTGAGGTCTTGCTACTAACTATTTCCTGTTCTAAGTTGTTCCAGTCGATAATAGTCCTGGGAAAGAAAGAATATCTATAGACAGCAGTTTTGAAGGATCTAGTCTATAACTGTGAGAGTTGTTTCTTGCGTGGTCTATCACTATATTTGTTGTCTTAAAGTCCGTTGGGTTCCTAGGTTTGATCAGTCTTTTGGAATTTACACAGGTGTCAAAAACTCGTTTGCAGGGATTGCGGGGGTCAGCCCTCTGACTATCATAAGCGCAGTGAGTTTGGGTACACCAGAGAATAGCGCTATATAAAAGTTATCTATTATTATTATTATCTTGCAGAAGAGGGTAAGTCGTTGCTGTTTCCATCTATTCTGAGGTTTCTCAGCATGTTGGTGACACATCCATGGGTGCAGTCTTTGTAATTTTGGTTGATGAAGCGAGCTACACATCTCTGGATGTTTTCTACCTTTTCAATGTCATTTTGCTGGTAGGAGTCCCAGACTACAGCGCTGTATTCTAAAGCAGAGCGGACAAGGGAGATGTAGGCTGTTTTGCTGTATTTAAGGGGGCAGAACCGAAGGTTTCTGTGCAAGAAGCCTAGGGTGGAGCTTGCCTTCCTTGTGGACAGTAACATATCATGCCTTAAAACTAAATCTGGAGCTGACTTAATATTGTCCACAGAGTGCTCATTTAGTTTGAAGCTCTGTCTCTGTGTCTGTCTGTCTGTCTGTCTGTCTGTCTGTCTGTCTGTCTGTCTGTCTGTCTGTCTGTCTGTCTGTCTCTCTCTCTCTCTCTCTCTCTCTCTCTCTCTCTCTCTCTCTCTCTCTCTCTCTCTCTGATATTAATTTATATTTTGTGGCTCCTCATTTTTAGTTCCATTTCGAATATCAGTGCAAGGTTTTTACATACTTGTATCATGAAATGGCAAGCTTGGCTATCACAGTATCAGTATGATATGATTTACTTTCTTTCTTATCTCGGCATCCTCTATTTCTGCTTTTGACACGCCAGCTGGCCTTCTCTGTGATGTTGATGTGAGTCGCCCATCTCAGGTCGTGGGTTAGTGTAACTCCCAGGTGGTGACTGCAGTCAACGTTCTGTAATATGTGGTTGTTTAAGCAGAAGTAATGTGAGGACTTTTTGTGGGTACTGAGAATGTAACTTTTTTCTTTTTTTCTCTCCCCTTTTTGTACTGAAGTGCATGCCCCATGTATATGTCCATCGTTCTGGCTCATTTAGGTCTGACTAGAGAATTTGGTGATCTTGTTTGAGTCAGTTCTCCTGTACAGGAGACATTCGTCAGCAAAGAGGCATACTTGTGACTTGACAGCTTAGGGAATGTCATTTACTAGAGATATGACATAGAAAAAGGACGGGGCCAAGGACTGTGCCCTGTGGGACACTGGAGTCAACAGGTACTTCATGTAACTCTTCGCCTTCGATGACTACCTGCATGCGTCGCTGGGTCAGAACGTTTTGCAGACACAGGTGGAGACTACCTGTGATGCCATATCTGCTTTGTTTGTGTAAGAGTCTGTTGTGGGGCACTGTGTCAAACGCTTTGGAGAAGTCCAGTATAGACACATTTGTTTGTGTCCCAGAGTAAAAGTTCTTACACAGGTCTTGGAGGGTGACCATTAACTGAATTGCACAAGAAAATCCAGATCTGAAACCATTATTTAAATTTGTGAGGATTTTGTTCTGCTCAAGGTGGTTTAGGAAGTGCTTGCATATGATGTGCTCCAAAAGTTTGCATGTGACAGAGGTGAGTGAGACAGGTCTGTATTTTCTGCTATGTGCTTGTCGCCTTTCTTAAAGACTATAAGTAAGTAAGTAACTTAAAGACTGGTGTAATCATGGACCTATATACCCTCGACTGTCAGCAGCGTACTATGCGCGAGAAACAATTTGTTTCGTGCACTCGCGGTCTTTTAAGATAGGCCACATCCAGTGTGTCCGTTTGGAATGGCGGACTGACTGAATCGTCTGCACTGAGCGTTTATTAGCTATTTATACCGTGTTCTTGGTTAAGAGGAAGAAATGTAAAAAAATCATCGGTAGCCATTGCTGCATCGTCGGCAACGCTTCATGGCTTACCAAAAGCAGATGCGGGCAGAGGCTCGAATGCAGAACTAGGAACAGCGAAGCCGGTTGCTCCATTCCCTCGGATAGTACTAGCAGTCAACAATCTTCTCCAGATATTTCACCGAAGACTTCTTCAAATATGGTAAGTTTTGGGTTGTTCATAAGCTCTCTTACAAACTGCTAATTAATACAGCTCAGTGTTGTGTATCAGTGTGAAGCGATATGTCCATATGTTTGACATCAGGAGGGCAATGTAAAAAACAAACAACAAAAAAACACTAGGGTTTACATGCACTTCAGTAGTGTGTGTGTGTGTGTGTGTGTGTGTGTGTGTGTGTGTGTGTGTGTGTGTGTGTGTGTGTGTGTGTGTGTGTGTGTGTTAGAGAGAGAGAGAGAGAGAGAGAGAGAGGAGAGAGAGAGAGAGGTGTGTGTGTGTGTGTGTGTGTGTGTGTGTGTGTGTGTGTGTGTGTGTGTGTGTGTGTGTGTGTGTGTGTGTGTGTGTGTGGTGTGTGTGCGCGTGCGTGCCTATTGTTGTTTCGTTCCCGTTAATTTAAGTTCCTCAGCACCTTTCTGTCCGCAAAGTCGCCTGTCGCGAGCACTTCATTGTTCCTCGTGGGAAATTCAGGTTGCCTTCCCTTACACACACACACACACACACACACACACACACACACACACACACACACACACACACACCACACACACACACACACACACACATTCACACACACACACACATTCACACACACACACACGCACGCACGCACGCACGCACGCACGCACGCACGCACACACAGGACTGACGGATATAGTCAGTCCTGCGTGCATGACTTTGAACAACCCGGTCTGTCAGGCCATGATGTTTTTGTTTCAGTCCTCATGGGGACCACCATCCCCCCCCCCCCCCCAACCCCCGCAAAAAAGAAAGAAAAACAAAAAACAAATCAAAGAAAGACCAAAAAACAGTTCATAAAAAAC
>OY757557.1:10800932-10848432 GCA_963584105.1 Alviniconcha strummeri
TGTGCCTCTGTCAAGCTCTCTCTCTCTCTCATCACGTTTAGCGTCTCTAAACTTCATTTGTTCTGTGTGTGCAGCGGTGGGTCGTACCAGCTAACGTGTATGTGTATAATACGAATCTAGAATGGTCCCTCGGTTGGACGAGGGCTAGATGTAAACAATATTTCTGTAAATATCATACATGCTTGTAGTATCCCCCCCCTCTCTGTGTCTGCCTCTGTCTCTCTCTGTCTCGGTCTCTCTCCCGCTGGCTCACTCTAACGCTCGTTCGCCCCTCGATCTGTGTGTGTGTGTGTGTGTGTGTGTGTGTGTGTGTGTGTGTGTGTGTGTGTGAGTGTGTGCGTTCGTGTGTGCGCGCGCGAGTGTGTGTGTGTGTGTGTGTGTGTGTGTGTGTGTGTGTGTGTGCACACGTATATGTGTGTGTACCTGTGTGTGTTCGCGCGCGTATATGTTTGGGTATGTGTTTTTTTATGAACTGTTTTTGGTCTTTCTTTGATTTGTTTTTTGTTTTTCTTTCTTTTTTGCGGGGGTTGGGGGGATGGTGGTCCCCATGAGAACTGAAACAAAAAAAGCATGGCCTGAAAGACCGGGTTGTTCAAAGTCATGCACGCAGGACTGACTATATCCGTCAGTCCTGTGTGTGTGCGTGTGTGTGTGTGTGTGTGTGTGTGTGTGTGTGTGTGTGTGTGTGTGTGTGTGTGTGTGTGTGTGTGTGTGTGTAAGGGAAGGCAACCTGAATTTCCCACGAGGGACAATGAAGTACTCGCGACAGACGACTTTGCGGACAGAAAGATGCTGAGGAACTTAACGGGAACGAAACAACTATAGGCACGCACACACACACACACACACACACACACACACACACACACACACACACACACACACACACACACACACACACACACACACCTCTCTCTCTCTCTCTAACACACACACACACGCACACGCACGCACACACACACACACACACACACACACACACACACACACACACACACACACACACACACACACACACACTACTGAAGTGCATGTGAACCCTAGTGTTTGTGCTTTTTTACATTGCCCTCCTGATGTCAAACATATGGACATATCGCTTCACACTGATACACAACACTGAGCTGTATTAATTAGCAGTTTATAAGAGAACTTATGAACAACCCAAAACTTACCATATTTGAAGAAGTCTTCGGTGAAATGTCTGGAGAAGATTGTTGACTGCTAGTATTATCCGAGGGAATGGAGCAACCGGCTTCGCTGTTTCTAGTTCTGTATTCGAGCCTCTGCCCGCATCTGCTTTTGGTAAGCCATAAAGCGTTGCCGACGATGCAGCAATGGCTACCGATGATTTTTTTTACATTTCTTCCCTTTAACCAAGAACACGGTATAAATAGCTAATAAACGCTCAGTGCAGACGATTCAGTCAGTCCGCCATTCCAAACGGACACACCGGATGTGGCCTATCTTGAAAGACCGCTAGTGCACGAAACAAATTGTTTCTCGTCCATAGTACGCTGCTGACAGTCGAGGGTATATAGGTCCATGATTACACCAGTCTTTAAGTTACTTACTTACTGATAGTCTTTAAGAAAGGCGACAAGCACATAGCAGAAAATACAGACCTGTCTCACTCACCTCTGTCACATGCAAACTTTTGGAGCACATCATATGCAAGCACCTCCTAAACCACCTTGAGCAGAACAAAATCCTCACAAATTTAAATAATGGTTTCAGATCTGGATTCTCTTGTGGAATTCAGTTAATGGTCACCCTCCAAGACCTGTGTAAGAACTTTTACTCTGGGAAACAAACAAATGTGTCTATACTGGACTTCTCCAAAGCGTTTGACACAGTGCCTCACAACAGACTCTTACACAAACAAAGCAGCTATGGCATCACAGGTAGTCTCCACCTGTGTCTGCAGAACGTTCTGACCCAGCGACGCATGCAGGTAGTCATCGAAGGCGAAGAGTTACATGAAGTACCTGTTGACTCCAGTGTCCCACAGGGCACAGTCCTTGGCCCCGTCCTTTTTCTATGTCATATCTCTAGTAAATGACCTTCCCAAAGCTGTCAAGTCACAAGTACGCCTCTTTGCTGACGAATGTCTCCTGTACAGGAGAACTGACTCAAACAAGATCACCAAATTCTCTAGTCAGACCTAAATGAGCCAGAACGATGGACATATACATGGGGCATGTACTTCAATACAAAAAAAAAAAAAAAAAAAAAGTTACATTCTCATTACCCACAAAAAGTCCTCACACTACTTCTGCTTAAACAACCACATATTACAGAACGTTGACTGCAGTCACCACCTGGGAGTTACACTAACCCACGACCTGAGATGGGCGACTCACATCAACATCACAGAGAAGGCCAGCTGGCGTGTCAAAAGCAGAAATAGAGGATGCCGAGATAAGAAAGAAAGTAAGCCATTTCATAATACAAGTATGGCAAATGTAAAAACCTTCCACTGATATTCGAAATGGAACTAAAAATGAGGAGCCACAAAATATAAATTAATATCAGAGAGAGAGAGAGAGAGAGAGAGAGAGAGAGAGAGAGAGAGAGAGAGAGAGAGAGAGAGAGAGAGAGAGAGAGAGAGAGAGAGAGAGAGAGATTCAAACTAAGTGAGCATTCTCTGGGCCATATTAAGTCAGTATGGTAAATGTAAAAACCTTGCGCTGATATTCGAAGTGGAACTAAAAATGAGGAGCCACAAAATATAAATTAATATGAGAGAGAAGCCACAAAATATAAATTAATATGAGAGAGAGAGAGAGAGAGAGAGAGAGAGAGAGAGAGAGAGAGAGAGAGAGAGAGAGAGAGAGAGAGAGAGAGAGAGAGAGAGAGAGATTCAAACTAAGTGAGAACTCTCTGGGCAATATTAAGTCAGATACAGATTTAGTTTTAAGGCATGATACGATACTGTCCACAAAGAAGGCCAGCTCCACCCTAAGCTTCTTGCGCAGAAACCTTCGGTTCTGCCCCCCTAGATGCAGCAAAACAGCCTACAAATCCCTTGTCCGCTCTGCTTCAGAATACAGCGCTGTAGTCTGGGACTCCTACACTCCTACCAGCAAAATGACATTGACAAGGTAGAAAAATTCCAGAGATGTGCAGCTCGCTTCATCAACCCAAATTACAAAGACTGCAACCTTGGATGTGGCACCAACATGCTGAGAGACCTGAGAGTAGATGGAAACCGCAACGACTTACCCTCTTCTGCAAGATAATAATAATAATAGATAACTTTTATATAGCGCTATTCTCTGGTGTACCCAAACTCACTGCGCTTAAGGCAGTCAGAGGGCTGACCCCCGCAATCCCTGCAAACGAGGTTTTGACACCTGTAAATTCCAAAAGGCTGATCAAACCTAGGAACCCAACGGACTTTAAGACAACAAATATAGAGTGATAGACCACGAAAGAAACAACTCTCACAGTTATAGAGTAGATCCTTCAAAACTGCTGTCTATAGATATTCTTTCTTTCCCAGGACTATCATCGACTGGAACAACTTAGAACAGGAAATAGTTAGTAGCAAGACCTCAGAAAGTTTTAAGACACAAATCTCTCGCTGCCCCTAAAATATCGGGTGCTCCCCCCTTGTCCGCTGACGCTATTGGGCGATTCAGGCGGGGTTGTTAACTCCCTTGACTTTTGCCCGGCATCGCTTAAGTCCCTTGGCTGCTTTTACTTCCAGTGCGTATTTTCTTCACAATGGAAGGCGGTGACAGTGAATTTGCGAATTTTACACTGCCAACTTTAAAGGCATTTTTGAAGGCCCGTAGTCATAATGTATCTGGCAATAAGCAAATGCGTGAAGGGATCAAATGTCGTCGAGCGATTCTGTGGCCACACAACTGAGAACGCTAGCAGGTTAGGTTATAAACATGTCTGCGTTAATTACTTGCACGTGGCATCTCATGACTATCAGAAAGTGATCCAGCACACTGACACACACACATCCACACACTCACTCGCTCACAGAATCGTTCTACATTTTCTCTCTCTACTTCCATCTCTCTTTCAACACGAATTCAAGTGGAGAATGAAAGTTCTAAATATTATTGAATCAAAAACATAAGTCACAATTAGCATGTCATAAGCAGACAAAAGAAGGGGTTAGAAGGCACAAAGGTTCGAAAAGCCAATATAGCTAGGTAAACTTTTTCTGGTTGTCTCATTCCATGAGAATTTAACGTAAACAACAATTAAGTCAACACAAAATCGTCCGTGCGGGTTACGAAAGTCTGAGCTACAAACCTGTGAAAAGACAGTTCACAACCGGTGTATCATCAAAAACATCGCTTCACTTTATAATTTCTCATCAGGGTCTTACACTGAATTTATGGAAGAAAACTTTAAGGTATCTTCCAAGTCTGTGGATAGTGAAAGATGAAATACACAAGAGAATTATTTATGGGAAAAGTCAAACCAAAGCTAATCGCGGACTATCGCGGAGCTGGCCTTTTCACATAATGTTAAATAGAAAAGTCAAACCTTTTCTAACCAGTAAAATAAAAGAACTCCATTAGGAGGCTTTGATCATGGGAAAATGGAGCCAGGATCGGATAACGAACCTGACCTCTCCGTCAGGACATCTGTAGCGAAACACAGTTTAAGATTCAACACATCAATCATCAAATGAGAATTTTTTTTATAACCCATATATCCGAAACAACTCGTGACTACCACGAAGCTGGCCCCTGTACCTAATCATTTAAGCGAACGTGAAGAATAATCAAACATCAGCGACGCCAGATCTTACGGCAAGATCAAACCATAAAAACTACAACAATCAAACAACAATAAAACATCAGTCAGGAACTGGGAAGATAAAAGATAGTCAAACCAACCTGTTGAATATAGATTAAATTGAGCCAAAACACTAGTTGCACGAATGAAAAACTTAGACTTGGAGACTTAGAGACTGACTTGGAGACTGACCTACTCACCTAGACACTTGGCAAAGTGACTACAAAAGAGGGCACAGGGTCCTTAAATTTCTGTGAGGGCGAGTGGTGCGGGGATTAAAAGGAAGGGTCTTTCATACCTTGAAAAATACGGCATCAGTGGCCCAGAATCTGGAATAAAAGAAGGATTTGTAACAGAAGAGGGAAGGCAGCTCTTCCATGCCCGTGCATGAACAGGGAGGCTTGTTGTCTACAGCTCGGCCAACTGACCGGCGCTAATTGGAACCATACTTTGATCAGTGGTTTCACACGGGAAAGGAGACTACTGCACCCCATGACCGCACTAAGACCCAGCACCAACGAACTATTGACTGAACTAAAAACATTCTCATCTTTTCAACTTCAAAACTTACACAGACCATTTCACCAACAGTCTGACTAAAGTTGAACGTAGATTTAAAACAAGAAGGGGATCGGTAACCCGATGTACTTTAACAGAAGGGCTTTTCTCCACACTATAGGATGCCCCAAAACGCATTTTTTTTTTTTTTTTTTTTTTCTTCTTCTTCTACGAACCTGCGATCTTCTGGTCAGGCAAAAAACGACACAAAGACACTTTTTTTCCACCCTCCATCCCCTATCCACGGTAATTTTTGCAACTGCAGCAGTATTGGCATTTGTACTGCTTCGCGATTCTAGGTTGTTTCCACTGTTATACACTGCGTGAAACAACGCCTACTTAGAAATCGGCCCGGAAGTGCGCTGCGACCTCTCGCGACGTCTTGCGCGAAAGATTACAAAGAGCATTCACTCTAGTAAACAAGCTTCGCTGAATCGCCCAATACCCAAGATTGGGTCCTGTCAGCGTATCGCGCTTACACTAGTTGTAGTGCGCACCAAGATCAAGTTCAAAATCAATAGACATTTCATATCAGCGATGCTGCGATAAGATAACTTGCTCCAGGCGAAAGTTCATGCCGATTGTTTTGTTGCTAGTCTTTGAGTGTATCTTGCTTCTCACACAGAACGTTGTATTGAAATTGTTATGAACCATTTTAACCGTGGGAACGTGCACTTTATTCTGATTAAGTTTTATTAACATTAACATTTTGTACACTGTGTTAGCTGTGATCTAGTTATCTGAAACTGTTTATAGACAGGTGTAAGCCACACTTGTAAATTAAATAAGTCATGCCTGTACATTTTGTTTAAGGTTTAAAAGGTTGTGATTTTAGCTTTCATTTGATTTTTTTTTTATGATTTCATTAGTTTAGTTATTGTTCAGAAAATTGTACTTGTATGGGCCAGTAAAACACAAATATCGGCCATTTTGTGGTCCAGAGGGCCGATTTGATTGTAGTGAGAATGTGTTTTCTTTGCGGCCCGCGCCGCCCTGTTAACTGTGCGTGCGAGTGAGGATTCTGGGTGTGCTGAAAAATTGTCTGCTGTAAAATAAAATCTGATTGCCGAACGCCTACTGTGGTCTCCTCGTTGACTGTTTCTGCTGCCTGTCCTTCTACCACTCCATACCGTCACATTCATTAGAACAATACTGGATTTCAGACCTCTGTACAATCAGAAAATACGGATAAATTCTGTCTCTACAGCGACATGGTAAAACAAACTTTACCGAGTCCACAGTCCTTCCCAAACATGCTGAGATCCATCATTGGCTGCTGCAACATATTCCAACAGACTCAACTCCAGAATGCATAATCAACCTCACTGTGAGATAAAAATTGGGCTCAAAATAGTTCATACTCATCACATAATTATGCTCATAATTTTTGTAAGGACAGTTAGTTCCAAATGACACACATGATCAGTGTACCCACACCCACCCACCCACTCACCTACACACAACAACAACAACAATTGCTACTGACCTCAAAAATCTACATTTTACTTCATACAGCTAATTAGAAAATAAAGAGGAAGAAGAAAGACAAGAAAGACTTGTGAATTTTGCACTTCCATGTCAGAAATGCCTTCATGGCTGACCAGCGGCCGTTTCCAACCGCTAGAGTACAACAACATACACATGATTTACATGATTGCATGATGGCAATCACCTTGTCAAGCCAAATGATGATGACATACACTTCCTATTCTCTTCCTGTAAACCAGAAACAAACAAATGCACATGAAGTAAGAGGGCACTCTTTAGTGGCCAAAGATTTGTTACATTTCAAAATAGTTACGACAGTTATGTTTTGCTGAGAAAAAATAACTGTCACAAATCTGAAGTATCACTAATTCAATCGATCAGTAAAATGATATTCATTTGGTACAATCCAAGAATATGGCACAAATCCAAAATATTGAAGCCCCTCACCAGTCAAAAATAATTGGACTAATATAACACACGTACATTTATTATACTAGCAGAAAACATAAGCCCATCAACCAGTACTTGTTATAAACATAATCTGTGTCAGCTAAACCACTTGACCACTAACTGAAAGTACCAAATAAAAATGTCTGGTTTGCAACTGCATGATTCTAATATTATTTCCATTATTTGTTGGAACAATATTGGATTTCAGAGTGTAAAATCAGAAAATCCAGACAGAAAATATGGATGAATTCTGTCTCTACGGCGACATGGTAAAACAAACTACCGAGTCCACAGTCCTTCCTCAGCATGCTCAGAGCCATCATGGGCTGCAGCAACATATTCCAACAGACTCAGCTCCAGAATGCATAAGCAACCTCACTGTGAGATACAAATTGGGTTCAAAATAGTTCATACTCATCACATAATTATGCTCATAATTTTGGTAAGAACGAGTTCCCAGTGACACAATATGATCAATGCACCCACACACAGACACAAACAAAAAACGAAACAAAAACTACTGACTTAAAATCCACATTTTACTGAATACAGCTAATTACAAAATAATCAAGATAAAAAAGACTTGTGGATTTTGTACTGCCATGTCAGCCTACATTTTGTCTAAGACTGTACAAATTTTGTTCTTTGCATAAGAAAACAACAGAACACCATATTTTTTTAAGCGGCAGGAAAATTGTATCTAATCCATCACATCCAGCAAACTCAAGTCAACAGTAGTAACAATTTGGTTCATAGCTCAAGACATACTACAGTCAACAGCAAAGAGAACCATCTCAAAATAGCCAGCAACAAACATAGATTCACATTCACGTTTCACTCATCTGCAGCTGTCCAAAAACATTTGTGGTAAGTTCACCAAAACTCCTTCGTGGATGTCTCTGCTCAAAAAGTACAATAACAATTAATCAAACTGCAAGTAAAGATTGGAGTCATTATGGAACACACACAAAATGGCTGAAGAGGATTTAGAAGAAAGAAAAATGTTGAATGAAATGTAAATGTATACAAGTGGTATAAAGTTTAAGTATAACCATCACCGCTCCAAATGTTTGACATTGATTACATTTCCAGAGTCATTGAGAATCACACTTAGATTTGTGCTACTGCTAAATAACTCCACAGCCCTAAGCATGGCCCAAAACCTATCAATAATTACGGACACATTTTTTTTTCTTTACACATTGAAGTCAAAAGGGTTTTCTGCTTTGTTGCAATTTACACGCAACACTTTTTTTGATGCACACTTGCAATTTAACACTCTTTTGGTGTGAAAGTCATCCAAGCTATCTGAAGGTTTGGCACAGGTTTCCTGTTGAAGAACCCACCCAAATTAAGGGGTGCAGCATTGTCAACCTCCATGATCACGTACATGTCTTCTCCCATCTCACGGTACCTCTGCGCCAGCTGAGAAATGATGACTTGGGCGTAGCCTTTTCTGCGGAACTCTTGCTGAATGTAGAGCATTCCCATAGCACCATAGCTTTGTCCCACTAGGTGTCCAACATGCTGACCACTATCCGTTGTCATCACAATGGACGGATGTTGTTCTACAAGATGTCGGATGAACATCTGTGTGTGCTCTCCAGAGAACTTCCATGTTGAATGTACAATGTCAATATAGTCCTCTGAAACTGGCTGGATCTTCATTCCTTCTGGCACAGGTCTATGAAAGAAAAGTCCAGAATCAATGCAAACATGCTGTACAATTCAGAGTGCATTGGGTGACGTTAACTTCATCTTTTTCATGCATGCAGTTTAGGGTGTTAAACTGGCCAGAACATTAGACATGTCGCAAGAATTGTTTGAACGTGTATAGAATTAAGTCAGAGTGCATTTAGTTAGTTAGATTTTAACATCCTATCGCACAGGGTCACCTCAGGACAATCAGACTCTGTCATAAGCAAATGCACATTTCAAAACTCTTCTCATAACTCTCTTTACTGGAGTCCAATCGACAAGATCTATCCATACACAAACAAAAAAGCAAAACATACACACACACAAACATCAAACACAAATTTTCAAACTGAATACCTTCAACATTGGCCTTGTTTCTTTCAATGTTGTGCTTGTTAACAAAGCACATACAGCAGGAGTTGCTGGTTTATCAATTCCAGATTAAAGAAAGTGGAAAGTTATTAACATTGTCGTGTATTTTTGTTTCTCCTGTTCTGATGTAAGCCCTAGTGTGCACTATGGAAAGCTTCGGTAGTTCCAACAGACCAGTTTGAATGCTAGCTGATGGTGGAAAAACAGGGTTCAGACTGTTCCAAACATATCACATTAGTGATCACTTCCTGTTATGTCCTGATGAAACCTTCGTACTTGGAGGTGACTGGACATAAAACGAAAAGCTTGAAAAAGAAGATGCAATTGACAACTATAAAACCACCAGGAAAGACTGATTCTGGACAGCATCATGCTGAGTAAGTACTTACATTGGTCTAATATCCTGTGGTGTTGCTTTTACCAAAAAGAATGGGATAAATTGAACAGATGTCCCCATCTCTTGTGACAATGCCTTCATGGCTGACCAGTGGTGGTGTCCAACCGCTAGAGTACAACAACAACAAAATACACATTATTCATATAACACGAGTTATATACATATGAAAATCAAGGTTCAGAATACACATGGTTCATATACACACTATGGCAGTTACCTAGTGAAGCCAAATGATATGACGCACATATATTCTCTTCCTGTAAACTAAAAGTGGCATGCAAGTCAAAAATGCCCCCAAAATAAAGTTTAAAACAATCAGAAACTCTGTCCCAGTTTTTACTGACAATACTCAAAGTTAGGCAGTTTGGGTTTTGCCGTTTGTACACCATTTTTAAACACACATTTACAGTGGAAAAAATACAAATAATTTTAAATATGACTCTCTATCCAACTCATTGTTTTCAAAGATTTTTTCCAAGAACTATAGAAGCAAAAGTATACATAAACAATAAAACAAAAAGTGCACAGATTATCTCACTTCACAGTTACTGAAAAGTGGGTTGTACATGATACCCTTCCTGTGGTCAAACAAGAACTTAGCAAGCTAACATGATCATTAAGACCAACATCATCTTCAGAGGTGAAACGTACATAATGAAAAATTAAACGATCTTGCTTAAACAGTGTCCAAGAAAAATCCAACACTGGTTCTGTCAAATCAGGTATTGCATCAAATAGAGACTTTCAGGATACCACTTCCAATCAAAAACAGTATTATGCCCATGATTTAGTCAGCATATGTACTTGCATTTGCAGACTGGCCTACTAAGAACAAGAATCTCATGTCCTCAAATATGCTGCTGCTGTGACCCAGATACAAGATTCAGATCATAGGAAGTGGTATAAACTGTAAATCTCAGTACTGGCATTAATTCCATTGCCCAACGTTTGATGCTGGCAACACTCATACCATCCGAGAAAATCATAACATTAAAGCCTGTGCCACGGCCACATCGCCAGAATTAAAAATAAATAAAATTAAACGTGTTTCATTCAGGCAATGTTGTGTTACAATTCATATTCTGTCATACCATGGAAACACAGGAGATAAAATGTATGTGTTTGCACATACAGGGTTTTGAGCAGAACACAAAGTAACCAAGTCCAGTTCAGCCTTGTACAGCAATATGTATAGGCCCTACGTCTCTAAATTTAGGTTACTAACTGGTGAAATGGTGTGCCACAGGCCAGAATTTAAGCTCTCACACTGACCATTACGTACATTAACGGAGGCTTCGGGTTCTTTCTTGTTCCTTTTCCATGTAAGTCGACGGTCCCCTCTTTAAAGACCATATTCTAATGATTTTAATGGACGGTCCTTTGTCAGAGGTCTTTCCATATGGTATAAAAGGTTTCAAGACACCTCTCTGTGTCTCACAGCACTGACCACTAAACACTGTAGGCTTGCTCCAGTCAATGCGAAGGCTCTTGTCTTTCAGCAGTGCAGTCAGTGCTTCATCAGTCACCCCAAACACACCTGGCACCTTATTGCTGTAAAAGTCTCTGCACTTCAGCTGTAAAAATAAAATATAAAATAAAACAATACACACAGCATTATACTTTTTTCTTTCTTTCTTTTTTCTTTTTCTTTCTTCTCAATAGCTAGATTATTGAAGAATCAACACACAAGGGAGTTAATTAGCGTTGGAAAGATGTCATACAAACACAACAACAAAGACCCGAGTTGCCTATGGTAACTCTCACCAGAATTGTATTTACTCGCATGCCAGGTAACCATAGGCGACTCGAGTCTTTGTTGTTTGTGTGACGTCTTTCCAGCAGTAACTGACTAACTCCTTGAGTGTTGATTCTGCGCAGGCACCCTGTGCCTCGATGTGTTTCAGATTATAGCTAGATTAGTGTATTGCTGTCTTCTGTCTATTGGGCGGTTCAGTGAAGGTGGTTTGCACGAGTGAATGCCCTTTGTAATCTTTCGTACAAGAAGTCGCGAGAGGTAGCAGCGTCACTTCCGGACCGATTTCAGAGTAGGCATTGCTTTACGTTGTGTGTAACAATGGAAGTTGAACCTAGAATTGCGATGCAGTACAAATGCCAACACTGTTGCAGATGCAAAAATTACTGGGGAAAGGGGATGGACCCGGGTGGGGGGAAACAAAGTCGAACAACAAGTTATTGCTTGTTGCCTGACACATTCTGACTACGGACCTCCAAAAATGCCTTTAACGTTGGCAGTGTAAAATTCATAAATTCACTGTCACCGCCTTCCATTCTGAAAAAAG
Organism: Alviniconcha strummeri; assembly: GCA_963584105.1. NCBI lineage: Eukaryota > Metazoa > Mollusca > Gastropoda > Provannidae > Alviniconcha > Alviniconcha strummeri. The sequence goes on from OY757557.1 coordinate 10,812,960, forward strand.
TACGCACCGGAAGTAAAAGCATCCAAGGGACTTAAGCGATGCCGGGCATCGGCTTGACTTTCACGGCTTGACTACTGCAACTGTCTCCTCATGGGTACACCTAATTCTGTCATCCAACCTCTCCAGAAAATTCTGAACTTTGCTTCAAGACTTGTTCTCTTGGCATCCCGTCACCACCACTCAACACCTCTCCTGGAAAAACTGCACTGGCTTCCCATTTCAGAACGTATTAAGTATAAAGTCGCTTGTATGTGTTTCAGTGCTATAAATGGTTCTGGTCCTGCTTACCTCTCTGAACTACTGCATGTCTATACTCCGTCTCGTACACTACGCTCTTCTTCTGACACCCGCATGCTGGAAATCCAACAATACAAACGCAAGACTCATGGCTTTCGCACCTTCTCTTGCTTTGGACCCCACATTTGGAATTCACTCCCACAAGACCTTAGACACTGCTCAACCCTGTCATCTTTTAAAGCCAAACTTAAAACCTTCCTCTTCTCACAGTATTTACATCCTAACTAATATCAGTACCCAGTTTCTGCTACAGTCAGTGTGTGTGTGTGTGTGTGTGTGTGTGTGTGTGTGTGTGTGTGTGTGTGTGTGTGTGTGTGTGTGTGTGTGTGTGTGTGTGTGTGTGTGTGTAGTGCGTATTTTGTTTTATGTTTTATTTTTATAATACTTTATGTAAATTGTTTTGGTAGGACTATGCTCTACATGTGTATAGAATATCACATTTGGGTTAATATGTATCATGTGAATGCTCAGGGCGTTGATGAGCACATGATAAATGTACATTACTATTATTATTATTATTAAAAGTCAAGGGAGTTAACAACCCCGCCTGAACCGGCCAATACTTCTGTAACAAGTTACAACATAGAAAGAGTAAGTGTTTCTCATTACTGGTGCACAGTTTCCTTCCGAGAACAGCCGCAAGAAAAGCTTAAGCTCACAAAACTGCTGCTTTGGGGAAGTTCGTTGCACGTAAGAATTCGTGAGAAGCCGCTGTTCAACCATAAAGTTGTCCAGCATCTAAACTGTGAAAAACGCTTTGCCAATGATATCGTATAAAAACAAAATCTTTCAAATAATCTGCACTAATAAAATAAAAAAAAATCTCCCCCCCCCTTCCTTTTTTCTTTCTGGAATGCATAATCCTTGGTAAATTGCTCAGTTATAATTAACAGACGTGTTTTTCTCATGTCGCGAGTCTATCATTGGACCAAAGAATAGCACCATGCAACAGCGGTCAATTATTATCAACAGAGTTAGCAATCCTGACCTCCAGTCCACAGATCATGATAGACTGCACGCATAGAGCCACTCCAACACTGATGCCAGCAGTAAAATGAACTAGAAAATGAAACAAATGTTCAGTATAAACGTCAGAGAAGCCCAATCACCGGACCCTCACCTGTCCACCTGTGGGATCCACTCTGGCGGCGACCGCTTCAGGATCTGGCCACCTGTCCACATAGAAGTCGAGGTCGGGAAACTTGCCCCTCAGGTGACTCTTCAGATCTCCGTGCAACTGTCACAAAAACCCGTCCACTGTGACACCACAATTACCTATACTACCCAATCTCCCAATCCCCACTATAGCTTCTGCTTTCTCTAGCTTTTTATAGTCTCACTGGGGAATTGACGCCACCTTTTAAACAAAACGAAAAAAGTGCAAGAGGGGAAGTACTGAAATCATTTGGGCTGTTACTAATGTTAATGTTGGTTTTTGTCCTGTTTTTATTGGTGGTGGTTTTCTTGTGTGTGCGTGCGTGCGTGCGTGCGTGCGTGCGTGCGTGCGTGCGTGCGTGCGTGCGTGCGTGCGTGCGTGTGTGTGTGTGTGTGTGTGTGTGTGTGTGTGTGTGTGTGTGTGTGTGTGTGTGTGTGTGTGTTGTTGTTGTTGGTGGTGGTGGTGGTGGCGGTGGTGGTGGTGGTGGTGCTGCTGCTGCTGTCAAGTTGTTGTTGTTGCTGCTGCTGCTGCTGTCAAGTTTTTGTTGTTGTTTGTGAGTGTGTGTGTGTGTGTGTGTGTGTGTGTGTGTGTGTGTGTGTGTGTGTGTGTGTGTGTGTGTGTGTGCGTGTGTGCGTGCACAGATGCGTGCGTGTGCGCGTGTATGTGTATTTTAAAAAAAAAATGGGGGGGGGGCGTTTGTTGTTGCTTTTTCGGGGGTGGGGTTGGGTGGGGGGGTGGGGGTGGGGGGAGGCGAGGGTGAAGGACAGCACACTAATTTCATGAAACGTTCAAGCTCTGGACTTTGTTTCACAATGCTACACACTGCTAAGCTACACATTGCTAGTAGTAGTACTGTGGAACTCTTATAATTCAAAAGCTTAGTATGGTGAAAGTCATTCCTCTTTCACTAGCTAAGGACCACTTTTTCTGAACCTGATATTGATATTTTCATGTAAATGAAACCCTGACAAGTCCACATTTTATCTTTAGTTTAAAATATGTATCATTTTGACGCAGGTTCAATTGCCCACCTGGAAAAGGATTTCCCCTCCTTACTGCAAAAGTGCGATGTGTTCTCCAAATTTAGAAGCAATCTGCTAAAGGTGTTGGAAAATATACACGCAGACGACAAACTGTTCAGTGTGACGTCATGAAAATAAGAGTGGCTTCCCTTTACGCTCTTCAATTAAAAGAAGGGGGGGGGGGGAGCAAACCAGCTGACAACACATTAAGTGCACTGCTCATTTTGCCTAGTCTGAATTTTTAACTTTAAAAAGTCTTTTGATGTTTGCATAGTGGAAACAAACTAACCGCCAGTAACACATGGTGTCCACAAAGCTAAAAGCATGTTTTACTTTTAGTTTTTGTAACAGTACTTACTAACACACAATCGGGTATGTTACTGTACCTTGAAACTGTGGGGAAGATACCTTCTCAGCCATGGCAGTAACTGGGGAAGAGCTGACTTTGACAATTTCAGTACCATTTTGTTTCCTGCAAAGATTATCTGTAGTAAACATTAGAAACTCAAAACTGGTCAAACTGATTTACACCTTCCCGCAGCAGGAAACAGCTGCGACAAACGCAAATTGGCACGACAAAACATTTGTCGCGACAAACATATTTTGTCGTGACAAAACCTTTGTCGTTACAAATATTTGTCGCGTAATGTGAATTCGGTAGCCGTCGTCGGTAGTGCTTCATGGCTTACCAAAAGCAGATGCGGGCAGAGGATCAAATACAGGACCAGGAATAGCGAAACCGGTTGCTCCATTCCATCACTCGTATCGGGCAGCACTAGCGGTCAGCAATCTTCTCCAGACATTTCACCGAAGACTTCTTCAAATATGGTAAGTTTTGGGTTGTTCGTAAGTTCTCGTATAAACTGCTAATTAATACAGCTCAGTGTTGTGTGTCAGTGTGAAGCGATATGTCCATATTTTCTGACATCAGGAGGGTAGCGTAAAAACAAACAAACAAACAAAGAACATTGCACTCTGTTGACATACACTTCAGCAGCATGGGTGTGTACTGTTAATCAATGCATTGTTCACTGAAGACTTCTTCAAATATGGTAAGTTGAAGAATTCACTCAATTGTTCACTGAATTTGTTCAGATTTAGACTGAATTATAGGTGGTAAAGTGTCATTATTCTCTAACAGTTTACCACCTATAATTTAGTCTACGTCTGAACAAATTCAGTGAGTAATGCATTAATAGTACACACACACGCTGCTGAAATGTATGTGAACAGACCATATATATATATGTAATGGAGTGGAGTGGCAGAAGGACAGGACACAGGCAGCGGAGTCAGCAAAATGGAGACCACAGCAGGCGTATGGCAGCAATCAGGTTTTATTTGCTCAGCCGCAGACAATTTTCAGCACACCCAAAATCCTCACTCGCACGCATAGATAAGAGAGCGGCGCGGGCCACAGGGAACACACGCTATCGCTACAGCAAAATCGCCCCTCTGGACCACAAAATGGCTGACAACTGTGTTTCCTTGGCCCGGACAAATACACTTTCCTCTACAATAACTAAACCAACTAAAACATCAAAAACATCAAATGAAAGCTACAGTTACAATCTTTTAAACTGTATAAACAAAATGTACACACATGACTTATTTTATTTGCAACAAGAGTGGGAAGTGTGGCTTGTGCCTGTCTATAAACAGATTCGTACAACTAAATCACAACTAACACAATGTACAAAATATAACTGTCACTAAAACTTACATCAGAATAAAGATACACTCCCACGGTTAAAACGGTACATAACAATTACAATACAACGCTCTGTAAGAGAAGCAAGACACATTCAAAGACTAGCATTAAAACAATCGGCGCGAACTTTCGCCTGGGGCGCGTTATCTTAGTCGCAGCAGCGCTGATAGTGATATTAAGTAGTCTATGAATACAACTTAGCTCCTACAGTACACAATACTTAATAAATTAATTTCAACCCAAAATAAACATGAAGTCAGCTAAGCAAAACACTATACGACAAAGCATTGATCGACACAGAATTACTTTAATCGAATCAAAACGTTTCACTACTATTCACTAGTACTGAAGAAAGCGCGCCATGCAGACGACGGCTATAAAAAGAATGGACCTAGAGAGGCATCGGCTACTAATTAAGCTCGATCATGCGTCTAAATAAACGTTAGATAAAGATGCTAAGACGCCAAAATATATTATACATGGCTTTGTACATAAAAAGGACTACGTGAACAAAGAGTAGGTAAACAAACATGTGTGTGTGTGTGTGTGTGTGTGTGTGTGTGTGTGTGTGTGTGTGTGTGTGTGTGTGTGTGTGTGTGTGTGTGTGTGTGTGTGGTCAGTGATCAGTGGAACGTAAAAAGTTGGTACTAGGAATGCTGCACTTACATTAAGTTACAATGCTGTACTCATCACACCACAGACTTGGTAAAAGCTTTGGTGTTTAACATTCTTGTCTGTGTTCTTGTGAATTTTGGGGGCGGGGATAGCTCAGTGGTTAGAGCGCAGGACTCGTGATTGAAAGGTCGCGGGTTCGAATCCCTGCTGGAACGGCGGGAGAATTTTCTTCTCCAGGGACGACTTTCTGTGCTGACTCTTATTTCGGTATCCGTTCCACCCCCGTGTTACCACAGTAGCACGTAAAAAATCCCGGTCATTCTGCCAAAAGTGCAGGTGGCAGGTTACAGCTAAAACACGCATACACCTTACGTATGTGGCTTTTATTGAACCGTGCTTCGGCATTGGTCACAACTTGTCCCTAATAATTTATGTCAAATGACATCTGAAGACATTAAGCATCAACTCATCAACATCTTGTGAATTTCAACCATCAATAATCAGTTGAAAAACTTCTTTGGGTGTTTTTCCTTTTTTTTTCTCTCTTTTTTTCTTTTCCTTTTTTTCTTTTCTTTTCTTTCTCTCCTTTATTCGAATTCCTCCTATTGGTGGGACTCTTCTTGTGATACCGCTTGCTGTCCCCTGGCCACTCTGGGATTTTGATTTTTTTTTCTCTCTCCTTTCCCATTCCTTTTGCTAAGTCTGGGCATATTCGTAATGCATTGTTTAGTATGTACACCTGCTACTTGTGTGTTAGATCCCCTTCCCTCTTAATACTGCCAACCCGTAGCTGCATGTGTATTTGTGGCAGATTTTGTGTGCTCCTAAATTCACCATGTTCGGCGAACTAAAAGTTCAATTAAGAACCGAATCATAGCTCGTGGAACTGTCCGAAGTATGTTCGGCGAACAAACATTCGCCCAGTTAAGAACGGGTTTAATGTTCAAGTACAAGACAGTAGGCCTATGCGTTACAGTCATTTACGCATATTTCGGCATCCGCTCTACCGCCGTGTTACTGGAGTAGCAGGTAAAAGATCCCAATCATTCTGAGAGCAAGAAGTGCACGTGGCAGGTTACATCTAAGCACGCATGCATATGACATGTGATTATGCATGAAGTGACAACACTCAATGCAACCGGGTCAGGCAAACACACACGCACGCACACACAAGCACGCACACACGACGCACGCACGCACGCATACGCACGCACGCACGCACGCGCAAACACACACACACACACACACACACACACACACACACACAAACGCACACACACACACTCTACACAGCACGCGCCGAGATGGGTGCACTTTCTCTTGGCACCAGCCATGTCAGTGCCGTTAAGTACGTAGACCACTTCGGTGGATACTCAAAAAAGCGCTGTAAAAAGATAGTCACTCATGCAGAATCACAAGCAAGCGCACTGAGTCTGCTCAGTCGAGAGCGGAGAATAGCGCTATATAAAAGCAGTCAACAACAACACTCGGAGCACGTAGTCCCTTATATTTCAACCTGACATCCGAGGGCAGTAAGCCCCACATGATCAACACTCGTAATTCAAGTCGTTTATTTCAGAAACCCCAGAGGGGGTACATGAAAGAACATCCGACAAGACACGGCAGTAAACATAAAATACAAGTACATACAACAAAAAGAAACAAACAGCAACAAAAACAACATCGTACGCATTTCCCGAAACAACGAGAAACCAGCACTGGTGAGTCAGTCTGGCCTAGCGGTAAGGCGTTAGATAAGATTCGAATCTGCTTCGGCTCTCCTTTCTCTTCAAAATTTGTGGCCTGTGGACACTGTCTTGTGACTTTGTCCCTCACAATTATGAAACATTAAACTGGCTCTCACGGCTGCCCATCTTAATGCGATAAGATCGCGAGGCGCGAAGTCCAGAGCTCAGGAGCTGTGTGAAAGTCCATACCCCCACCTCCATACCCCCTTCTCCCCGTCCCTAATAAGCCTACTGTTTCTGTGGACGTAAAGCGACACTCAGCCAACCGGCGCGAATTCCCTAACATGTCAGCCCGACATCCGAGGGCATTAAGCCCCACAAAAGAAGCTCGGAGTTCAGTTCAGTTGTGTTGCTTTACGTCCACAGAGACCGTAGGCTTATTAGCCTTGAACTTCGTCGGATTAGTGCAATACGCCACTATCTGTTTAAAGATGTCAGCAAAAAACTGTTGTGTGCGTTTGTTCTTTCAAGACTAGATTATTGCAAATCACTTTTGGCGGGCTGTCCTAAGTATCTTCTTTCTAAACTCCAAAAAGTACAGAACAATGCTGCAAGACTCATTTTCAGAACAACCAGATCTGCTCACGTCACTCATATGTTTCATTCTCTTGGCTACCTATTGAGCAGAGGACCGAATACTAATTATCTTTGCTTTGCTTTAAGATCATTTCTCATCAGGCTCCCCTCTACCTTTCAGAACTTCACTTTTACACTCCCTCCCGGCAGCTCCGCTCTTCTACAGACACCCGAGTGTTCAGGATACCATCGTTCCGAACAAAGTCCTGTGGTCAGCGCTCTTTTTCTTACCAGGCTCCAGTTATCTGGAACCAACTCCCTGTTTCTGTCCGCCATTCTGCCTGTCAGCTCTTTTAAATCTTCCTTGAAAACCTTTCTCTTTTTAAAAACCTTTTCTTCAGTCTCAGAAATTGCCCTGATATGCGACTGGTGTGTGTGTGTGTGTGTGTGTGTGTGTGTGTGTGTGTGTGTGTGTGTGTGTGTGTGTGTGTATGTGTGTGTGTATGTGTGTTTGTGTGTGTTTGTGTGTGTGTGTGTGTGCGTGCGTGCGTGCGTGCGTGCGTGTGTGTGTGTGTGTGTGCGTGCGTGCGTGTATGTGTGTGTGCGTGCGTGCGTGCGTGTGCGAGTCTCTGTGTGTGTGTGCGTGTGTGCGTGCATTCATGTTGTATGCATTGAATTTCGACAAATATGTATTTGTAGAGAATGTGTAAGCGCTTAGGGACTGTGCGGGTTAGGCGCTCTAAGTATTCATTATTTTTATTATTTTTATTAGGGACGGGGAGCGGCCATGACGGCCACCTCGACTTTCACACAGCTCCTGAGCTCTAAGTGTTATAGACGATGATGTAGAGCGTAATGTCCTCGGATGTCGGTTGACATATTAGGGACAAACTGTGACCAGTGCTTAAGCATGGTTCAGTGTCGCTTTACGTCCACAGAAACCTTAAGGCTTAGTAGGACGGGGAGCCCAGGATGGCCACCTCGATTTTTACACAGCTCCTGAACTCTGACAAAAAAAGAAGGTAAAGTAAACATGGTGCTTATGGTCTACGGAAACCATGAGGCTTATTAGGGACGGGCCAAAAAAAGAAGCTGGCAGTCCAGTAGATATAGTTCCATGGTCTTACGCTGAGTGTCCGTGTTCCACAGCCTGTCATCTTCAACAGGTAAGAAATTGTCCAGAAAGTAACATTATTAATTCAGCGTCTTTCTGATTTTGACATGACACTAAATGCAACAAGCCTGAGTCGCTGAATCGACTGGCAAAGCTATATACACACCACTAACATGCAGAAAGACGATGCATATTTTATAATAATAATAAATACTTAGAGCGCCTAACCCGCACAGGCCCTAAGCGCTTACACGTTCTCTACAAATACATATTAATTTTGTCAAAATTCGATGCATACAACATGAATGCTATATACATACCACTAACATGCAGAAAGACGATGCATATTTTATGTGTGTGGGTGTTCGTGTGTGTGATAACTGCAGACATCAACCAGTCTCAGACTGGTCCAGATAAGCATGATGTGACGATAATGTCACGTGACTGTGTATGGATTTTCGCACGATGTGTTCCAAGTTATAATTATTGTAAATGTTTCCATAAATATGCCTTTTTCCACCCACAAATGCCAATCACGGCGACTTTCAATTTCAGCGTCGTAAATTATTGCTTCATTTGACTTTCCGGCACTAAATGTTGTTCATTTGGGGTACTGCACTGTTATCATTGACACACTCGTTTCTTCTTTTGAGACTCAGCCAAGGCTGGCTGACATTCTGCAGCTCCCCCCCCCCTTCCGCCCCCGGCTCCATCCCCACTCCCACCCCGCTATCCCCACCTTACCCAGGCGACCTCCATAAATGAAACATTAAATCCGCCCCGCCCGCACAAACGCACGCACGCGCGCCCACACACACACACACGCACGCGCACACACACACGCACGCACGCACGCACACACACACACACACACACACACACACACACACACACACACACACACACACACACACACACACACACACACTTGTAATAGATTATATTCTATTATTTGTCATTTACATTCAGATTTCTTTCTTTTTGCTGGCCAGTTTGGCTGCTCCACCTATTTGCTGTTCCCATTAGTGTCTTACATTATGCAGATGTCACTGTTTCAAACTTTTCTATTATACCCCAGCGAGAGAGGCGTTTTACTAAAGAAGGTATATTGTATTACATTCACCCTGGCCAGTGTGTTGTTCTCTGTACCCCAGGGTGCCATAACTTAAAATGAACTGTGATTTGTGTTTGTATAGAGCCAGGGAAGGTTGCTACTATGTAAAAGCAGTAGCATTAGGCCAGAAATTAGCGTTGTTAAACCATTCTAACCTCGTATCCTTTTTTATTCTAACGTCGGTCAAATCCAAGAATCGGCCGTCGCTTGCTTTGCTTGCTTATATGTTTATTACTGTTTTGCCTCACAATGTCTTTGAACAAGCACAGATCGGAGATTTGTCTGACTGTCGATCAGAAAACGCATTGCCTGCCATCATGGATACAGTGTGGATACAGCGTGTTATTCTCTCGTAACCTTGCGTAAGCTACTTCTGCGTGCTGGAGACATTGAGGTAAACCCGGGACTAAGCAGGACTGATACCAGGACTGATCTGTGTAATTATACACCTTAATGCTAGAAGTATTAAAAACAAAACAGATCTTATAGAGGCACAAGCAAATCAGTTCGATATTATCACTGTATCTGAAACTGGGTTGTCCCAAAATGATTCGAATACCTCAATACACCTGACGACTAATGTTCATCCACCCATTAGACGCGACTGTCCGAACGACCCACATGGTGGTGTTGCCATATATGTAAAAAAAAAAATGTTCTGCAAACCACGTCCGGATTTACAAGTAAAATAATGGTTTGGAAGCAGTATGGGTAGAAACAAAAATAAACCAAGAGAGTGTGTTAGTTCGTTCCCTTACCGCCCACCGAATTCTAGAGCTAACTACTGGGAGCTGATAAACGACAGTATCCGCAAGGCCAACAACTGACTTTTTTAATAACCCTTCACAACACCTAATGGACATCCTAAATGTGCACCAACTTTTCCAGCTTACAAACTCAGCAACTAGGATTACAGAATCAACAAGTTCGTATTTAGACCTAATCGTGACGCAAAGTCCACACATAGTGAGCCGCACAGAGGTTCTTCCTGCCATATGCAGTGACCACAGCGTCCCTTGCGCATACATTAGAAACACTGTGATTAAAAACAAACCATTTAAAAACAAAATATATATATATAACTACAGTAAACTGGACTCAGACACATTCTGCAGTTTACTCACTTATGTTAACTGGACAAACATCATTAAAAATAACACAATAGATTTAAACGCCGCCAACTTCATTGATACCTTTTTTTTTTTTTTTTTTTGAAATTGCTAAACAATGTATGCCAGCTAAATCAATCTTAGTCCGCCAGAGAGACGCGCTATGGATAAATAATTAAATTCGTGTATTGATAGAAAAAATCACACACACACACACACACACACACACACACACACACACACACACACACACACACACACACACACACACACACACACAATCACAAAAAAGGCAAAACAATGTAATCGAGAAGCCGACTGGAGAAAATTACGCCAATTCAGAACTTTCGTGTTTAGACCTAATCATGATGCAAAGTCCATACACAGTGAGTCGCACAGAGGTTCTCCCTGCCATATGCAGTTACCACAGCGTCCTTTGGGCATACATTAGAAACACTGTGATTAAAAACAAACCATTAAAAAAAAAATCTACAGTAAACTGGACTCAGACACATTCTGCAGTTTACTCACTTATGTTGAATGGACAAACATCACTGAAAATAACACAATAGATTTAAACGCCGCCAACTTCACTGACACTTTTTTTTTTGAAATTGCTAAACAACGTATGCCAGCTAAATCAATCTTAGTCCGCTAGAGAGACGCACTATGGATAAATAATTAAATTCGTGTATTGATAGAAAAAAAAAGGTAATCGGGAAGCCGACTGGAGAAAATTACGCCAATTCAGAAATTATGTGATATTAAAAATCAGACATAGGAAAAGTGAGTTCTTAAAGGAACTGGACAGAAAAGCATCCGACCAAAACCTTTTTAGACCGAAAGACTGGTGGAGGTTGGTCCAGGCATTTTTGAAAAAGAAGAGTATAGATCATCATGAAATTCCTCCAACAGACTATAACGGAATGGTATACTATTCAAATAAAGAAAGGGCAAACATTTTCAATGACTTCTTTATTAAACAGTCAATTCTAGAACACGAAGATGACACACCACGAGACCTCCTTCAGCTAGATTGTCAACTTAACGACATTGCATTATCAGTTTCTGAAGTAAGCAATATTATCTAAAACTTAGATAAAAGTAAAGCCACCGGTCCCGACCAAGTCCATAATAGATTACTTATTGCCGCCTCTTCTATCATTGCTGAACCTCTTACTATACTGTTCAACAGATCTCTCAGTGAAAGCAAGTTTCCTGCTATTTGGAAAGTTTCTCAGGTTAGCCCCCTACACAAAAAGGGGCCCAAGGAGTTTTGTAACAATCATCGCCCCATTTCTTTGTTAAGCTACTATGGCAAAGTGTTTGAAAAATGTATTTATAAGCATGTGTTCAACTTCCTACAATATTATTACACAATCACAATCAGGATTTATTCCACGTGACTCCACATTAAATCAATTAATTTACATCTATAATGATTTATGTACATCTTTTGATAAAGGAATTACTACGCAGGCGTTTAATCTTGACATATCCAAAGCATTCGACCGCATGTGGCACAGATTCCTGCTACCAAAACTGGAAGCAGTCGGCATTAGAGGGAAATTACTTAACTGGTTTCGGGACTATTTATCATGTCGCATGCAGGCTATTATAATTAAAGGGGAGAAGTCCGATTTTAAGAGTGTATCAGCAGGAGTCCCACAAGGCTCTGTGCTCGGCCCTCTTCTGTTCTTGATTTATATCCGTAATCAAGTTATCTGCGGACGACACTAGTTTGTCCTTGGCACTGAACAACCCCGACTCGTGTGCCGAAATACTAAACCATGACTTATAAACAAATTAGTGAATAGGCCAAAAAAAAATGGAAAGCTAGATTTAACGAAGAAAAAGCTTAACAACTAAACTTTACTAGAAGTCAAAATCAAAATCAACAACTCACTTTTGGCAGCACAACTCTAAAAGACACACCATATCACAAACACCTGTGAGTAATCTTACAAAACAACTGTAGATGGGATGAAAACATTAGGTCTGTCATAAACAAGTATGTTAATTTCCTGTCTTCGATCTTATAAGTACAAAATAAGCAGAAAAGCGTTAGAAACTATGTACAAACCGTTCATCTTCCCACATTTTGATTATGCTGATGTCATCTGGGATAACTGCACCGACACCCCATCAAAAATGCTAGAGAACCCGCACCTAGAAGCTATAAGAATTATTATGGGAGGTATACGCGGAACTAGCCACCGGAAACTTTACGAAGAATCCGGATTCTGCACATTAAAAGAAAGAATAAAAAGGCATAAATTCTTATGTTCCACAAAATGATACTAGGCCTGTGACCTCAATATATAAGTGACCTCTTGCCCCCTTTAGTCGCTCACATAAATCCATACCACAGATGCAGACCACTAGAAAGAAACGTTACTACATGCAAAACTGAACTTTATCGAAACTCCTTCATTCCATCTGCCATAGCTGAATGGAACTCCCTCCCCATTAGCGTACAACAAATACATGCAAAACTGAACTTTATCGAAACTCCTTCATTCCATCTGCCATAGCTGAATGGAATTCCCTCCCCATTAGCGTACAACAAAGTACATCTTTAAATGTTTTTAAACGAGCATTGTCGTTGTCCGACCCTAAAGTTCCAGCTTATTACTACTTTGGAGAAAGATGTGCACAATTCATTCACTGTCGCCTTCGCCTAGAAGTGAGTAACCTTAAAAATGATCTACTTAACCGCCGACATTGATTACATGTAAAAATGATCTACTTAAGCGCCGACCCAAAATGTTCTTGTGGTTATAAATTCTAAAGAAACGGCCGAGCATTACCTCCTTCATTGTCCTAACTATCCTAACATCCGCGTAAGGACAATACTTACCCTCCCTAGCGGCCAAACCGATATTAGAACACTACTGTACTGTAACTTAGACCCGCGACCTCCACAAAATAAACAGGTATTCCTAACTGTCCATGAATTCATTAAGTTATCAAAACGACTCTAAAGGTAGTAACTAGGAGAAAGACGTGCCGATTTTGAACCTATTGTTTTGATTATACAAATGACTGGCTGCCCACACAACCGTCTGGACTTTGTTAACAATTAATGCTGCTGAGGAAAAATTGCTTCAGACTATCTTTCCCTCTCCTCATTCCCCCACCTGTCTCCACACTCCAGTTCTCTCTCGTTAGTATTTATTTAGTCCACCAGCCAGTCTATCTGACAGTGTTATGCTTTCTTCTTCTTTTTTATTTTTTTAATTGTTTTTACTACAATTTGTTTTGACATTCCTAGTGACTGTTCGTGTTTTTGTGTGTGTTTTTTTCTTGTTTTTTGTTTTTTGTATTTTTTTCTTCCCCAGGTTCTTTCTTCGTTTCCTTGTCGTTTTTGTTTCTGTTGCTGCTGCTGGTGCTGTTGTTTTTGTTACATCTCATTTATTATTTACTGTTAGCTAGGCGAAATTGTTTGCCCGCCGTACATTTTTTTTCCAGCTGTATGCTCTCATCGCCCATAAGCTCTGAAAGCTTGTTGATGAGCACACAATAATTCACTGTGTCTTTAGTTTGTCTGCAATATATATATATAAAAAGCCAGAAGGCTGGAATGAGTGAACTCAGAGCTCAGGAGACGTGTGCAAGTCGAGGTAGCCGTCCTGGGCTCCCTGTCCCTGATAGTCTTTAGTACAGTAGGTGTCTGTGGCCGTAAAGCAACAGTTTAGTTCTAAAGTGAGTGGACTCACCGTAAAAAAGACGGTCTTTGAGCGAGACTGAGTGCCGGGCCGACTAAGTCACCTCAGTGAAGACTGCTGTGTTGAGCTGCCAAACCGACTGACTGACATTCTTCAACTGCTGCCGCCTCAGTCGATCAGGACCAACTGCGTAACATGGAGACAGGCAAACCACACGAAATGAGGTCAAGAACGACGACATAACAACCGCGCATTTGCATAGCTGGTTTCGGTGTTTCCACTTCCTCTTCTAATTTTTATTTCCCGCTGTTATCGCGAGGTATCACAAGCGGCGGTCGGCAAAAGGCATTTTTGCGCAGCGAAAAGATGTTTGTGTGGGCGTAAGCTTGTATCTGAGTAGGTCAGTGGGGTATTTCAGCAGGCAGCCAATGCACGGACTGCAGGAAACCCGCCAACTTCTATATTTAGCCTAACCCCAAGTAATATGAGTAAGGGGTGCGCGCGCATCCGTAGGGCACACGATTCAAGCCAAACTCCAAGCACTGGTTTACATCCTTCCTTCAACCACTGCCGTACTTAGTTACGCCATAGGGTCCAGAAAACTGTCAGCTAACGAGCAGTTTTTTGTTCGTGCTCAAACTGTAGTAAGTTTGTTACAAACAACTCAAATAAAACAGGGCGTGTCATTTATAGCCGCCAAAAAAGTTTACACCAATGCAAATAAAACCACAATCGTTTGAATCGAGACGGAACTCTTTTTCTTACCAGAGGTGGATGTGTCTCATGTTTACGTGCGTTCTTTGGCGCTAGGTTGCTTCTACGGTCATATTTGTACCCGAACTTTTCGGAGGGCGCTGACCGCGACGGTGGACAGCTGCGCGGAGATAAAGAGTACCCCTTCAGTGGCATAACTCAATCTGGCAGAGTCTGGAGGTGGGTGCCGGAAAGCGATGCTCGGAGTGTGGATTCAAGCGTGCCTTTGTGGCTTCTTTCACTGTGAGCGCTCCAGCAGAAAGGTCAGTGGGGAATTGCTCCCGGGAAAAGATTTCCCACCTCCGACCCTCCACAATTACTGCTGGAGAGACCATCCTCTAGCCTGTCTTAGGCATTCTCGAAAGTTTCAGTAATATTTAGGCATTATAAGGCCTATTGCATAGTTAGACGGGGTCATATACACAACCAGGCTCTGGGGCGGCCTGCAACTAAGTCATATTTGTTCCCGCAGGCGCATGTTGTAGAGTAGTACATGTCAAGCTTTGTCCAGGGGTGAGTCAACACCACACTTTTCAGCATTGGTGCAGGGCACCTTGAAACCGGAAGGGTACATCACACTGAATGTGAGCTCTTCCAGGTAACCAGAGATACTATAGCAAGCACGCACACACACACACACACACACACACACACACACCGTGGCGGCCGAATATCTGGTGAATGTATTGTAACCGGAATGTTAAAGAATAAAATTATAGATGGAATGACGGTGTAGATATATGAACCCTCTATAGCCGGTCACTGCATGGCACAGACCG
Organism: Alviniconcha strummeri; assembly: GCA_963584105.1. Taxonomy (NCBI): domain Eukaryota; kingdom Metazoa; phylum Mollusca; class Gastropoda; family Provannidae; genus Alviniconcha; species Alviniconcha strummeri. The sequence continues at coordinate 10,828,562 of OY757557.1, forward strand.
GAAGTTTTGCTTGCCTGTTTGGTTGTAGCCCGCTCGCGCTGTCACTCCGTTTTGTCACTCCGTTTCGCAGCGAGTTAGCAGTCCCTGTAGTGTGGTGTCTCTGATATAACCTAGCCTGCATTGGGTAAATCCTACTTCCCCTTCTCCTCACGAGGTTTGGGTTGGAGTAGCCGGCAGCTCAGGTTCCTTTTTTTATATATTTGTTACCAAGCTTGACATCGAGTAGCGTCAGCGCCTGTTTGAATAATACCTATTGGTCAGTAACTCGAGTGAGGGGGGTAGTCTCGATGTTTAACGAGACCGCTCATTCTTTCTTTGTGTGGGGTAGTTCGTGAGCGTCTGTTGCCCTGCCGAGTTGTTGTCACTGCTAAGTGGGTTGTATCGTGTACACGGATTATATGTATCCAGCCTTTGTTCCGTTGCTGGCTGACATTACGTGGCTTTACTTTCTTTTCAGAAAGTGTTGTTGTTTTCTCTCTCTTTTCCCCTTCTTTTTCACCATGACTTCTTTCATTTTTTATCTTTGGCTTATTGGCCATTTCATACCCGCTTGTTAGCTTGCCTGATTAGGGCAGCCATTTTGCATTTCTCTTGTCGTCTGCATTTGTTTACATCCCGATGCTTTGTCATCGGTAGTCCTGATTAGCGTTTTGCAGCCTTTGTTTTTCTAGATGGAAGCCGTCTGTTTGTCGTTGGCACAGTTATTTTTGCTCTGTGCTCTTATGACTGTAGTCCTCCACTCCTTTGTTGCAGACAGTATAGTAGTCTATTAGAATGTTGTGATTTTTTTCATTTTTTTTCCTTCTCCACCTTATGCTTGCAGGTAGGCAACCGTTTGGGTTTTTGAGGTGGTTTCAGCTGTTGTGTTTCTTTCATTTGGTGTCTGCTTGCCTGATTAGGGCAGCCATTTTTCATTTGCCACAAGCATTTGTGTTTTGGTCTTTCTTTCTTTGCCACAGGCATTTGTGGTCTGTTCTTTCTTTGCCACAGGCATTTGTGTACAGTCTCTTTACTTTCACGGCCTTTTTTGCCGTAGGCATTCGTGTTAGACTTTTTGTGTTTGCCTTGTTAGCGCTTGTTTTAACCTTTTAGGCGTTGTTTTCCCAAAGGACAGTCCAGGGGAGACAATCCATTTAGCTAGGCGAATATGCTTTCTCTAATCTAACCAGTTACAAAAGTGTGAAAGCAATGCTCTTTGTACATTATTAGTTTAGAAAGGAAAGAATGGATCTCATGTAATAACGTTTCCTGTATTATGTAAACTTACGTGTCAAGGTGTATAATTCACCGTGGCATCGCTTATGCCATTCACACTGAGATCTTGATAATCATGCTATTGATTACATGTCACAATACGTGGACTGAACTGCAACCCTAGTGTCGATGTGAATTTATGGAAATGTATGAGAATGCAAGTGAAAATGACGTGTAGACAAGGTGGGAGTAATATCTCTTAGCATCATTAGACTGGTGCACACACAAAGGGCTTGAGAGCCGGTTTGGCCCAGCGGTAAGGCGTTAGGCTGGTAAGCAGAAGGGCCTGGGCTCGGTTCCGCCTCGGCTCTCCTTTCTCTTCAAGAACGTTGTGGTTTGTGGGCACAATCTTGAGACTTTTGTCCCTCACAGTTAATGACATTAAAATGACTCCCATCGCTGTCCATCTTAAGGCAGGAGTCATTCTGGTGGTGACAGCGTAGCGATAGGTATATAATCTCCCTCTTCCCCTACCTCCATACTTCCTACCCCCCCGCCCCACTTCTCTGCGTCCCTAATAAGCCTTATGGTTTCTGTGGACGTTAAGCACTATGTTTACCAAAGGGCTTCCACACGGAAAGCGACCGATTTACTGCGGTTACCTCCCGATAACATATGTTTATTTCCTGCCTGATAGTGAGAAGATTTCCCAAACTACAATAGGGGCATGGACAGATACTTCTCATTTATGTGTTTTTGTTTGTTTTGTTTTTTGTTTTTATCAAAGTGTTTGAACCAAGTGAAGAAGGAGACTCCACTGTGCAAGTCACAGTCCGATGCTGCAGATGATGCGAAAGAACAAAACTCCACATAGACTTTCGTTTTATTTGGACACTACAAGACCGATATCACAACACCACTCGCTGTCTACCAAAAAATGAATTGTAGACTGACACTCTAAAAACCAATCAAGCGTTAACGGGACTGGCCCACGCAGATTTGGCTTTTTTTTATTTTAATTTTTTAATTTTTTATGTGTGATTATTATGTAGCATTAATTTCTGCTTTGGTCCTGTTGAAATCTGGCAATTTAAGAATAACTGTAGTGGTCTAAATATAGATTGGGGTTCTCCCCCTGGGTGCAGCTATTTACGGAATGCGTATTACGTCATTACATTTCGTTGTTTTACACACGTTTTTGTAGACTCGGCCTAAAAACAAATGACACTGGCGTTGTCTCAGGCACGTAATCTGCTCAGGCCTAATAATTTGTCGGGCGACTTAACTGATCATTGTGTGAATAATTGTACTTCATTATAGTGGATGAGACCTGTCGCTGCCGTTTACTGATAATGCTCGGCGATGGACCGAGGTGCAAAGTGTTGGGTGACAATTCTTTTTCAGCTTTTGATCCGATGCTACTACAGGAAATATTTTAGACAGCATAATAATAATAATGAAAAGAAAAGAAAAACCTACCGGCCGGTGGCACGCCAGAAACACACACTTACGCAAACAGGTAGTACTTAGTAGAATACTTAAAGGTATGGTTCCGGTAGACTACTCCTATCAATCAAAAAAGAAGTATCAGGAACCTTTTCTTTTACTTGTTCAGTAACAGCTTTGTCAGTTTCCTATCCGGCAGACGTCTAACCTTACGCATCGCTCTCTCCACCTCTCCACCTGGTCACCCAGGTTTACCAGCCACGACCTGTATCTACGTTGTCGGTCTCTTGCCAGTCAAGCTAAACATTCTTTTTCTTTCTTTTTTGTCCTCCGAAGATAAATGGCAGTAACTCTAAATTATCTCTACTTTGATTGCGTAATTTTGAAAAAATGGAAAAGAACTATGAAGATATGAACACCACTGTTTTATTCTCAGTTCTTCGTTGCTTTCGTTCAATGGGCTATTTTCTCCTTATAATAGCACATGAAATAAAGTTTTTATTACCTATTAACACAAAAGAAGGCGGCACACAAAACAAAACACATGTCCCGTCCCGTGTTCTCCTGTTGTATACAGATTCCTAGTCATTCTGTTCAGTTTTGTTATTCTTGCCACCAGTAACTACTCCTAGAGCCATTGTTTCCTTCCACTCTTCCTTCTCCTTTCTATAATCTTGCGTCAAATTATTGGTATCATAATGACGTCAAAATGATTTTTGCTATCATTTCATTGAGTCAAACACATAGGGTGGCATGGGGGAAATTCGTCCACTCGCTTGGTTGGGGTAACTTTGGCCACCCAAACACCCTGTGAACTGTACTCAATACCACGCATCAACCCTTACAATTGAACTTTTCCAAACTGTAACATCAGCTCCATAATGGATCAGTCCACAAAGAAAACAACAAAAGAGTGATTGTTACAAGTAGCGTATGGGAAAACCTGTTCTACTTTGGGAGCCTTGCTATTCGCTTGGCAAAATAAATAAATAAATAGTGTGGGTTGTACGAAAAACAAGGACCGACATACTGTTGGCAGATCTTGTTTGTTTTGAAGTACAGTGTTTGCCACGACCTGCCCGCTTTAAAATCTTCCTAATTTTCGTCATTTTGATGACGTCGTTTTAAATCTGCGTATGCATTCTTAACAAAAACAAAAACAAAAAACTTTTACATCAGCTTCTTCTTGTCTGTCTCCTTCTTTGCTTCCTTCTTCCTTGATTATTATCTATTTTTTCTTGCACCTGACGAAGACATTTTTTTGTCGAAAGCGCTTTTGTTTCCTTGTTTCTGCGTGTTTCGTTGTATAGGTGAATACATTTCCCTATTTCTTTTCTATCAGTTTTGTCAACCTCACCAGTAGTTGTTCACTCACAGAAAAAGAACGTTTTCTTTCATATTGATGAAATCACCCGGGTAGTTGTGTTGTATACTAGTTTGCGATTTATCGAAGGTGTCTACAACCACAACGAGCTTGTGTTGGTTGAGCCAGTGTGACAGAATCGTGTCTCAAAGAGTGCATGGGAATCAAACGTACCTGTTTGGATGTATTTCCCCCAGGCCACTCTAAAATGATCGAAAGAACGTTAGACATCATTTCATTGTTCGCCTTGGCAATTTCAAACCTTATTGGCTTTTTTTTTTTTTTTTGCTGTTCCCTATGAAAACGTCAGGAAAATTAAACTATTTGATACAAAATGTCCAGATCTAAAAAAATAACATTGACAAAAATAATGTATGCATGACATGTACATGAAACTGAGAAGTTCCGGTATCCTATCAATGATGTCATACTGAAATGCGGGGAAGAGCTCGTTGAAACTGTTAGTAACACTGTCTGGGAAGGTCCTCTTCTAAAATCGTTATAAAATCAACGGCACGTTCAGTCACAAAACTTTTAACGCTGATCATGTTCGTTTCGTGAGAGTTCCTTTAACAGGCAGAGGAAGAAATTGCGGCAAAAAAGGGCCAAAACACAAGCTGAACACAAAGCCTGTGGCAAAATTATAAAGAAAAACAAAACACACAAATATAAAGAAAAACAAAACACACAAATGCGAGACTTAAATGAAAAATGGCTGCCATAATCAGGCAAAGCACATAATTGAAACCAAACTGATAGCCAGATGGAAATGCTGGTGAAAATTATGAAAATATTTGGGTTTGTTTTTGATTCTCCTCAAAGTGCACTGTATTTCTGTTGTTTAATATTATTAATAATAATCAAATGTATTACTGATACCAGTAATAGTAATAAAGCTTTACCATAGCCTCAATATTTAGTGATTATATATATATATTTATTTTTAATCGTAAGTGCACATTAATATACAGGAAGAGAATTAGGTATGTTGTGATCCCTTCGATGGATATTCAAAAACGCGCTATAATTTATTTATTTTTTAAACAACTAGTCACTCATATAGAATCACATGCGAGCGCAGTGAGTCTTCTCCAGAACGGAGAATAGCGCTATATAAAAAATATGATACTGTCCACAAGGAATGCAAGCTCCACCCTAGGCTTCTTGCGCAGAAACTTTCGGTTCTGCCCGCCTAGCTGTGCACAGCAATACAGCCTACATCTCCCTTGTCCGCTCTGCTTTAGAATACTGCGCTGTAGTCTGGGACCCCTACCAGCAAAATGACATTGACAAGATAGAAAACATCCAGAGATGTGCAGCTCGCTTCATCAACCCAAATTACAAAGACCGCACCACTGGATGTGTCACCAACATGCTGAGAGACCTCGGACTGCAATCGCTTCAGAATAGATGGAAACAGCAATGACTTACCCTCTTCTGCAACCTAGAAACCCAACAGACTTTAAGATACTGATAGACCACTGATAGACCACGCAAGAAACAACCCTCACAGTTTTAGAGCAGATCCTTCAAAACTGCTGTCTATAGATGTTCTTTCTTTCCCAGGACTACCATCGACTGGAACAACTTAGAACAGGCAATAGTTAGTAGCAAGACCTCAGAAAGTTTTCAGACACAAATCTCTCGCTGCCCCTAAAACATCGGGTGCTACCCCCTTGTCCGCTGACGCTATTGGGCGATTCAGGCGGGGTTGTTAACTCCCTTGACTTTTTCACGGCATCGCTTAAGTCCCTTGGCTGCTTTTACTTCCAGTGCGTATTATCTTCACAGTGGAAGGCGGTGACAGTGAATTTGCGAATTTTACACTGCCAACTTTAAAGGCATTTTTGGAGGCCCGTAGTCATAATGTATTTGGCAATAAGCAATAACTTGTTGCTCGTGCTATTGTAACGTCTCTAGTGCGTGAAGGGATCAAATGCCGTCGAGCGATTCTGTGGCCTACACAACTGAGAACGCTAGCAAGTTAGGTTATAAACATGTCTGCGTTAATTACTTGCACGTGGCATCTCATGACTATCAGAAAGTGATCCAGCACACTGACACACACACATCCACACACTCACTCGCTCACAAAATCGTTCTACTTTCTCTCGCTCTACTTCCATCTCTTTCAACACGAATTCAAGTAGAGAATGAAAGTTCCAAATAATATTGAATCAAAAACATAAGTCACAAGCATGTCATAAGCGGACAAAAGAAGGGATAGAAGTCACAAAGGTTCGAAAAGCCAATATAGCTAGTTAAACTTGATCTGGTTGTCTCATTCCATGAGAATTTAACGTAAACAACAATTAAGTCAACACAAAATCGTCCGTGCGGGTTACGAAAGTCTGAGCTACAAACCTGTGAAAAGACAGTTCACAACCGGTGTATCATCAAAAACAACGCCTCACTTTATAATTTCTCATCGGGGTCTTACACTGAATTTATGGAAGAAAACTTTAAGGTATCTTCCAAGTCTGTGGATAGTGGAAGATGAAATACACAAGAGAATTATTTATGGGAAAAGTCGAACCAAAGCTAATCGCGGACTATCGCGGATCTGGCCTTTTCACATAATGTTAAATAGAAAAGTGAAACCTGTTAATCGCGGATACGCTGAACAGGCCTTTTCTAACCAGTAAAATAAAAGAACTCCATTAGGAGGTTTAGATCAGAATGAAAAAAATGGAGCCAGGCTCGGATAACGAACCTGACCTCTCCGTCAGAGCATCTGTAGCGAAACGCAGTTTAAGATTCAACACATCAATCATGAAATGAGAATTTTTTTATAACCCATATATCCGAAACAACTCGTGACTACCACGAAGCTGGCCCCTGTACCTAATCATTTAAGCGAACGTGAAGAATAATCAAACATCAGCGACGCCAGATCTTACGGCAAGATCAAACCATAAAAACTACAACAATCAAACAACAATAAAACATCAGTCAGGAACTAGGAAGATACAAGATAGTCAAACCAACCTGTTGAATGTAGATTAAATTGAGCCAAAACACTAGTTGCACGAATGAAAAACTTTGACTTGGAGACTTAGAGACTGACTTGGAGACTGACCTACTCACCTAGACACTTGGCAAAGTGACTGCAAAAGAGGGCACACGGTCCTTAAATTTCTGTGAGGGCGAGTGGTGCGGGGATTAAAAGGGAGGGTCTTTCACACTTTGAAAAATACGGCACCAGTGGCCCAGAATCTGGAATAAAAGAAGAATTTGTAACAGAAGAGGGTAGTCAGCTCTTCCATGCCCGTGCATGAACAGGGAGGCTTGTTGTCTACAGCTCGGCCAACTGACCGGCGCTAACTGGAACCATACTTTGATCAGTAGTTTCACACGAGAAAGGAGACTACTGCACCCCATGACCGCATTAAGACCCAGCACCAACGAACTATTGAATGAACTAAAAACATTCTCATCTTTTCAACTTCAGAACTTACACAGACCATTTCACCAACAGTCTGACTAAAGTTGAATGTAGATTTTTAAAAAGAAGGGGAACGGTAACCCGAAGTACTTTCCGGGGAGCGGGGATAGCTCAGTGGTTAGAGCGCCGGACTCGTGATTGAAAGGTCGCGGGTTCGAATCCCTGCTGGAGCGGCGGGAGAATTTTCTTCTCCAGGGTCAACTTTCTGTGCTGACTCTTATTTCGGTATCCGTTCCACCCCCGTGTTACCGCAATAGCACGTAAAAGACCCCGGTCATTCTGCCTAAAGCGCAGGTGGCAGGTTACAGCTAAACACGCATACACCTTGCGTATGTGGCTTTGCATGAAGTGACACGGTGCATGGTTGTATGGTGTACACAGAACGCGCCGAGACTGACTCTCTCTGGCAGCAGATTCTTGTGGCACCAGCCATGCCAGCGCTGTAAGTACACCACTTCGGTGGATATTCAAAAACGCGCTATAAAAACTATTCACTCATGTAGAATCACATGCGAGCGCAGTGAGTCTGCTCGAGAGCGGAGAATAGCGCTATACAAAAGCGATTAATAATAATAATACTTTAACAGAAGGGCTTTTCTCCACACTATAGTATGCCCCAAAACGCAATTTAATTTTTTTTTTTTTCCTACGAACTCGCGATCTTCTAGTCAGCCAAAAAACGACACAAAGACGCTTTTTTACCCCACTCTCCATCCCCTATACATGGTAATTTTTGCAACTGCAGCAGTATTGACATTTGTACTGCTTCGCGATTCTAGGTTCAACTTTCACTGTTATACACAGCGTGAAGCAACGCCTACTCAGAAATCGGCCCGGAAGTGCGCTGCGACCTCTCGCGACGTCTTGCGCGAAAGATTACAAAGAGCATTCACTCTAGTAAACCACCTTTACTGAATCGCCCAATACCCAAGATTGGGTCCTGTCAGCGTATCGCGCTTACACTAGTTGTAGTGCGCATCAAGATCAAGATCAACAGACTGTTTCATATCAGCGATGCTGCGCTAAGATAACTTGCTCCAGGCGAAAGTTCATGCCGATTGTTTTGTTGCTAGTCTTTGAGTGTATCTTTGCTTCTCACACAGAACGTTGTATTGAAAGTTTTATGTACCATTTTAACCGTGGGAACGTGCACGTTATTCTGATGTAAGTTTTATTAACATTAACATTTTGTACACTGTGTTAGCTGTGATCTAGTTATCTGAATCTGTTTATAGACAGGTGTAAGCCACACTTGTAAATTTAATAAGTCATGCCTGTACATTTTGGTTAAGGTTTAAAAGGTGATTTTAGCTTTCATTTGATGTTTTTCATGATTTCATTAATTTAGTTATTGTTCAGAAAACTACTTGTATGGGCCGATTTGATTGTAGTGAGAAGTGTTTTCCTTGCGGCCCGTGCCGCGTTATTAACTGTGCGTGCGAGTGAGGATTCTGGGTGTGCTGAAAAATAGTCTGTTGTAAAATAAAATCTGATTGTCGAACGCCTGCTGTGGTCTCCTCGTTGACTGTTTCTGCTGCCTGTCCTTCTACCACTCCATACCGTCACAATTCATTAGACCAATACTGGATTTCAGACCTCTGTACCATCAGAAAATACGGATGAATTCTGTCTCTACGGCGACACGGTAAAACAAATTTTACCGAGTCCACAGTCCTTCCCCAACATGCATAGAGCCACTGTTGGCTGCAGCAAAATATTCCAGCAGACTCATCTCCAAAATGCATAATCAACCTCACTGTGAGATAAAAATTGGGTTCAAAATAGTTCATATTCATCACATAATTATGCTCATAATTTTGGTAAGAACAAGTTCCCAATGACACAGCATGATCAGTGTACCCCCACTCGCTCCCCCCCGCCCCCCCCCCCACAAAATACTACTGACCTCAAAAATCAACATTTTACCTCATACAGCTGATTAGAAAATAATGAGGAAGAAGAAAGACAAAAAAGACGTGAATTTTGCACTTCCATATCAGCCTCTCGTGGCAATGCCTCCATGGCTGACCAGTGGCCGTTTCCAACCGCTAGAGTACAACAACATACACATGATTTACATGATTACATGATGGCAATCACCTTGTCAAGCCAAATGATGATGACATACACCTCCTATTCTCTTCCTGTAAACCAGAAACAAACAAAAAATGCACATGAAGTAAGAGGGCACTCTTTAGTGGGCAAAGATTTGTTACATTTCAAAATAGTTACGACAATTATGTTTTGCTGAGAAAAAAATTACTGTCACAAATTTGAAGTACCACTAATTCAATCAATAAAATGATATTTATTTGGTACAATCCAGGAATATGGCACAAATCCAAAATACTGAAGCCCCTCACCGGTCAAAAATAATTGGACGTGCGTTTATTATACTAGCAGAAAACATAAGCCCATCAACCTGTACTTGTTATAAACATAATCTGTGTCAGCTGAACCACTTCACCACTAAATGAAAGTACCAAATAAAAATGTCTGGTTTGCAACTGCATGATTCTAATATTCTTTCTACTATTTGTTGGAACAATATTGGATTTCAGAGTGTACAATCAGAAAATCCTGACAGAAAAAAATGGATGAATTCTGTCTCTACGGCGACACGGTAAAACAAATTTTACCGAGTCAACATTCCTTCCCCAGCATGCTCAGAGCCGTCATTGGCTGCTGCAACATATTCCAGCAGACTCATCTCCAGAATGCATAATCAACCTCACTGCGAGATAAAAACTGGGTTCAAAATAGTTCATATTCATAATTTTGCTCATAATTTTGGTAAGAACAAGTTCCCAATGACACAACATGATCAATGCACCCACACACAGATACAAACAAACAAACAAACAAACAAAAACTACTGACTTTAAAAAATCAACATTCAACTGAATACAGCTAATTACAAAATAATCAAGATAAAAAAGACTTGTGGATTTTGTACTGCCATGTCAGCCTGCATTTTGTCTAAACCTGTACAAACTTTGCTCTTTGCATAAGAAACAACAGAACACCAATCTTTTTTAAGCGGCAGGAAAATTGTATCTAATCCATCATATCCAGCAAACTCAAGTCAACAGAAGTAACAATTTGGTTCATAGCTCAAGACATACTACAGTCAACAGCAAACAGAACCATCTCAAAATAGCCAGCAACAAACATATATCCACATCCACGTTTCACTCATCTGCAGCTAACCAAAAACATTTATGGTAAGTTCACCAAAACTCCTTTGTGGATGTCTCTGCTCAAAAAGTACAAGAACAAATAACAATTAATCAAACTGCAAGTAGTTTTGGGTCATTATTATGGCACACATAAAAAGGGTTGAAGAGGATTTAGAAGAACGAAAAATGTTGAATGAAATGCAAGTGTATACTGCAAGTGGTATACAGTTTAAGTATAACTATCACCGCTCCAAATGTTTGACATTGATAACATATGCAGAGTCATTGAGAATCACACTTAGATTTGTGCTACTGCTAAATAACTCCACAGCCCTAAGCATGGCCCAAAACCTATCAATAATTACAGACACATTTTTTTGTTCAACATTCAAGTCAAAAAGGTTTTCTGCTTTGTTGCAATTTACACGCAACAGGTTTTTGATGCACACTTGCATTTTCAACACTCTATTGGTGTGAAAGTCATCCGGGCTATCTGAATGTTTGACACAGGCTTCATGTTGAAGAACCGACTCCAATTAAGGGATGCAGAATTGTCAGTCGCTATGATCAAGTACAGGTCTTCTCCCATCTCAAGGTACTTCTGCGCCAGCTGAGAAAAGATTACTTTGGCGTAGCCTTTTCTGCGGAACTCTGGCTGAATGTAGAGCATTCCCATGCCACCATAGCTTTGTCCCAACAAGTGTCCAACATGCTGACCACTATCCGTTGTCATCACAATAGACGGATGGTGTTCTACAAGGTGTCGGATGAACATCTCTGTGTGCTCTCCAGAGAACCTCCATGTTGAGTGTACAATGTGAATATAGTCCTCTGAAACTGGCTGGATCTTCATTCCTTCTGGCACAGGTCTGTGAAAGAAAAGTTCAGAATCAATGCAAACATACTGTACAATTCAGAGTGCATTGGGTGACGTTAACTTGATTTTTTTCTTCTTCAGGCAAGCAGTTCAGGTTGTTTAATTGGCCAGAACATTAGACACGTCATAAGAATTTTTGGAACGTGTATAGAATTAGAGTGCATTTAGTTAGTTAGTTTTTAACACCCTGTCAACCACACAGGGTCATCTCAGGACAATCAGACTCTGTCATAAGCAAATGCACATTTCAAAACTCTTCTCATAGACTCTCTTTACTGGAGTCAAATCGACAAGATCAATCCATACACAAACAAAAAAGCAAAACATAAACACACAAACATCAAACATTTTTTTTAAGTTAGTGCCTTCAACATTGCCCTTGTTTCTTTCAGTGTTGTCCTTGTTAACAAAGCACATACAGTAGGAGTTGCTGGTTTATCAATTCCAGATTAAAGAATGTGGAAAGTTATTAAAATTGTTGTGTATTTGTTTCTCCTGTTTTGCTGTAAGCCCTAGTGCACTATGGAAAGCTTTGGTAGTTCTAACAGACCAGTTTGAATGTTATCTGCTGGTGGAAAAACAGGGTTGAGACTGTTCCAAACATATCACATTAGTGATCACTTCCTGTTATGTCCTGATGATACCTTCGTGTGTGGAGCTGACTGGACATAAAACGAAAAGCTTGAAAAAGAAGAATCAATTGACAACTATAAAACCACCAGGAAAGACTGATTCTGGACAGCATCATGTTGAGTAAGTACTTACACTGGTCTAATATCCCGTGGTGGTGTTTTCATCAAAAAACCTCGGATAAGTTGAAAAGATGTCCCCATCTCTTGTGACAATGCCTTCAAGGCTGACCAGTTGCCTTTTCCAACCTCTAGAGTACAACAACAAAATACACATTATTCATATACACACAATTTATATACACATGATACACATAAAAAACAAGGTTCTGAATACACATGATTCATATACACACTATGGCAGTCACCTAGTGAAGCCAAATGATATGACGCACATATATTCCTTTACTGTAAACTAAAAGTGGCATGCAAGTCAAAAATGCCCCCAAAATGAAGGTAAAAAAATATCTAAAACTCTGTCCAAGTTTTTAACGACAATACTCAAAGTTATGCAGTTTGGGTTTTGCCGTTTGTTCACCATTTTTAAACGCACATTTATAGTGGAAAAATACAAATAATTTTAAATATGACTTGCTGTCCAACTCATCGTTTTCAAAGAGTTTTTCCAAGAACTATAGAAGCAAAAGTATGCATAAACAATAAAACAAAAAGTGCACAGATTATCTCACTTTACAGTTACTGAAAAGTGGGTTGTACGTGATACATTGCCTGTGAACTTAGCAAGAATTTAGCAAGCAAACATGATCAGCAGCTCTTTTTTTTTTAACTTGCAGGCATCCATGTAACCTTAAAATAAGGTCAAGGTCATCAGAAACTTCTTGTCCCTAAGAAATGAAAAGCACATAATGAAAAATAAAAAGATCTTACTTAAACAGTGTCCAAGAAAAATCCAACACTGGTTCTGTCAAATCAGGTATTGCCTCAAATGGAGACTTTCAGCATACCACTGCCAGTCAAAAACAGTATTACGCCCATGATTTAGTCAAAACTTGCATTTGCAAACAGGCCTACTAAGAACAAGAATCTCATGTCCTCAAATATGCTGCTGCTGTGACCCTCATACAAGATTCAGATCACAGGAAGTGGTATAAACTGTAAATCTCAGTACTGGCATTAACTCCATTGCCCGATGTTTGATGATGGCAACACTCATACAGTCCCCCCCCCCCCCCCCAAATCAAAACATTAAACCTGTGCCACGGCCACATCGCCAGAATTAAAACATATATTAAACGTGTTTCATTCAGGCAATGTTGTGTTACAATTCACATTCTGTCATACCATGGAAACACAGGAGATAAAATTTATGTGTTTGCACATACAGGGTTTTCAGCAGAACACAAAGTAACCAACTCTAGTTCATCCTTGTACAGCAATATATACGTCTCTAAATTTAGGTTACTAACTGCATGGTCATATGGTGTGCCACAGGCCAGTCTCACACTGACCATTACGTACACTAACGGAGGCTTCGGGTTCTTTCTTCTTCTTTTTCCATGTAAGTCGACGGTCCCCTCTTTTAAGACCATGTTCTAATTATTTTAAAGGACGGTCTTTTGTCAGAGGTCTTTTCATATGGTATAAAAGGTTTCAAGACACCTCTCAGTGTCTCACAGCACTGACCAATAAACTCTGTGGGCTTGCTCCAGTCAATGCAAAGGCTCTTGTCTTTCAGCAGTGCAGTCAGTGCTTCATCAGTCACCCCAAACACACCTGGCACCTTATTGCTGTAAAAGTCTCTGCACTTCAGCTGTAAAAATAACAAATAAAACAATACACCCAGCATTATACTATTTTTTTCTTTTCTTTTTGTCAATAGCTAGATTAGTGAAGAATCAACACACATGGGAGTTAATTAGCGCTGGAAAGTTGTCACACAAACACAACAAAGACCCGAGTTGCCTATGGTAACTCTTACTAGAATTGTGTTTACTCGCAAGCCAGGTGAGAGTTACTGTAGGCGACTCGAGTCTTTGTTTTTGTGTTTGTCTGATGTCTCTCCAGCAGTAACTAACTCCCTTGAGTGTTGATTCTGCACGGGCACCTTGGGCCCCAATCTGTTTCAGATTGTAGCTAGATTGTAGCTAGATTAGTGCTTTTGCTGTCTCTTGTCTATTGGGCGGTTCAGTGAAGCTGGCTTGTACGAGTGAATACCTTTTGTAATCTTTCACGTAGGAAGTCGCGAGAGGTAGCAGCGTCACTTCCGGGCCGATTTCTGAGTAGGCGTTGCTTCACGCTGTGTGTAACAATGGAAGTTGAACCTAGAACTGCGATGCAGTACAAATGCCAACACTGTTGCAGTTGCAAAAATTACCGGGGAAAGGGGATGGAGGGTGGGGGAAAAAAGTGTCTTTGCGTCGTTTTTTGGCTGACCAGAAAAATGCGTTTTGGTAAGCCATGAAGCACTACCGACGACGAACAACAAGTTATTGCTTGTTGCCAGACACATTCTGACTACGCACATCCAAAAATGGCTTTAACGTTGGCAGATTAAAATTAGCAAATACACTGTCACCGCCTTCCATTGTGAAGAAAGTACGCACCGGAAGTAAAAGCAACCAAGGGACTTAAACCATGCCGGGCAAAAGTCAAGGGAGTTAACAACCCCCAGCCCAATACTTCTGTAACAATTTACAACATATCTGATTACTGGTACACAATTTCCTTCCGAGAACAGCCTCAAGAAAAGCTTAAGCTCAGAAAACTGCTGCTTTGGGGAACTTCGTTGCACGAAGGAATTCTTGAGAAGCCGCTATTCAACCATAAAGTTGTCCAGCATACATGCTCAATTATAATTAATAGACATATTTTTCTCATGTCGGAGAATGACTTGTAGAATGCAGCGAGTCTGTGTAGACCAAAGAATAGCGCCATACAAAAGTGATCAATTATTATCAACTGATATATATGCTGGGCCCTCTTGCCACTGGTGTTCATAACCAATGTATAACCAATGTATGTGTGATATTTAATTTTATACAGGTGCTGATATCAAAATGTCCTCCAAAACCATTTATTTATTTTGGTATTGAAAATGTTACTATAGGAATGAGTAGTCACTGAGTACAAAATTGAAAATACTATTATATATATATATGTTTTAGACACGTGTTATTTATGTGTTATACCTGCTTCTGTTTTTAATGTGTTCAGCTTAATTTAACTAAACTGTTAATGTGGCAGAGCTGGTGTGAGTGAAGAAAAAGTTCCGTTTAATTGTTACGATTATAACGGACAATGAAGTAATTTGAATTTGAGTTGGCAATCCTGACCTCCATCCCACAGATCGTGATAGATTGCACGCATAGAAAGGTGGCGTATGTCTAAGAGTGTGTATGTGCGTGTGTTTCATGACTTAAAATCATTGAGATATGTTCTTCATTGTGCAATCGAACGACAGCTTTAATTTCCTGCTGGGCTATGATGAATGAAGTATATTGTTATCATTACTGTTAGAGCCACTCCAACACTGATGCCAGCAGCAAAATGAACTAGAAAATGAAACAAATGTTCAGCATAAAGGGCAGAGAAGCCCAATCACCGGACCCTCACCTGTCCACCTGTGGGATCCACTCTGGCGGCGACGGCTTCAGGGTCTGGCCACCTGTCCACAAAGAAGTCGAGGTCGGGAAACTTGCCCGTCAGGTGACTCTTCAGATCTCCGTGCAACTGTCACAAAAACCAGTCCACTGTGACACCACAATTACCTAGACTACCCAATCTCCCAATCTCCACCACAAACTCCAAGTACTGATTTACAATTGGTTGAATCGAGACGGAACTTTTTCTTACCAGAGGTGGATGTGTCTCATGTTTACGTGCATGCTTTGGCGCTAGGTTGCTTCTACAGTCTTATTAGTACCCGAACCTTTTCGGAGAGTGCTGACCGCGTCTGTGGACAGCTGCGCGGAGATAAAGAGTGCCCCTTCAGTGGCATAACTAAATCTGCCAGATTTTGGAGGAAGGTGCCGGAAAGCGATGCTCGGAGTGTGTCCCCAGCATAGCTTCTGCTTTCTCTAGCTTTTTATAGTCTCACTGAGGAATTGATGCCACCTTTTAAACTACACAAAGTACAAGTGGGGAAGTACTGAAATCATTTGTGGTGTTACTAATGTTAGTGTCGGTTTTTGTCCTGTTGTTATTGGTGGTGGTTTTCTTGTGTGTGTGTGTGTGTGTGTGTGTGTGTGTGTGTGTGTGTGTGTGTGTGTGTGTGTGTGTGTATTGTTGTTGTTGCTGTTGCTGTTGTCAAGTTTTTGCTGTTGTTGTGTGGGTGGGTGCGCGCGTGTGTGTGGGTATTTTCAGGGGGGGGGGGGGGGGGCATTTGTTGTTGCTTTTTTTCGGGGGGGGGGGGGGGCGAGGGTGAGAGACAGCATACTAATTTCATGGAACTAGACATGAAACGTTCAAGCTCTGGACTTTGTTTCACAATGCTGCACACTGCTAAGCTACACACTGCTAGTAGTAGTACAGTGGAACTCTTATAATTCAAAAGCTTAGTATGGTGAAAGACACTCCTCTTTCACTAGCTCAGGACCACTTTTTCTGAACCTGATATTGATATTTTCATGTAAATAAAACCCTGACAAGCCCATACTTTACCTTCAGTTTAAAATATGTATCATTTTGACGCAGGTTCAATTTCCCACCTGGCAAAGGATTCCCCCTCCTTCTGCAAAAGTACGATGTGTTCTCCAAATTCAGAAGCAGTCTGGTAAAGGTGTGTTGGAAAATATACACGCAGACGACAAAATGTTCAGTGTGACGTCATGACAATAAGAGTGTCTTCCCTTTACGCCCTTCAATTAAACGAAAGAAAGAAAGAAAAAACAGAAGGAAAAAGAAGAAGAAAAAACAAACATTTAGTGCACTGCTCATTTTGCATAGGCTATTTGAATTTTTAACTTTAAAAAGTCTTTTGATGTTTGCATTGTGGAAACAAACTAACCGTCAGTAACACATGGTGTCCACGAAGCTAAAAGTGTGTTTTACTTTTAGTTTTTTTAACAGTGCTTACTAACACACAATCGGGTATGTTACTGTACCTTGAAACTGTGGGGAAGATACCTTCTCAGCCATGGCAGTAACTGGGGAAGAGCTGACTTTGACAATTTCAGTACCATTTTGTTTCCTGCAAAGATTATCTGTAGTAAACATTAGAAACTCAAAACTGGTCAAACTGATTTACACCTTCCCGCAGCAGGAAACAGCTGCGACAAACGCAAATTGGCACGACAAAACATTTGTCGCGACAAACATATTTTGTCGTGACAAAACCTTTGTCGTTACAAATATTTGTCGCGTAATGTGAATTCGGTAGCCGTCGTCGGTAGTGCTTCATGGCTTACCAAAAGCAGATGCGGGCAGAGGATCAAATACAGGACCAGGAATAGCGAAACCGGTTGCTCCATTCCATCACTCGTATCGGGCAGCACTAGCGGTCAACAATCTTCTCCAGACATTTCACCGAAGACTTCTTCAAATATGGTAAGTTTTGGGTTGTTCGTAAGTTCTCGTATAAACTGCTAATTAATACAGCTCAGTGTTGTGTGTCAGTGTGAAGCGATATGTCCATATTTTCTGACATCAGGGGGGTAGCGTAAAAACAAACAAACAAACAAAAAAAGAACATTGCACTCTGTTGACATACACTTCAGCAGCATGGGTGTGTACAGTTAATCAATGCATTGTTCACTGAATTTGTTCAGATTTAGACTGAATTATAGGTGGTAAAGTGTCATTATTCTCTAACAGTTTGCCACCTATAATTTAGTCTACGTCTGAACAAATTCAGTGAGTAATGCATTAATAGTACACACACACGCTGCTGAAATGTATGTGAACAGACCATATATATATATGTAATGGAGTGGAGTGGCAGAAGGACAGGACACAGGCAGCGGAGTCAGCAAAATGGAGACCACAGCAGGCGTATGGCAGCAATCAGGTTTTATTTGCTCAGCCGCAGACAATTTTCAGCACACCCAAAATCCTCACTCGCACGCATAGATAAGAGAAGGGCGCGGGCCGCAGGGAACACACGCTATCGCTACAGCAAAATCGCCCCTCTGGACCACAAAATGGCTGACAACTGTGTTTCCTTGGCCCGGACAAATACACTTTCCTCTACAATAACTAAACCAACTAAAACATCAAAAACATCAAATGAAAGCTACAATTACAATCTTTTAAACTGTATAAACAAAATGTACACACATGACTTATTTTATTTGCAACAAGAGTGGGAAGTGTGGCTTGTGCCTGTCTATAAACAGATTCGTACAACTAAATCACAACTAACACAATGTACAAAATATAACTGTCACTAAAACTTACATCAGAATAAAGATACGCTCCCACGGTTAAAACGGTACATAACAATTACAATACAACGCTCTGTAAGAGAAGCAAGACACATTCAAAGACTAGCATTAAAACAATCGGCGCGAACTTTCGCCTGGGGCGCGTTATCTTAGTCGCAGCAGCGCTGATAGTGATATTAAGTAGTCTATGAATACAACTTAGCTCCTACAGTACACAATACTTAATAAATTAATTTCAACCCAAAATAAACACTAAACATGAAGTCAGCTAAGCAAAACACTATACGACAAAGCATTGATCGACACAGAATTACTTTAATCGAATCAAAACGTTTCACTACTATTCACTAGTACTGAAGAAAGCGCGCCATGCAGACGACGGCTATAAAAAGAATGGACCTAGAGAGGCATCGGCTACTAATTAAGCTCGATCATGCGTCTAAATAAACGTTAGATAAAGATGCTAAGATGCCAAAATATACATGGCTTGGTACATAAAAAGGACTACGTGAACAAAGAGTAGGTAAACAAACATATATATATATGTGTGTGTGTGTGTGTGTGTGTGTGTGTGTGTGTGTGTGTGTGTGTGTGTGTGTGTGTGTGTGTGTGTGTGGTCAGTGATCAGTGGAATGTAAAAAGTTGGTACTAGGAATGCTGCACTTACATTAAGTTACAATGCTTTACTCATCACACCACAGACTTGGTAAAAGCTTTGGTGTTTAACATGCTTGTCTGTGTTCTTGTGAATTTTGGGGGCGGGGATAGCTCAGTGGTTAGAGCGCAGGACTCGTGATTGAAAGGTCGCGGGTTCGAATCCCTGCTGGAACGGCGGGAGAATTTTCTTCTCCAGGGGCGACTTTCTGTGCTGACTCTTATTTCGGTATCCGTTCCACCCCCGTGTTACCACAGTAGCACGTAAAAAAATCCCGGTCATTCTGCCAAAAGTGCAGGTGGCAGGTTACAGCTAAAACACGCATACACCTTACGTATGTGGCTTTTATTGAACCGTGCTTCGGCATTGGTCACAACTTGTCCCTAATATGTCAAATGACATCTGAGGACATTAAGCATCAACTCATCAACATCTTGTGAATTTCAACCATCAATAATCAGTTGAAAAACTTCTTCGGGTGTTTTTCCTTTTTTTCTCTTTTTTTCTTTTCATTTTTTTCTTTTCTTTTCTTTCTCTCCTTTATTCGAATTCCTCCTATTGGTGGGACTCTTCTTGTGATACCGCTTGCTGTCCCCTGGCCACTCTGGGATTTTGATTTTTTTTCCCTCTCCTTTCCCATTCCTTTTGCTAAGTCTGGGCATATTCGTAATGCATTGTTTAGTATGTACACCTGTTACTTGTGTGTTAGATCCCCTTCCCTCTTAATACTGCCAACCCTTAG
>OY757557.1:10853432-10860932 GCA_963584105.1 Alviniconcha strummeri
TTGTCCCAAAATGATTCGAATACCTCAATAAACCTGACGACTAATGTTCATCCACCCATTAGACGCGACTGTCCGAACACATGGTGGTGTTGTCATATATGTAAAAAATAATTTGTTCTGCAAACCACGTCCGGATTTACAAGTAAAATAATGGTTTGGAAGCAGTATGGGTAGAAACAAAAATAAACCAAGAGAGTGTGTTAGTTCGTTCCCTTACCGCCCACCGAATTCTAGAGCTAACTACTGGGAGCTGATAAACGACAGTATCCGCAAGGCCAACAACTGACTTTTTTAATAACCCTTCACAACACCTAATGGACATCCTAAATGTGCACCAACTTTTCCAGCTTACAAACTCAGCAACTAGGATTACAGAATCAACAAGTTCGTATTTAGACCTAATCGTGACGCAAAGTCCACACATAGTGAGCCGCACAGAGGTTCTTCCTGCCATATGCAGTGACCACAGCGTCCCTTGCGCATACATTAGAAACACTGTGATTAAAAACAAACCATTTAAAAAAAAATATATATATATAACTACAGTAAACTGGACTCAGACACATTCTGCAGTTTACTCACTTATGTTAACTGGACAAACATCATTAAAAATAACACAATAGATTTAAACGCCGCCAACTTCATTGATACCTTTTTTTTTTTTTTTTTTTTGAAATTGCTAAACAATGTATGCCAGCTAAATCAATCTTAGTCCGCCAGAGAGACGCGCTATGGATAAATAATTAAATTCGTGTATTGATAGAAAAAATCACACACACACACACACACACACACACACACACACACACACACACACACACACACACACACACACACACAATCACAAAAAAGGCAAAACAATGTAATCGAGAAGCCGACTGGAGAAAATTACGCCAATTCAGAACTTTCGTGTTTTGACCTAATCATGATGCAAAGTCCATACACAGTGAGTCGCACAGAGGTTCTCCCTGCCATATGCAGTTACCACAGCGTCCTTTGGGCATACATTAGAAACACTGTGATTAAAAACAAACCATTAAAAAAAAAATCTACAGTAAACTGGACTCAGACACATTCTGCAGTTTACTCACTTATGTTGAATGGACAAACATCACTGAAAATAACACAATAGATTTAAACGCCGCCAACTTCACTGACACTTTTTTTTTGAAATTGCTAAACAACGTATGCCAGCTAAATCAATCTTAGTCCGCTAGAGAGACGCACTATGGATAAATAATTAAATTCGTGTATTGATAGAAAAAAAAAGGTAATCGGGAAGCCGACTGGAGAAAATTACGCCAATTCAGAAATTATGTGATATTAAAAATCAGACATAGGAAAAGTGAGTTCTTAAAGGAACTGGACAGAAAAGCATCCGACCAAAACCTTTTTAGACCGAAAGACTGGTGGAGGTTGGTCCAGGCATTTTTGAAAAAGAAGAGTATAGATCATCATGAAATTCCTCCAACAGACTATAACGGAATGGTATACTATTCAAATAAAGAAAGGGCAAACATTTTCAATGACTTCTTTATTAAACAGTCAATTCTAGAACACGAAGATGACACACCACGAGACCTCCTTCAGCTAGATTGTCAACTTAACGACATTGCATTATCAGTTTCTGAAGTAAGCAATATTATCTAAAACTTAGATAAAAGTAAAGCCACCGGTCCCGACCAAGTCCATAATAGATTACTTATTGCCGCCTCTTCTATCATTGCTGAACCTCTTACTATACTGTTCAACAGATCTCTCAGTGAAAGCAAGTTTCCTGCTATTTGGAAAGTTTCTCAGGTTAGCCCCCTACACAAAAAGGGGCCCAAGGAGTTTTGTAACAATCATCGCCCCATTTCTTTGTTAAGCTACTATGGCAAAGTGTTTGAAAAATGTATTTATAAGCATGTGTTCAACTTCCTACAATATTATTACACAATCACAATCAGGATTTATTCCACGTGACTCCACATTAAATCAATTAATTTACATCTATAATGATTTATGTACATCTTTTGATAAAGGAATTACTACGCAGGCGTTTAATCTTGACATATCCAAAGCATTCGACCGCATGTGGCACAGATTCCTGCTACCAAAACTGGAAGCAGTCGGCATTAGAGGGAAATTACTTAACTGGTTTCGGGACTATTTATCATGTCGCATGCAGGCTATTATAATTAAAGGGGAGAAGTCCGATTTTAAGAGTGTATCAGCAGGAGTCCCACAAGGCTCTGTGCTCGGCCCTCTTCTGTTCTTGATTTATATCCGTAATCAAGTTATCTGCGGACGACACTAGTTTGTCCTTGGCACTGAACAACCCCGACTCGCGTGCCGAAATACTAAACCATGACTTATAAACAAATTAGTGAATAGGCCAAAAAAAAAAAAAATAAAAAAATAAAAAAAATAAATGGAAAGCTAGATTTAACGAAGAAAAAACTTAACAACTAAACTTTACTAGAAGTCAAAATCAAAATCAACAACTCACTTTTGGCAGCACAACTCTAAAAGACACACCATATCACAAACACCTGTGAGTAATCTTACAAAACAACTGTAGATGGGATGAAAACATTAGGTCTGTCATAAACAAGTATGTTAATTTCCTGTCTTCGATCTTATAAGTACAAAATAAGCAGAAAAGCGTTAGAAACTATGTACAAACCGTTCATCTTCCCACATTTTGTTATGCTGATGTCATCTGGGATAACTGCACCGACACCCCATCAAAATGCTAGAGAACCCGCACCTAGAAGCTATAAGAAATATTATGGGAGGTATACGCGGAACTAGCCACCGGAAACTTTACGAAGAATCCGGATTCTGCACATTAAAAGAAAGAATAAAAAGGCATAAATTCTTGATGTTCCACAAAATTATACTAGGCCTGTGACCTCAATATATAAGTGACCTCTTGCCCCCTTTAGTCGCTCACATAAATCCATACCACAGACGTAGACCACTAGAAAGAAACGTTACTACATGCAAAACTGAACTTTATCGAAACTCCTTCATTCCATCTGCCATAGCTGAATGGAATTCCCTCCCCATTAGCGTACAACAAATACATGCAAAACTGAACTTTATCGAAACTCCTTCATTCCATCTGCCATAGCTGAATGGAATTCCCTCCCCATTAGCGTACAACAAAGTACATCTTTAAGTGTTTTTAAACGAGCATTGTCGTTGTCCGACCCTAAAGTTCCAGCTTATTACTACTTTGGAGAAAGAAGTGCACAATTCATTCACTGTCGCCTTCGCCTAGAAGTGAGTAACCTTAAAAATGATCTACTTAACCGCCGACATTGATTACATGTAAAAATGATCTACTTAAGCGCCGACCCAAAATGTTCTTGTGGTTATAAATTCTAAAGAAACGGCCGAGCATTACCTCCTTCATTGTCCTAACTATTCTAACATCCGCGTAAGGACAATACTTACCCTCCCTAGCGGCCAAACCGATATTAGAACACTACTGTACTGTAACTTAGACCCGCGACCTCCACAAAATAAACAGGTATTCCTAACTGTCCATGAATTCATTAAGTTATCGAAACGACTCTAAAGGTAGTAACTAGGAGAAAGACGTGCCGATTTTGAACCTATTGTTTTGATTATACAAATGACTGGCTGCCCACAAATCCTTCTGGACTTTGTTAACAATTAATGCTGCTGAGGAAAAATTGCTTCAGACTATCTTTCCCTCTCCTCATTCCCCCACCTGTCTCCACACTCCAGTTCTCTCTCGTTAGTATTTATTTAGTCCACCAGCCAGTCTATCTGACAGTGTTATGCTTTCTTCTTCTTCTTCTTTTTTTTTTTTTTTTTTTACTACAATTTGTTTTGACTTTCCTAGTGACTGTTCGTGTGTTTTTTTTTTGTGTGTGTGTGTGTGTGTGTGTTTCCCCCCCCCCCCCCCCAGGTTCTTTCTTCGTTTCCTTGTCGTTTTTGTTTCTGTTGCTGGTGCTGGTGCTGTTGTTTTTGTTACATCTCATTTATTATTTACTGTTAGCTAGGCGAAATTATTCGCCCGCCATACATTTGTATTTTTTTTTTCTTTTTTTCTCCAGCTGTATGCTCTCATCGCCCATAAGCTCTGAAAGCTTGTTGATGAGCACACAATAATTCACTGTGTCTTTAGTTTGTCTGCAATATATATAAAGCCACAAGGCTGGAATGAGTGAACTCAGAGCTCAGGAGACGTGTGCAAGTCGAGGTAGCCGTCCGGGGCTCCCTGTCCCTGATAGTCTTTAGTACAGTACGTGTCTGTGGCCGTAAAGCAACAGTTTAGTTCTAACGTGAGTGGACTCACCGTAAAAAAGACGGTCTTTGAGCGAGACTGAGTGCCGGGCCGACTAAGTCACCTCAGTGAAGACTGCTGTGTTGAGCTGCCAAACCGACTGACTGACACTCTTCAACTGCTGCCACCTCAGTCGATCAGGACCAACTGCGTAACATGGAGACAGGCAAACCACACGAAATGAGGTCAAGAACGACGACATAACAACCGCGCATTTGCATAAATGGCTTCGGTGTTTCCACTTCCTCTTCTAATTTTTATTTGCCGCTGTTATCGCGAGGTATCACAAGCGGCGGTCGGCAAAAGGCATTTTTGCGCAGCGAAAAGATGTTTGTGTGGGCGTAAGCTTGTATCTGTGTAGGTCAGTGGGGTATTTCAGCAGGCAGCCAATGCACGGACTGCAGGAAACCCGCCAACTTCTATATTTAGCCTAACCCCAAGTAATATGAGTAGGGGGTGCTCGCGCATCCGTAGGGCACAAGATTCAAGCCAAACTCCAAGCACTGGTTTACATCCTTCCTTCAAAAAAACTGCTCGTTAGCTGACAGTTTTCTGGACCCTATGGCGTAACTAAGTACTAGTTACGCCATAGGGTCCAGAAAACTGTCAGCTAACGAGCAGTTTTTTGTTCGTGCTCAAACTGTAGTAAGTTTGTTACAAACAACTCAAATAAAACAGGGCGTGTCATTTATAGCCGCCAAAAAAGTTTACACCGATGCAAATAAAGCCACAATCGTTTGAATCGAGACGGAACTCTTTTTCTTACCAGAGGTGGATGTGTCTCATGTTTACGTGCGTTCTTTGGCGCTAGGTTGCTTCTACGGTCATATTTGTACCCGAACTTTTCGGAGGGCGCTGACCGCGTCGGTGGACAGCTGCGCGGAGATAAAGAGTACCCCTTCAGTGGCATAACTCAATCTGGCAGAGTCTGGAGGTGGGTGCCGGAAAGCGATGCTCGGAGTGTGGATTCAAGCGTGCCTTTGTGGCTTCTTTCACTGTGAGCGCTCCAGCAGAAAGGTCAGTGGGGAATTGCTCCCGGGAAAAGATTTCCCACCTCCGACCCTCCACAATTACTGCTGGAGAGACCATCCTCTAGCCTGTCTTAGGCATTCTCGAAAGTTTCAGTAATATTTAGGCATTATAAGGCCTATTGCATAGTTAGACGGGGTCATATACACAACCAGGCTCTGGGGCGGCCTGCAACTAAGTCATATTTGTTCCCGCAGGCGCATGTTGTAGAGTAGTACATGTCAAGCTTTGTCCAGGGGTGAGTCAACACCACACTTTTCAGCATTGGTGCAGGGCACCTTGAAACCGGAAGGGTACATCACACTGAATGTGAGCTCTTCCAGGTAACCAGAGATACTATAGCAAGCACGCACACACACACACACACACACACACACACACACACACACACACACACACACACACACACACACACACACACACACACACACACACACCGTGGCGGCCGAATATCTGGTGAATGTATTGTAACCGGAATGTTAAAGAATAAAATTATAGATGGAATGACGGTGTAGATATATGAACCCTCTATAGCTGGTCACTGCATGGCACAGACCGGAAGTTTTGCTTGCCTGTTTGGTTGTAGCCCGCTCGCGCTGACACTCCGTTTTGTCACTCCGTTTCGCAGCGAGTTGGCAGTCCCTGTAGTGTGGTGTCTCTGATATAACCTAGCCTGCATTGGGTAAATCCTACTTCCCCTTCTCCTCACGAGGTTTGGGTTGGAGTAGCCGGCAGCTCAGGTTCCTTTTTTATATTTGTTACCAAGCTTGACATCGAGTAGCGTCAGCGCTTGTTTGAATACCTATTGGTCAGTAACTCGAGTGAGGGGGGTAGTCTCGATGTTTAACGAGACCGCTCATTCTTTCTTTGTGTGGGGTAGTTCGTGAGCGTCTGTTGCCCTGCCGAGTTGTTGTCACTGCTAAGTGGGTTGTATCGTGTACACGGATTATGTGTATCCAGCCTTTGTCCCGTTGCTGGCTGACATTACGTGGCTTTACTTTCTTTTCAGAAAGTGTTGTTGTTTTCTCTCTCTTTTCCCCTTCTTTTTCACCATGAGTTTTTTCATTTTTTATCTTTGGCTTATTGGCCATTTCATACCCGCTTGTTAGCTTGCCTGATTAGTGCAGCCATTTTGCATTTCTCTTGTCGTCTGCATTTGTTTACATCCCGATGCTTTGTCATCTGTAGTCCTGATTAGCGTTTTGCAGCCTTTGTTTTTCTAGATGGAAGCCGTCTGTTTGTCGTTGGCACAGTTATTTTTGCTCTGTGCTCTTATGACTGTAGTCCTCCACTCCTTTGTTGCAGACAATATAGTAGTCTATTAGAATGTTGTGATTTTTTTCTCTTTTTTTCCCTTCTCCACCTTATGCTTGCAGGTAGGCAACCGTTTGGGTTTTTGAGGTGGTTTCAGCTGTTGTGTTTCTTTCATTTGGTGTCTGCTTGCCTGATTAGGGCAGCCATTTTTCATTTGCCACAAGCATTTGTGTTTTGGTCTTTCTTTCTTTGCCACAGGCATTTGTGGTCTGTTCTTTCTTTGCAACAGGCATTTGTGTACAGTCTCTTTACTTTCACGGCCTTTTTTGCCGTAGGCATTCGTGTTAGACTTTTTGTGTTTGCCTTGTTAGCGCTTGTTTTAACCTTTTAGGCGTTGTTTTCCCAAAGGACAGTCCAGGGGAGACAATCCATTCAGTTAGGCGAATATGCTTTCTCTAATCTAACCAGTTACAAAAGTGTGAAAGCAATGCTCTTTGTACATATTAGTTTAGAAAGGAAAGAATGGATCTCATGTAATAACGTTTCCTGTATTATGTAAACTTACGTGTCAAGGTGTATAATTCACCGTGGCATGGCTTATGCCATTCACACTGAGATCTTGATAATCATGCTATTGATTACATGTCACAATACGTGGGCCCAACTGCAACCCCAGTGTCGATGTGAATTTATGGAAATGTATGAGAATGCAAGTGGAAATGACGTGTAGACAAGGTGGGAGTAATATCTCTTAGCATCATTAGGCTGGTGCATACACAAAGGGCTTGAGAGCCGGTTTGGCCTAGCGGTAAGGCGTTATAGGCTGGTAAGCAGAAGGGCCTGGGCTCGATTCCGCTTCGGCTCTCCTTTCTCTTCAAGAACGTTGTGGTTTGTGGACACAATCTTGAGACTTT
>OY757557.1:10865932-10875932 GCA_963584105.1 Alviniconcha strummeri
AATAATAATAGATAACTTTTATATAGCGCTATTCTCTGGTGTACCCAAACTCACTGCGCTTATGATAGTCAGAGGGCTGACCCCCGCAATCCCTGCAAACGAGTTTTTGACACCTGTAAATTCCAAAAGACTGATCAAACCTAGGAACCCAACGGACTTTAAGACAACAAATATAGTGATAGACCACGCAAGAAACAACTCTCACAGTTATAGACTAGATCCTTCAAAACTGCTGTCTATAGATATTCTTTCTTTCCCAGGACTATTATCGACTGGAACAACTTAGAACAGGAAATAGTTAGTAGCAAGACCTCACAAATCTCTCGCTGCCCCTAAAACATCGGGTGCTCCCCCCTTGTCCGCTGACGCTATTGGGCGATTCGGGCGGGGTTGTTAACTCCCTTGACTTTTGCCCGGCATCGCTTAAGTCCCTTGGCTGCTTTTACTTCCAGTGCGTATTTTCTTCACAATCGAAGGCGGTGACAGTGAATTTGCGAATTTTACACTGCCAACTTTAAAGGCATTTTTGGAGGCCCGTAGTCATAATGTGTCTGGCAATAAGCAATAACTTGTTGCTCGTGCTGCTGTTGTCTCTAGTGCGTGAAGGGATCAAATGTTGTCGAGCGATTCTGTGGCCACACAACTGAGAACGCTAGCAGGTTAGGTTTATAAACATGTCTGCGTTAATTACTTGCACGTGGCATCTCATGACTATCAGAAAGTGATCCAGCACACTGACACACACACATCCACTCGCTCACAGTATCGTTCTACCTTTTCTCGCTCTACTTCCATCTCTCTTTCAACACGAATTCAAGTGGAGAATGAAAGTTCCAAATATTATTGACTCAAATACATAAGTCACAAGCATGTCATAAGCAGACAAAAGAAGGTTTAGACGGCACAAAGGTTCGAAAAGCATATATAGCTAGGTAAACTTTATCTGGTTGTCTCATTCCATGAGAATTTAACGTAAACAACAATTAAGTCAACACAAAATCGTCCGTGCGGGTTACGAAAGTCTGAGCTACAAACCTGTGAAAAGCCAGTTCACAACCGGTGTATCATCAAAAACATCGCCTCACTTTATAATTTCTCATCAGGGTCTTACACTGAATTTATGGAAGAAAACTTTAAGGTATCTTCTAAGTCTGTGGATGGTGGAAGATGAAATACACAAGAGAATTATTTATGGGAAAAGTCAAACCAAAGCTAATCGCGGATTATCGCGGATCTGGCCTTTTCACATGATGTTAAATAGAAAATTCAAACCTGTTAATCGCGGATACGCGGAACAGGCCTTTTCTAACCAGTAAAATATAAGAACTCCATTAGGAGGTTTAGATCAGAATGAAAAAATGGAGCCAGGCTCGGATAATGAACCTGACCTCTCCGTCAGAACATCTGTAGCGAAACGCAGTTTAAGATTCAACACATCAGTCATGAAATGAGATTTAAAAAAATTATAACCAATATATCCGAAACAACTCGTGACTACCACGAAGCTGGCCCCTGTACCTAATCATTTAAGCGAACGTGAAGAATAATCAAACATCAGCGACGCCAGATCTTTCGGCAAGGTCAAACCATAAAAACTACAACAATCAAACAACAATAAAACATCAGTCAGGAACTAGGAAGATAAAAGACAGTCAAACCAACCTGTTGAATGTAGATTAAATTGAGCCAAAACACTAGTTGTACGAATGAAAAACTTTGACTTGGAGACTTAGAGACTGACTTGGAGACTGACCTACTCACCTAGACACTTGGCAAAGTGACTACAAAAGAGTGAGGGTGAGTGAGGGCGAGTGGTGCGGGGATTAAAAGGGAGGGTCTTTCATACCTTGAAAAATACGGCATCAGTGGCCCAGAATCTGCAATAATAATAAAAATTGTAACAGAAGAGGGAAGTCAGCTCTTCCATGCCCGTGCATGAACAGGGAGGCTTGTTGTCTACAGCTCGGCCAACTGACCGGCGCTAATTGGAACCATACTTTGATCAGTGGTTTCACACGGGAAAGGAGACTACTGCACCCCATGACCGCACTAAGACCCAGCACCAACGAACTATTGACTGAACTAAAAACATTCTCATCTTTTCAACTTCAAAACTTATGCAGACCATTTCACCAACAGTCTGACTAAAGTTGAACGTAGATTTAAAAAAAGAAGGGGATCGGTAACCCGATGTACTTTAATAGAAGGCTTTTCTCCACACTATAGGATGCCCCCAAACGCATTTTTTCTACGAACTCGCGATTTTCTGGTCAGCCAAAAAACGACACAAAGAAACTTTTTTTCCACCCTCCATCCCCTATCCACGGTAATTTTTGCAACTGCAACAGTATTGGCATTTGTACTGCTTCGCGATTCTATGTTCAATTTCCACTGTTATACACAGGGTGAAACAACGCCTACTTAGAAATCGGCCCGGAAGTGCGCTGCGACCTCTCGCGACGTCTTGCGCGAAAGATTACAAAAAGCATTCACTCTAGTAAACCAGCTTCACTAAATCGCCCATTACCCAAGATTGGGTCCTGTCAGCGTATCGCGCTTACACCAGTTGTAGTGCGCATCAAGATCAAGATCAGTAGACTGTTTCATATCAGCGATGCTACGATAAGATAACTTGCTCCAAGCGAAAGTTCATGCCGATTGTTTTGTTGCTAGTCTTAGAGTGTATCTTACTTCTCACACAGAACGTTGTATTGAAAGTGTTATGTACCATTTTAACCGTGGGAACGTGCACTTTATTCTGATGTAAGTTTTATTAGCACTAACATTTTGTACACTGTGTTAGCTGTGATCTAGTTATCTGAATCTGTTTATGGACAAGTGTATGCCATACTTGTAAATTATGCCTGTACATTTTGTTTAAGGTTTAAAAGGTTGTGATTTTAGCTTTCATTTGATGTTTTTCATGATTTCATTAGTTTAGTTATTGTTCAGAAAATTGTACTTGTATGGGCCAGTCAAACACAAATATCGGCCATTTTGTGGTCCAGAGGGCCGATTTGATTGTAGTGAGAACGTGTTTTCCTTGCGGCCCGCGCCGCCCTATTAAGTGTACGTGCGAGTGAGGATTCTGGGTGTGCTGAAAAATTGTCTGCTGTAAAATAAAATCTGATTGCCGAACGCCTGCTGTGGTCTCCTCGTTGACTGATTCTGCTGCCTGTTCTTCTACCACTCCATACCGTCACAATTTATTAAAACAGTACTGGATTTCAGACCTCTGTACAATCAGAAAATACGGATGAATTCTGTCTCTAGGGCGACACGGTAAAACAAACTTGACCGAGTCCGCAGTCCTTCCCCAGCATGCTTAGAGCCACCATTGGCAACATATTCCAGCAGATTCATCTCCAGAATGCATAATCAACCTCACTGTGAGATAAAAATTGGGTTCAAAATAGTTCATATTCATAACATAATTATGCTCATAATTTTCGTAAGAACAAGTTCCCAATGACACAACATGATCAATGCACCCACACACAGATACAAACAAACAAACAAAAACAAAAACCTACTGACTTCAAAAATCTACATTTTACTGAATACAGCTAATTACAAAATAATCAAAATAAAAAAGACTTGTGGATTTTGTACTGCCATGTCAGCCTGTATTTTGTCTAAACCTGTACAAACTTTGTTCTTTGCATAAGAAAACAACAGAACACCAATCTTTTTTAAGCGGCAGGAAAATTGTATCTAATCCATCACATCCAGCAAACTCAAGTCAACAGCAGTAAAAAAAATTGGTTCATAGCTCAAGACATACTATAGTCAACAGCAAAGAGAACCATCTCGAAATAGCCAACAACAAACATATATTCACATCCACGTTTCACTCATCTGCAGCTGACCAAAAACGTTTGTGGTCAGTTCACCAAAACTCCTTCGTGGATGTCTCTGCTCAAAAAGTACAAGAACCAATAACAATCAATCAAACTGCAAGTAAAGTTTGGAGTCATTATTATGGCGCACACACAAAAATGGTTGAGGAGGATTTGGAAGAAAGCAAAATGTTGAATGAAATGTAAATGTATACTACAAGTGGTATAAAGTTTAAGTATAACCATCACCGCTCCAAATGTTTTGACATTGATTACATTTGAAGAGTCATTGAGAATCACACTTAGATTTGTGCTACTGCTCAATAACTCCACAGCCCTAAGCATGGCCTAAAACCCATCAGTAATTACAGACACACATTGTTTTCCACATTCAAGTCGAAAAGGTTTTCTGCTTTGTTGCAATTTAAACGTAACAGGTTTTTGATGCACACTTGCATTTTCAACACTATTTTGGTGTGAAAGTCATCCAAGCTATCTGACAGTTTGGCAAAGGCGTAAGGTTGAAGAACCGATTCAAATTTAAGGCTGCAGAATTATCAGTCTCTACGACCGTGTACAGGTCTTCTCCCATCTCACGGTACTTCTGCGCTAGCTGAGAAATGATGATTTTGGCGTAGCCTTTTTCGCGGAACTCTGGCTGAATGTAGAGCATTCCCATAGTACCATAGCTTTGTCCCACTAGGTGTCCAACATGCTGACCACTATCTGTTGTCATCACAATGGACGGATGTTGTTCTACAAGATGTCGGATGAACATCTCTGTGTGCTCTCCAGAGAACTTCCATGTTGAGTGTACAGTGCGAACATAGTCCTCTGAAATCGGCTGGATCTTCATTCCTTCTGGCACAGGTCTATTAGAAAAGTTCAGAACCAATGCAAACATACTGTAAAATTCAGAGTGCATTGGGTGACGCTATTTTTTTTCTTTTTTTTCTTTTCTTTTCTTCATGCAAGCAGTTTAGGGTGATAAATTGGCCAGAACATTAGACATGTCGCAAAGATTGTTGGAAGGTGTATAGAATTTTGTCAGAGTGCAATTGGTTAGTCAGATTTTAACACACTGTCAACCACACAGGGTCATTTCAGGACAGTCAGATTCTGTCATAAGCAAATGCACATTTCAAAACTCTTCTCATAGACTCTCTTTACTGGAATCAAATCGACAAGATCAATCCATACACAAACAAAAAAGCAAAACATAAACACACAAACATCAAACACAATTGTGTTTAAGTTAGTGCCTTCATCATTACTCTTGTTTCTTTCAATGTTGTCCTTGTTAATAAAGCACATACAGTAGGAGTTGCTGGTTTATCAATTCCAGATTAAAGAAAATGGAAAGTCATTAACGTTGTGTATTTTTGTTTCTCCTGTTTTATGTAAGCCCTAGTGCGCTGTGGAAAGCTTTGGTAGTTCTAACAGACCAGTTTGAATGTTATCTGCTGGTGGAAAAACAGGGTTCAGACTGTTCCAAACATATCACATTAGTGATCACTTCCTGTTATGTCCTGATGATATCTTCGCACGTGGAACTGACCGGACGTAAAACGAAAAGCTTGAAAAAGAAGAATCAATTGACAACTATAAAACCACCAGGAAAGACTGATTCTGGACAGCATCATGTTGAGTAAGTACTTACAGGGGTCCAAAATCCGGTGTTGCTTTTAGCAAAAAGCTTGGGTTATAGTGAACAGAGTTCCCCATCTCTTGTGCCAGTGCCTTCATGGCTGACCAGTGGCAGTTTCCAGCCGCTAGAGTGCAACAACAACAACAAAATACACATTATTTATATACACACGATTTATGTACACATGATACACATGGGGAAAAAACAAAAAACAAACAAACAAAACAAGGCTGACAATACACATGATTCATATACACACGATGGCAGTCACCTTGTGAAGCCAAATGATATGACGCACATATATTCTCTTCCTGTAAACTAAAAGTTGCATGCAAGTAAAAAATGCCCCCAAAATGAAGTTAAAAATATCAAAAACTCTGTCCCAGTTCTTACTGACAGTACTCAAAGTTAAACAGTTTGGGGTTTGCCGTTTGTGCACCATTTTTAAACAAACATTTATAGTGGAAAAAATACAAATAATTTTAAATATGACTTGCTGTCCAACTCATCGTTTTCAAAGAGTTTTTCCAAGAACTACAAAAGCAAAAGTATACATAAACAATTAAAAAAAATTAAAAAATGCACAGATCATCTCACTTCATAGTTACTGAAAAGTGGGTTGTTCACGATACTCTGCCTGTGATCAAACAAGAACTTAGCAAGCAAACATGATCAGCAGCTTCTTTTTTTCTTCTTCATATTCTTCTTCTTCTTCTTCTTCTTTTTTAACTTCGAGGCATCCATGTAACCTTAAAATAAGGTCAAGGTCATCAAAAACTTCTTGTACCTCATAAGGACATTAAGTCCAACATCATCATCAGAGGTGAAAGGCACATAATGAAAAATTAAAAGATCTTGCTTAAACAGTATCCAAGAAAAATGCAACACTGGTTCTGTCAAATCAGGTATTGCATCAGATAGAGACTGCCAGTCAAAAACAGTATTATGCCCATGATTTAGTCAACATATATACTTGCATTTGCAAATTGGCCTACTAAGAACAAGAATCTCATGTCCTCAAACAAGCTGCTGCTGTGACCATGATACAAGATTCAGATCACAGGAAGTGGTATAAACTGTAAATCTCAGTAGTGGAATTGACTCATTGCCCGAAGTTTGATGCTGGCAACACTCATACCATCCGAGAAAATCATAACATTAAAGCCTGTGCTACGGCCACATCGCCAGAATTAAAAATAAATATTAAATGTTTTTCATTCAGGCAATGTTGTGTTACAATTCATATTCTGTCATACCATGGAAACACAGGAGAAAATGTATGTGTTTTCACATACAGGGTTTTGAGCAGAACACAAAATAATCAAGTGCAGTTAATCCTTGTACAGCAATATGTATAGGCCCTACGTCTCTAAATTTAGGTTACTAACTGGTTACATGGTGTGCCACAGGCCAGACTTACGTACACAAACGGAGGCTTCGGATTTTTGTTTTTATGTTTTGTTTGGTTTCCCTTGTAAGTCCACGGTCCCCTCTTTTAAGATCATATTCTAATTATTTTAAAGGACGGTCCTTTGTCAGAGGTCTTTCCATATGGTATAAAAGGTTTCAAGACACCTCTCTGTGTCTAACAGCACTGACCGCAAAATATTGTAGGCTTGCTCCAGTCAATGCGAAGGCTCTTGTCTTTCAGCAGTGCAGTCAGTGCTTCATCAGTCACCCCAAACACACCTACCACCTTATTGCTGTAAAAGTCTCTGCACTTCAGCTGCAAAATATAGCAAATAAAATAAAACAATGCACCCAGCATTAGACTTTTTCTTCAATAGCTAGATTAGTGAAGGATCAACACACAAAGGAGTTAATTAGCGCTGGAAAGATGTCACACAAGCACAACAACAAAGACCCGAGTTGCCTATGGTAACTCTCACCAGAACTGTTTTTACTCGCATGCCAGGTGAGAGTTACCGTAGGCGACTTCAATCTTTGTTGCTGTGTTTGCGTGACGTCTTTCCAGCAGTAACTAACTCCCTTGAGTGTTGATTCTGCACAGGCACCCTGGGCCTCAGTCTGTTTCAGATTGTAGCTAGATTAGTGCTTTTGCTGTCTCTTGTCTACTGGGCGGTTCAGTGAAGCTGGTTTGCACGAGTGAATGCCCTTTGTAATCTTTCACGCAAGAAGTCGCGAGAGGTAGCAGCGTCACTTCCGGGCCGATTTCTGAGTAGGCGTTGCATCATGCTGTGTGTAACAATGGAAGTTGAACCTAGAATTGCGATACAGTACAAATGCCAACACTGTTGCAGTTGCAAAAATTACCGAGGAAAGGGGATGGGGGGTGGAGAAAAAAAAGTATCTTTGCGTCGTTTATTGGCTGACCAGAAAAATGCGTTTTGGGGCATCCTATAGCACGAACAAGTTATTGCTTATTGCCAGACACATTCTGACTACGGACCTCCAAAAATGCCTTTAACGTTGGCAGTGTAAAATTCGCAAATTCACTGTCACCGCCTTCCATTGTGAAGAAAGTACGCACCGGAAGTAAAAGCGATGCCGGGCAAAGTCAAGGGAGTTAACAACCCCGCTTGAACCGCCCAATACTTCTGAAACAAGATACAACATAAAAAGAGTAAGTCATTCTCATTACCGGTGCACAGTTCCCTTCCGAGAACACCTCAAGAAAAGCTTAAAGGACAAGTCCAAGGTTAGGGGTGATTTTTGACACGATTTCTGTTAAAGCTCGCTGAGAACGATGATGTAGGTGAAACTGTGATCTGAGGGTTATAAATGTACGAAAAAAGGCATTTTCTGTCGTACCGAAAGCGTCGCCATGACGCCCAAATCACGTGACCATATGCCTACTACGTCTCTCTGGAGAGTCGCTGCAAAATGGCCAACTCGAGCTCCGAAGACGAAACTGATACTTTGCCCGAGAGACCCACAAGGATACAGCCGTATCAGTTTGAGCCTGTCAGGCAGGATTTTGAAAGAGTACCGGAACATCGTGTCAGCTTCGAAGAAAACCTCATGTGGTATTCCATGGGGTTTGCGAAATCGCACTCATTGAAGTGCTCGCTACACAAGTGGGCGTGATGCGGCGCAGCAAGAAAGTCAGGTCGTTTGAATTGTATAAATTTAATCCACTTTCGCCTCACTGCGGGTCGATTGCGCGAGAGCTCGTGCATTGTTATACCTGGGGTCGTCTGCGAATTGTTACAGTTCGCGGCATCACAGTAGGCCGACATAGTTAACTTTTTTGTCGACCACACGCATACACAGTTTACTGAAGAATCTAAGATAGCAACCGCACTGACTCCCCAGACTGACGTCACTTCCAGGAAAGTCACGTGACTAATGGAGAACCCGAGAAGATAGTCTCGGCCAGAAAATAAAATCGAAAAAAAAAAAAAGTTAAACATTTTTAAATCTTTTTTTAATTTCATTAAATCTGAAACTAGTGATTCATCTGTCAATCATTTCGATGGTCATTTTGCATACTTAAAAACCTTGGACTTTTACTTTAAGCTCACAAAACTGCTGCTTTGGGGAAATTCGTTGCAAGAATGGGAGCGGGGAGAGCTCAGTGGTTAGAGCGCAGGACTCGTGATCGAAAGGTCGCGGGTTCGAATCCCTGCTGGAGCGGCGGGAGAATTTTCTTCTCCAGGGTCAACTTTCTGTGCTGACTCTTATTTCGGTATCCGTTCCACCCCCGTGTTACCGCAGTAGCACGTAAAAGACCCCAGTCATTCTGCCAAAAGCGCAGGTGGCAGGTTACAGCTAAACACGCATACACCTTACGTATGTGGCTTTGCATGAAGTGACACGGTGCATGGTTGTATGGTGTACACAGAACGTGCCGAGATGGCAGCAGATTCTTCTGGCACCAGCCATGCCAGCGCTGTAAGTACACCACTTCGGTGGATATTCAAAAACGCGCTATAAATAGCTATTCACTCATGCAGAATCACATGCGAGCGCAGTGAGTCTGCTCGAGAGCGGAGAATAGCGCTATATAAAAGCGATCAATAATAATAATTCGTGAGAAGCCGCTATTCAACCATAAAGTTGTCCAGCATGTATACTGTGAAAAACACTTTGCCAATGATATCATATGAAAAAACTATTCTTTCATATAATGTGCACTAATAAAAATTTCTCCCCCCCCCTTTTTTTTTTCTTTTTTCTTTTTCTTTTTCTTCTTTTTTCTTTCGTTTTTTCTTTCTGCAATGCGTCATCCTTCGTGTATTATAATTAATAGACGTATTTTTTTCATGTCGGAGAATGACTTCTTTAATGCAGCGAATCTGTGTAGACCAAAGAATAGCGCCATGCAAAAGTGGTCAGTTATTATCAGCTGATATATATGCTGGGCCCTTTTGCCACTGGTGTTCATAATCAATGTATGTGTGATATTTAATTTTATACAGGTGCTGATGGCAAATGTCCCCCAAAACCATTTATTTACTTTGGTAGTGAAAGTTTTTACTATAGGAATGAGTAGTCACTGAGAACAAAATTGAAAATACTATGATATGTATGACAGCTGTTCTTTATGTGT
>OY757557.1:10882177-10887177 GCA_963584105.1 Alviniconcha strummeri
AAAGGACTAGATAGACAAAGAGTAGGTAAACAAACAAGCGGTCAAAATGTTAAGGGAGAAAAACAGATTTGAAAAAGGCGCGCACTGGCGGCTATCGCCGGTCGGCTGTGTGAAGGCCATGTGGCGTTACGCCACACGCCGCGCTTCAAAACAAAAGCGTCGTCTGCTCCGGTTCCCGGGTTACTAAAGTACAGTAATGAAATTGCATTGATCCGTTAAGCGGGGCGGGATTAGTGTAAAACGTACAAAGAGCACTTGCTCACATCCCCCCCTACTCTACCACTACCAGCGTCCTCGCTGAGTAAAAACACCAATCTGTCAGGCGACGTATTTAACGTAACAACCTAGAATGGGCTAAGATCTCCGGCTGAACCGGGAAACAAAATCAATCCTTTGACTAACATATATTTAATATGAGAGTCCGCGATTTCAAATAAGACCAAATCAGAGGCGGCATTATGCCTTAGATCAACAGAGGGTTGTTATTTAAACAATGATCCTCTAATATCTACAACCTACTGAAAAAGGCCTGAGTATGTACTGAAGCAACCGGTCACTGAGTTATCACATTTCACAATCCATTTAGGTCACCAAAAAAATCCGCACTATTTGCCAGCAAAACAGGTAGTTACACTAGAAACTTTGCATTTAAACAAAATTCTCCTAAGTACCATACTACCACGGTCTTCCGACACATTGCACCTACAAAATAGCCAAGATAAAAACATACCATGAACCTAGCAATACAAATGGCATCTGACATAAAAGTCATGAACACTAGTGTATAAAATGCAATCATCACACACATGTCATGTCAACAAAACAGCTAATTTCTAAACACTTACGGTACTGCGCCAGGTAACTTTGTGGTCGGGTTACTGTCGAATAATGTTCTTCTCTGCCAGACGTCGTGAGCGTCTAGGCAGAGGCACAGGTGGTCGCTGGATGACATGTGTCACTGCTGGCACCGCAACAGCATCACGAGCTGGATTCTTCGGTGTTAACACGCATAGTTCATCGTCACTGTCTGACTCAGTCACTGACGTCTGGCCGCGGAGATGGAGACTGCTGGCCGGCGGCGTCGATGGTGTTGGTGGCTAGCCGGGGTCGTCGATGGTGCTGGTGGCTAGCCAGGGTCGTCAGTTGTGGTACCGCGACATCGGTGGTGTTGGTGGCTAGCCGGGGTCGTCGGTGGTGATGGTGGCTAGCCGGGGTCGTCGGTGGTGCTGGTGGCTAGCCGGGGTCGTCAGTTGTGGTACCGCGACATCGGTGGTGCTGGTGGCTAGCCGGGTCGTCAGTTGTGGTACCCGGCGTCGGTGGTGTTGGTGGCTGGCCATCATCATCAGGGTTGTCTGCTGCGGTCTGGGCCGTGGTCACTCAACCTGCTGTGGTCTCGGGTAGCTCCGCTCATCCTGCTCGCAGCGCCAAAGTTGTAATGGAGCGGAGCGGTCAAAGGACAAGACACAGGCAGCGGAGTCAATAAAGTGGAGACCACAGCAGGCGTATGGCAGCAATCAGTTTTTACTTGTTCAGCCGCAGACAGTTTTCAGCACACACACAAAATCATCATGCTCACGCATAGATAAGAGAACGGCGCGGGCCACAGGGAACACACGCTATCGCTACAGTAAAATCGCCCCTCTGGACCACAAAATGGCTGACAATTGTGTTTCCCTGGCTCGCACAAATACACTTTCCTCTACAATAACTAAACTAATTAAAACATCAAAAACATCAAATAAAAGCTACAGTTACAATCTTTTAAACCGTATAAACAAAATGTACACACATGACTTATTTTATTTACAACAAGAGTGGGAAGCGTGGCTTGCGCCTGTCTATATACAGATTCGTACAACTAAATCACAACTAACACAATGTGCAAAATATAAACGTCACTAAAACTTACATCGGAATAAAGAGCACGCTCCCACGGTTAAAATGGTACATAACAATTACAATACAACGCTCTGTAAGAGAAGCAAGACAAACTCAAAGACTAGCATTAAAACAATCGGTGCGAACTTTCGCCTGGGGCGCGTAACCTTAGTCGCAGCAGCGCTGATAGTGAGATTAAGTAGTCTATGAATACAACTTAGCTTCTACAGTACACAATACTTAATAAGTTAATTTCAACCCAAAATAAACACTAAACATGAAGTCAGCTAAGTAAAATACTATACGACAACGCATTGATCGACACGGAATTACTTTAATCGAATCAAAACAACATTTCACTACCATTTACTAGTACTAAACAAAGCGCGCCATGCAGACGACGGCTATAAAAGAATGGACCTAGAGAGGCATCGGCTACTATTACTAATTAAGCTCGATCCGGTGTCTGAATAAACGTTAAATAAACATTCTAAGATGCCAAATTATATTATACATAGCTTAGTGCATAAAAAGGACTAGATAGACAAAGAGTAGGTAAACAAACAAGCGGTCAAAATGTTAAGGGAGAAAAACAGATTTGAAAAAGGCGCGCACTGGCGGCTATCGCCGGTCGGCTGTGTGAAGGCCATGTGGCGTTACGCCACACGCCGCGCTTCAAAACAAAAGCGTCGTCTGCTCC
Source organism: Alviniconcha strummeri (assembly GCA_963584105.1). Taxonomy (NCBI): domain Eukaryota; kingdom Metazoa; phylum Mollusca; class Gastropoda; family Provannidae; genus Alviniconcha; species Alviniconcha strummeri. Next base: position 10,884,756 of record OY757557.1, read on the forward strand.
GGTTCCCGGGTTACTAAAGTACAGTAATGAAATTGCATTGATCCGTTAAGCGGGGCGGGATTAGTGTAAAACGTACAAAGAGCACTTGCTCACAATATATATATATATATATATAGAGAGAGAGAGAGAGAGAGAGAGAGAGAGAGAGAGAGAGAGAGAGAGAGAGAGAGAGAGAGAGAGAGAGAGAGAGAGAGAGAGAGAGAGAGAGAGATGCAATATTGTCGTTTGAATACTTCGTTGTTCATCGTGTATCTGAACCATATTTTTATCATCATCGTTTTTCTTTTCTGTTTTTCTCTCTCCCTTTCGTCGGGTTTTGACTCTGATTTTAAAATTATCATCTCTCTCTTCTTCTTCTTCTTCTTCTTCTTCTTCTTCTTCTTTTTTTTTTTTTTTTTCTTTATTTTTTTTCTCTTCCTCCCAACCCGACACTGTCATCTTTATCATCAATACTCCGGTAGTCACTGTTGTTACTATTGTTTTATGTGTAGCCTGCTGGCATGTAGATTAGCAGGGACAGATTGTAAGAATAGGCAACTGCCTAAAATCTTAATCCTTGTGTAACAAAGTTCCGAGTTCTGAGTTCTCTCTCTCTCTCTCTCTCTCTCTCTCTCTCTCTCTCTCTCTCTCTCTCTCTCTCTCTCTCTCGATGGTTCTGGTTCTGCTTACCTTTCTGAACTGCTACATGTTTACACTCCGTCTCGTACACTACACTCTTCTTCTGACACCCGCATGCTGAAAATCCAGCAATACAAACGCAAGACTCATGGCTTTCGTGCTTTCTCTTCCTTTGGCCCCACATTTGCAATTCATTCTCACAAGACCTTAGACACTGCTCAGCCCTGTCAGCTTTTAAAGACAAACTGAAAACCTTCCTTTTTTTCTTTTCTTTTTTTTTCTCCTTTTATTCATTAACATGTATCCATCCATTACAATACAATTTCTTTCTCTCTCTCTCCTCCCCCCCTCTCTCTCTCTCTCTCTCTCTCTCTCATTCATATATCTAAGGTAAAGTACGAAGAAGAAAACAAAACAAAAACAAAAAACACCCACACACACATACAAAACAGAAAGAAAAAAAGAAAAAAAAAGGACCCTGGCAATGAGTACAATTTACAAGATTATTAACGTCATTAACAACCTCGTCTAGATTTGTATCAGCTTTTTGTAATGCAACCATTCGGCTGCTATCTTGTCATATGACATCGTTAATGTCGCATTATATTTGTCTACATCAAATGTATTTTTTAAATATTGTTTGAACAGGTGCAGTTGAGGTATATTCTTGTTGATCTTACAAGTATAAATATAGAATTTTGCACGCAAAATTATCAAATCAAAGGTGCTGTCCGATTTAATTTGGCTGTCGTGACCAAAAAGTAAAAAAATTTCATTAAGCGTTACTGTCCTCGCATTTGAGCTCCCGGTATTAAGTGTAGTCTGGAACTGTTCCCAAAAAGACTTTACGTACACACATCTCCAAAAAATTTGATTAAAAAAATTTGATTAATAGAGTCTCTTTCCTGTCACCATTGTTTAAAGTAAGCCTAATCATTTGTTTACTAACGTAATTACGTTTTTCAAGTGCACAAAAATATTTTGTTATTTTTTCTCCTTCGGCGACCCATCTCGCTCTCGATCGAAGCAGAACTCCCTCCATCTTTTTCTCTTTAAGTGCAATTAGCTCCTGTTTATAAGATTCTAATTTCCCTTTCTCATCTTCTGTCAATTTAATTTTAGTTTCTAAGCTCTGGATATTGTTCTGCAAATCCCTTTCCTTTTCCTGATCCACACGCTTTTTCATTGTAGCATAAGAGATTGTCTTTGATCTAATTTTCATAAGTAGTACGTCTAAAAATAGCTGATCGGAAATTACAAATTGAATGTCACATTTTGGGATAAAAGGAAGTTGTTCCCGAGAATAGGGTAGAGCTGCATATTCTTCAATCACGGTTCTTATAACATCATTTATTTCGTTTGCAAACAGCTTACCTTTTAATAGGGAATTATTAAATTTCCACAAAAGCTTATTTCTGGTTTCTAATTTCCCTAAAGTCAAAGTCTGTGTGATCATGGAATGATCTGTCCGGTAACCGGGCTTAATGTCTGCTTCTGTCACGTAAGTGGACAGCAAATCTGAAATTAGGAAAAAGTCCAATCTACTCTGTTGAAGGGGTGTATTTCTGCGCCATGTATACCGTCTCATTTCAGGATGAATTTCTCTCCAAATATCTAATAGGTCGAGATTTGTCATTAAATTTTCTACTTGTTCTTGTGCTTTAGCATTATTAAAGTGTTTATAATTATAATAATCTAATGTGAAATCCAAGACTAAATTCCAGTCTCCTCCAATAATAAGATTTTCAAAGCCAACTTCGCTGATCCGTTCCTCAAGCTCGGCATAAAACTCCGGATTATCACG
>OY757557.1:10889677-10897289 GCA_963584105.1 Alviniconcha strummeri
CTCAGTGCAATGTCAAGCCGAACAACATTACAATGTTATTACCAGCTTTAATTTTGTTTAATAATAATAACAATAAAATGCCACCCTTTTAAATAAATGTATCATCTCTCCAACTACTAAACATGTTTGCATAACGTGAAGCAGTTGCACAGAAACGTTTAACTCTAAAACTGAGCTAAACGACAAACACAATCTAGTTACCGGCATTGTCCGTCTCATGTGGGCCGCGGTCGATTTTCCCGCTGGTGAGGTAGGTTGCTCGAAAAGATCACTGCATAGCATTCCGTTTGAATTAGAAATTCGACACGAGACCAGCACAAACAAATTTCACACCCCAAGAACTTTAGTTGGCGCTCCTGTGTCCATCCAGAGATGTTAAGCACAGCAGCGTAAGGCCATCTTGCTATTTTTAGCCACAGCGCGTGTGACGCAGCGCCGTAACCCACGTGAGCACACTTCAGCTCTGCAGTAAAGCCCCGGCCCGCACTGATACTGATAGCATTCTCAGTAAGCATTTCTAGCCTGACAAAAATCGGGAAACCCCGGAATTAATGCAACACAGATCTTAGAAGCCCAGAAGAGATCATGCGCAGGAAGGTGGAGCTGGGCTGTGAAAGTTGGACCTTTTCTGCTTCAGGTTGTCACTCAACAGCGATGCAACGGACAATGTCCTTGTGACTCTGCCCTAGCACAGCAGTTGAAACAGCAGTTGCGTAGTACACTAGTTGCTGCGCAACGGCGAGGGGACACCGCCTTAAGACCTCCATTGTTCTGGCGGCGGTCCGCGGCCTCCTCGGTCGATGCACGCGGTCGAGACCACATTCTGAGCACCGTTTACCGGCATCTTTCTCCAGACTCTGGCAGATCGGGTACTGATAAGACTGTGGAAGCAGCCTAGCGCCCAAGCACGCACGTAACTTATGAGACGCATCCACCCCGGGTAAAAAAAGAGTTCCGTCTCGATTCAAACGATTTTTGTTTGATTGTGAGCTGGCATAAGCAACATGGTCAGTTATAAAACAAACGTCTTATATAATTTGAGTTGTTTGTAACAAACCTACTACCGTCGTTTGAGCAGCAACAAAAACTGACAGTTTTCTGGACCCTATGGCGTAACTAAATACAGCAGTGGTCGAAAGAAAGATCCTTCACTCTCTCGCCCCCTTCCCCCCATGTCCCCGTCCCTAATTAGCAACCTCGCTTCTGTGGACGTTGAGCAAAATGGTAACAATACAACGTTCAGAGCCCAGGAGCTGTGTGAAAGTCGAGGTGGCCATCCTGGGCTCCCGTCCCTAATAAGCCTACGGTTTCTGTGGACGTAAAGCAACATTGAACTGTCAGAGCTCAGGGGCTGTGTGAAAGTCGAGGTGGCCATCCTGGGCTCCCCGTCCCTAACATTAATAGTCCTTAATATGGTCTCTGTCGACACAAAGCAACATTTGAAGAAAGAACGTCTATATTCAGAGCTCAGGAGCTGTGTGAAAGTCGAGGTGGCCGTCCTGGGCTCCCCGTCCCTAATAAGCCTTATGGTTTCTGTGGAAGTGAAGCAACACTCAACTGACACAACGTCCTCATATATTATACTCTTTAGCATCTGAGAACATGCAAAATGAACTGAAATGATACAGCGATACAACTTAGGGAGCCGGTTTGGCCTAGCGGTAAGGCGTTAGGCTGGTAAGCAGAAGGACTTCGGCTAGATACCGCTTCGGCTCTCCTCTCTTCAAAAAGGTTGTGGTTTGTGGACACTGTCTTGTGACTTTGTCCCTCACAAACAGTGAAACATTAAAATGACTCTCATCGCTGCCCGCTTGACTCAAGAATCATTCTGGTGGTGACAGTGTAGCGATAGGTATCTACCCCTCCTTCTTCCCGTCCCTAATAAACCTTATGGTTACTGTGGACGTTTAGAGCCATGTTTACTTACTTTGATACAACGTTTCCGTCTCTAATAAGCTTCATGGTTTCTGTGGACGTAAGAGAGAGAGAAAGAAAGATACAACTTTTCAGAGCTCGGGAGCTGTGTCAGTGAAAGTCGAGATAGCGGTCCTGGAGTTCGGGTCCCTAACAGTCCTTATGGATTCTGTTAAAGCAACATTGAACTTGAACTTGCAATTAAATGGGATGTGAAAAATCTGTGCTACACTGACAAACATTAGATGCTGACGCCTTTGTGAACAACATTACGTTGAATGCATCCGTCTGTTCCATTTTCAATTGTCTGATATTTATTTATTCGTTCATTCTTTCATTCATTTATTGTGTTTGCTATGCTCGTAAGCTCTTATATATGATGGCCAATTGTAGTCCATATTAACATATGAAGCATATACTCATGAGCGGCATATACTGTCTGTCTGTCTGTCTCTGTCTCTGTCTGTCTGTCTGTCTGTCTGTCTGTCTGTCTGTCTGTCTGTCTGTCTCTCTCTCTCTCTGTCTCTCTCTCTCTCTCTGTCTCTCTCTCTGTCTCTGTCTCTGTCTCTCTCTCTCTCTCTCTCTCTCTCTCTCTCTCTCTCTCTCTCTCTCTCTCTCTCTCTCTCTCTCGCCGCTGTTACTTCCTTTGAGTTTCAATGTTCCGTCATTTTTATTCCGTTTTATTCTACACGCTTTCGGCTGCAGCGTCCACCGCTGATGACGCTGGTTCGCTGTCGCCTTTTGATCCAGCCAGCTCCTGCACGTGGATCGTCTGCACGCGCCCTCGCCGTGGCCAAGTCGCGTGGATGCCAGAAGCTTCGACCGCAGCGACAATTAAGACGACGACCGCCATCAGTGACATACCCACCACCGTTGCCCACGTCCACGAGATTAAGGAATCATGTCCACCTGATCTTTCTCTCTCTCCGCGTGATCCCTGGAATTAAGGGTAAGCTGCAATAACATGTTATACCGTAGCCTAGCTAGCAATGACGACGTAAGGGTCAACATTAAGTGGTGGAGTGAGGTGTGTTCAGTGAGTGAACTGCATGCAAACGTCAATGGCCAAGGACTGGTCCAAGGGAGACAACCTAGCCGGGGCCCAGCACCGTGGCACTGATGGTGGAAACGCTGGGTATGGAAGACTCCATGAGCAGAGATGTAATAATAATAATAATAATAATAATAATCGTCATCATCATCATCATCTCAAGGAAATTATTCTTTGAATTAACATTACATTATAATATGCATACAAAGATTCTGCCTTTGCGAGGGACGTTTCTCCAAACGGCATTTTCTTGCGCAGATCAACACGTTTCACAACATCACATCACATACATACATATATACAGACAGACAGACAGAAATGCATTTTCTATAGCGCTATTCCCCGCTGAGCGAGCTGAACGCGCTTGTTCACATACATACATATACATAATATAGAGATTTGTGCCGAAATATTGCCGGCTGGCTCCGGGCGCCTACATGGGCGGTTCAGGCAGGGTTGTAGCTCCTGCAGTCACAGGTAGTGTAGCTAGCACTTCAGAATCCAGTCACAGGTAGTGTAGCTAGCACTTCAGAATCCAGTCACAGGTAGTGTAGCTAGCACTTCAGAATCCAGTCACAGGTAGTGTAGCTAGCACTTCAGAATCCAGTCACAGGTAGTGTAGCTAGCACTTCATAATCCAGTCACAGGTAGTGTAGCTAGCACTTCAGAATCCAGTCACAGGTAGTGTAGCTAGCACTTCAGAATCCAGTCACAGGTAGTGTAGCTAGCACTTCAGAATCCAGTCACAGGTAGTGTAGCTAGCACTTCAGAATCCAGTCAAAAGAGCAAGCGAAACAGGGACTGTATTCACACAAAGAAGAAGAAGGAACAGGAGGTAAGTAAGTTGGTGTTTTACGCCCAGTCAACCGGTACGGTTTTATCAGGGTGTGGAACAGGAGGAGGAGGAGGAGAAGAAGAAGGAGAAGAAGGAGAAGAAGGAGAAGAAGAAGAACAAGGAGAAGAAGAAAAAGAAGGAGGAGGTGGAGGAGGAGGAGGAGGATGTAGAGAAGAAGAAGCAGGAAGGAGGAAGAGGAGGAGAAGAAGAAGAAGAAGAAGAAGAAGAAGAAGAAGAAGAAGAAGAAGAAGAAGAAGAAGAAGAAGAAGAAGAAGAAGGAGGAGGAGGAGGAGGAGGAGAAGACGAAGAAGTAGAGGATACAGCATGATCACAGTTTCTGTTTTGTTTGCTTTTGTGACTGTGCATTTTGATGTTCTAGATACTGCATGCATGTTTTACACACACACACACACACACACACACACACACACACACACACACACACACACACACACACACACACACACACACACACACACACTGTCATATCATATACATAATATATACAAACTCTCTCTCTCTCTCTCTCTCTCTCTCTCTCTCTCTCTCTCTCTCTCTCTATATATATATATATATATATATATCTCTATATCTATCTATCTGATGATGATGATGAGTTGATGCTTAATGTCCTCAGATGTCATTTGACATATTAGGGACAAGTTGTGACCAGTGCCGAAGCACGGTTCAATAAAATCCACATACGTAAGGTGTATGCGTGTTTAGCTGTAACCTGCCACCTGCACTTTTTGGCAGAATGACCGGGATTTTTTACGTGCTACTGTGGTAACACGGGGGTGGAACGGGTACCGAAATAAGAGTCAGCACAGAAAGTCGACCCTGGAGAAGAAAACTCTCCCGCCGTTCCAGCAGGGATTCGAACCCGCGACCTTTCAATCACGAGTCCGGTGCTCTAACCACTGAGCTATCCCCGCCCCCCCTCCTATCTATCTATATATATATCTATATATATATGTGAACAAGCGCGTATCAATTTGTCTGCTCATTTTTTCATTTTAGCGAACACAAGGGCAGAACAAGAAAATCGGATGAGAAGACATAATTATAATAGCTTCCATGCTGTTTCTGACTCAGACGGTTCGAAAGATAAAGATATTCACAAGCGGGAAGTTGTGAATGGTTGTGCACAGTTTTGTTGACTGTTTTCCTCTCTACGGGAAGTAAGTTCACAGCGTTTGCGCAGGTTACCTCCCTTGGACCAGTCTTCGGGAAGCAAGTTTGCCCCTTTTTTGTTGTTGTTTGCTGGTTACTTCCCTTAGACCAGTCCTTGGCCACCGACCGCTGCATGCAGACCCAGATTATTAATGTATTTATAATCTTTGATGTAGATCAAAACGCAAAACGTTGTCTGATAATCTGTTGAACTGGCCTCTGTAAGTGGTTCTGTTCTCGGCTAATCTGTCAGCGGTTACGATTGGTGCTGATAGAATGTTACATGAAAGGCCAGGTCCACAGGCTCACTGATTTATCTTAAGCATGATAACAATAACAATCATAATCATAATCATATACATAGTAAGCAAATGACTTGGCATTTTACGCCCAGTCAACCAGTACGGTTATACCAGGGCGAGAATCATATACAAATAACCGTAATAATAATAACAATAACGATAATAATGAAGTTTAGTCAGTCAACTGAATGAATAAACAAGCAAATAAATATTTAATTCAACAAGAAGAAGAAGAAGATGATGATGATGATGATGATGATGATGATGATAACGCCTTTGTCTGACAATCACGACCTCGAAACGTTTGGAGCTGTTAACCTTTTTCTCCTAAAGTCCCGTTCTGACTCCATGTTGTGTTCAAGCACCGTGGTACTGGAAACGTTGTCCCTGGTAGAGGACTTAACTGTTACTTACGTATTTGAAGACAGTGGCAGTACTAGTGCTGACGTATTTGAAGACAGTGACAGTACTAGTGCTGACGTATTTGAAGACAGTGACAGTACTAGTGCTGACGTATTTGAAGACTACGAACGTCGTATCGCTGACGTATTTGAAGACGATGACAGTCCAACTCCTGACGTATTTGAAGACGATGAAATGTCTACTCCTGACGTATTTGTAGACGATGACGGTCAATAGCGGGGATAGCTCAGTGGTTAGAGCGCCGTACTCGTGATTGAAAGGTCGTGGGTTTGAATCCCCGCAGGAGCGGCGGGAGAATTTTCTTCTCCAGGGTCGACTTTCTGTGCTGACTCTTATTTCGGTATCCGTTCCACCCCCGTGTTACCGCAGTAGCACGTAAAAGATCCCGGTCATTCTGCCAAAAGTGCAGGTGGCAGGTTACAGCTAAATACGCATACACCTTACGTATGTGGCTTTGCATGAAGTGACACGGTGCATGGTTGTATGGTGTACACAGAACCTGCGCTGAGACGGCTGCAGCTTCACGTGGCACCAGCCATGTCAGCGCTGTAAGTACTGACACCACTTCGGTGGATATTCAAAAAACGTGCTATAAAAAGCTAGTCACTCATGTAGTCGAACCACATGTGAGCGCTGTGAGTCTGCTCAAGAGAGCTGAGAATAGCGTTATATAAGCGATCATCAAAACTGCTGACGTAGGCCTATTTGAAGAAGATGACAGTCCATTTGCTGACGTATCTGAAGACGATGACAGACCTGCATAATTGTATGCCATTGTTGGTGCCTTTGCTGTTCCCATACCACTGGCGTCACTACCACGTGCTTTCGTAAAGTGCTGCTTTTAACTTGTCATTGTTTACTGTTAGCACGTTATACGCTGACATACTTACAGCTGACACACCTTTTACTGGCAAACGTTGCAGCTGAACTGCTGCTGCTGTTGCTGTGGCTCTGGACGTCAGCTCATCCAGTGGTGATGAAACGTGTCTGGCCTCTGTCGGCAGAACATCTGGCACTGCAAGTAAACTGTACGTATAAAGATGTGGGTCTTTGGGTTGCCCATGCACAGCATTAAGATGTGCAGACACGATTAAAAAAGAGGGGGGAAAAAAGAGAGAAAAAAAGGCAGGAGCAGTGGGTGAAGATATGATGCTACCCAGAGAAAACGACTGTTAGAGTGTCGTTTAGGTAACTGATGAATTGTAGAAAAAGCAAGGTTAACAAGGCTAATTTCCCGGCACACACACACACACACACACACACACACACACACACACACACACACACACACACACACACACACACACACACACACACACACACAAACACACACACACACACACACTCACACACACACACACACACACACACACACACACACACACACACTGACACACACACACACACACTCACACACACACACACACACACACACTCACACACACACACACACACACACACACACACACACACACACACACACACACACACACACACACACACATACACTGACACAGGCTAAATGGACCACTGCTTACCAAAATCAGCTTACCCGTGTACAAGGCCCATTCTGTCCGGGATCTCTCGCCACATTTTTGACACACACCGTAGCATCGGAAAGTCCTTTTGGCGTCGTTGGCCGTTAGCAGTTGCGAGAGGACAGATGTCCAGGAGACTTTACAACGGTTCCACATGTCTGGTGTGTCGTTCGTAATGTTACTGGTGATGTCGGTGGTCACATTTGACCATGTTTCATCGCCCAGAATTTTATACTCCCACTTCCAGCTCATCTGAGAGAGAGAGAGAGAGAGAGAGAGAGAGAGAGAGAGAGAGAGAGAGAGAGAGAGAGAGAGAGAGAGAGAGAGAGAGAGAGAGAGAGAGAGAGAGAGAGAGAGAACGAAAGAACGAACGAAC
>OY757557.1:10897489-10916377 GCA_963584105.1 Alviniconcha strummeri
GATGTCCTTGTTTGATTGAATGGCTGGTATGGTTTGATAAGGTAAAAGATAAACGTGGACTGACTTTGGGTGTGATGTTTCATTCCATGCAGAGCCTTGTACATTTTGTAGCATAATATGTGCCTAACATGTTGTTGTTGTTTTTCCCGCTCTCTCCCTCCCTCACTCTCTCTCTCTTTCTCTCTCGCTATCACTCTTTCTCTCGCTATCTCTCTCTTTCTGACTTTTTTCCCCTGTGTCTCCCTCCCTCCCTCCCCTCTCTCGTTTTGTCTCACACATCCGTTCTCTCTCTTTCACTATCACCCTCTCTCTCTCTCTGTCAGACTTTCTCTCTTTCCTTTCTCTCTCTCTCTCTCTCTCTTTGACGCACGCGCGCGCGCGCGCGCGCGCACACACACACACACACACACACACACACACACACACACACACACACACACACACACACTGTCTCTGTCTCTCTTTCTCTTCTTCTGTCTTTCGTTCTTCCCTGTGTGTCTCTTCCCCCCTTTCATTCTGTCTCACACATTCGTTCTCTCTCTCACTATCGCTCTCTCTCTCTCTCTGTGACACTCTCTCTTTCCTTCTCTCTCTCTCTCTCTCTCTCTCTCTCTCTCTCTCTCTCTCTCTCTCTCTCTCTCTCTCTCTCTCTCTCTCTAACGCACGCACGCACGCACGCACGCACCCACCCACACACACACACACACACACACACACACACACACACACACTATCAGATGTACTGATATCCAAGTGAGAGAGAGAGAAAAAAAAAAAAAGTGCAATGCCTGCACGATTTGTCACTACCTCGTTAGTGACAAAACGTGCAGGCATCGCTGCACGTTTTGTCACCTTAGTGACAAAACGTGCCGTTGTGACAAAACGTGCCGCAACAAGGCCTACTAGTTTTACACCCGTTTTCTGCTCCCTTCCGTCGTGAACCACAGCTGTGGGCGAATGGTATAATTTAATACAAACAGACTATTGTGAGCCTTGTATATAGGCACAGGAAAACAATCTTACAGTAGTGCGGTTTTAAATACACAATACAACACACGTGAGGGAAGGCAGCAGGAAGGGAGAGACAGGGGATGGGGGGGGGGTGAGAAACACACACACACACACACACACAGAGAGAGAGAGAGAGAGAGAGAGAGAGAGAGAGAGAGAGAGAGAGAGAGAGAGAGAGAGAGAGGCACAGATACAACAGTTCTAAGTGAGAAAAATGCACCATAGATATGTGCTAACCCAGACATAGTAAAGGTTACAAAATCTCAAGTTGAATAATTATACATTTCGAGACTGCGGCATGCAAAATAGCTGCGAGACGATCTGGAATCATAAATTTCGAGTCTGGCCATGAACTTGGTTCCTTTCCTTCTCCATCCGTGTGGTGTCCATCTGTAACAGTTTGAAGACTCCGACACTTTTAGTACATGGTTCGCCCTGGTAACTAATATCAGTACCCAGTTTATGCTACAGTCAGTGTGTGTGTGTGTGTGTGTGTGTGTGTGTGTGTGTGTGTGTGTGTGTGTGTGTGTGTGTGCGTGCGTGCGTGCGTGAGTGTGTGTGTGTGTTTGTAGTGCGTTAAAAAACACACTAAAAACAAACTTTATTTAAATTGTTTTGATAGGACTATGCTCTACATGTGTATAGAATATCATATTTAGGTTATAGGTTAATATGTATCATGTGAGCGCTCAGGGCGTTGATGTGCGCATGATAAATGTACATTTATCATAGGTTTATACTGTGATAAATGTACATTATTATATGACCGTACTGGATGAGTGGGCGTAAAACACCACTGAGTTGCTTACTTGACGTATGCTAAGTTATTCTGGTGTTTCCTTAATCCACCGAGCTCTGACTGACAACTGACATGGACTACACCATTTTTAACGTGTGTAAGTGATGTATTTCCATACGCACATTATACACACGGGGGACATCGGTTAATAGTCTAACCGATTTTTGGCACACAAGCTGGTATCACAAACAACGGCTCGGCACACACTGACTCAGTGCGGTTTTATCGTTTTTGGTTCAATCGCCCCACAGTAAAATGGTTGTATGGATGCCTACAGGGTAATCAACTTAGAACAATTTCCAGTTCAAATCTCTAAGGATAAAGCTCCGACACCACTGACAAAATTTGGGATTTGTTCTTTCTTCTTTTTCTTCTTCTGTCACTCTCCTTTCTTTCTTTCTTTCTTTCTCTGTATCGCCTTGTCAGATTCATGGCGTTTCAGTCCGTTTTAGTTGGGACGACCCTTGCCTTCACAATAATAATAAATAGTAATATAACTTTTAGGCAATATATCACTCTTCTCTGATCCGATCTCACTACGCTTTGCAACATTCTCCGACGTTTTTAACGTTAATTGAGAAAATATCAAAGATAAGGTGTTTATATATATATAAAAGAACGACAACTAACAACACACAAGAAAAATAATGTACATGTACCGTATGAGAAGCAGCAATGTACAATAAAGAAAATAATCTCATCACATTATTACCTACTATAATTCCACAATTTCACCCCTCCCAATAAGTTCTTTGTTTGCGTTATCCTGCCTGTTATTTTTTTTCTAGTTGATCAGACTAGATACTTTGTGCTTTCCCTGGGTTAGGGTTTCGTGTTTGGGTCAGTGAGGTTCTTGGTATACACTCCGACTATTCAGTTTGTTTTTCCTCTCTTTGCGTTCCCTTTTGCTTCCTGAGTTGTTTCGTTCCTTTTCGATGTGGGGATGATGGGAGTAACCTCGAGGTGCCTCGCTAGTCGAGACAACTTGATTTTAAAAAAAGTACAAAATTATATCTAGGGTACTTCGTGAGCGTCTATTCAGTGTCCAGTGGCTGTTAGCATCATTGTGTGGTTTGTATTGTGTGCATAGATTACGCGTTTCTAGCCCTTGTCACATTGCACGCTGTCAGAGACTGTTAGTTACCATGTACGGTTTTCGATCGGGTGGGAGTAGTGGATTTTTTTCCATCCCTCTTTCTCCTTGATCTTTCTTCGTCATTTTCACCATCCTTTCCATCTGGCCATTTGGTTTCAATTGTTTGCTTGCCTGATTAGGGCAGTCATTTCCTTTAACTCTCGCATTTGTGTTGATTTGTCTTTCCTTATAATTTTGCCACAAGCTCCTTTCTTGGCCTTCTTTTTTTTTTCTTTTCTTTTTTTTTTCTTTTTTTGCCGCAGGCATTTGCGTTCAGTTTCTTTCTCTGCCTGTTTAGTGCTTGTTTTGGTTTTTAGGGTGTCAGTCTACCCCTCGAGTCATTTTCAGGTAGACAGCGCATGGTGTCGGATTTTCGATGATTTTCTGTCTTGAATAATGTCCAACTCAAACTGAAAACTCTGTATGGAGCTTCGTCCTTTCGCATCATCTGTAGCAACGGACTGTCATTTCCACAGTCGAGTCTACTTCTTCGCTTGGTTCAAACACTTTGATATCGTCCAAAAAACACAAAAAGTATCTGTCCATGCCCCTGTTCTAGTTTAGGAAATCTCACTGTCATGCAGGAAAGAAACGCGACATGGTATCTGGACTGAAGTGACCGCAGTAAATCGGTCGCTTTCCTAGTGGAAGCCCTTTGGTAAACATGGTGCTTAACTTCCACAGAAACTACCAGGTTCATTAGGGACGGGGAGAAGGGGAAAGGGGTATGGAGGTGGGGGAAGAGGGAGAGCATAATACCTAACGCTACACTGCCACCACCAAAATGACTCCTGCATTAAGATGGACAGCGATAAGAGACATTTTAATGTTTCATTAATTGTGAGGGACAAAGTCACAACAAGACTGTGTCCACAAACCACAACCTTTTTGATGAAAAATGACAGCCGAAGCGGAATCGAGCCGAGGCCCCTCTGCTTTAAACCGGCTCACAAGCCCTCGATCTTGCCGGCCGCCGCTTGTGATACCTTCCGATAACAGCGGGAAAGGGGCGGGGCTGTGGATGACCGTACAGAGTGCTGTGTCGGTGCAGAAAAGCTGAATCGATAACAACCGTATGGTGCAGATGGTGTACATTTGTACAGCGTCTTCTATATCACAGATTGTTTGCAGGTCAGTGACTGCGTACCGCATTCCGAAGTTACCTGAGCTTCCTGTGACAACGAGGCCCTGCCTGGGCAGCCTGGAGCGAAATGTCAGTGCAGGTAATTAATTAACTACGCCGATTTACGTCAGGTAATTATAGGCATTGCGTAAGGGAGGGGTGGTGGTATGTGTGAGTGTAATGAGTCTGAGGGGCGTGTGTGTGTGTGTGTGTGTGTGTGTGTGTTGGGGGGAGTGCGTGTGTGTGTGTGTGGGGGGGGGGGGGGGGGCGTATGTTGGTGAGCAGTGTGTGTGTGTGTGTGGGTGGGTGTCTGAGTGAGTGAGTGTGTGTGTGTGTGTGGGGGGGGGGGGGGGGACATAAGATGCGCGAAAGATGAAGCGTGTTGGTACTGGTACATATTAACTGACGATGGAACTGAAACTGGGGTCACTTAATGTGAACAACAGGGTAAATAGTGCCTACCCGAAAATACTGCACACGCTGGTAGGCGAAAAGGGTAGCGTATATATACGTTGCTCTTTTGACTGCAGCGGCCTTACCCAAACACCAGTTACCCAGAAACACATTTCGGCACTTCACCAGCTGCCACGTGCTGCACCCCGCCCACGAGTTTAGACATGTAGACCTGAGTGTAAAACGTAATCAGACCTCAGGAGTTGTGTGAAAGTCGAGGTGGACGTCCCTAATAGTCCGTACGGTCTCTGTGGTCGTAAAGTAACAATGACAGAAGGCCAAATGTAAAGTGGCAGTCTGTTCAGAAAGACGAACGGACGCACACTCCCATCATCGCTTTCCGGCACCTTCCTCCAAACCCTGCCAGATATAGTTACGCCACTGAAGGGGCACTCTTTATCTCCGCGCAGCTGTCCAGCGGCGCGGTCAACGCCCTCCGAAAGGTTCGGGCACTGATAAGACCGTGGAAGCAACATAGCGCCCAAACACGCACGTAAACATGAAACGCATCCAACCCGAGTAAGAAAAAGAGTTCCGTCTCGATTCAAACGATTTTGGTTTTATTTGAGCTGGCGTAAGCAACATGGCCAGTTATAAAACAAAAGTCTGATATAATTTGAGTTGTTTGTAATAAACTTACTACTGTTTGAGCATAAACAAAAAAACTGCTCGTTAGCTGACAGTTTTCTGGACCCTGTGGCGTAACTAAATACGGCAGTGGTTGAAGGAAGGATGTCGTAAACCAGTGCTTGGAGTTTGACACGGACCATACCAAATACTGACTGGTCCACAAATTAATGGGTTGAGTAGGCACTTTAGTTTACGCACAGTGTCGACCAACTTGAAATAGCTGCATATATATGTAAACATGGTGCTTAACGTCCACGGAAACCATAAGGTTTATTAGGGACGGGGAGCAGGGGGGGGGGGGGGGGGGGAAGGGGTATGGAGGTGGTGGTGGTGATGGGGGGAGGGGGGTTATATACCTATCGCTACACTGTCACCACCAGAATGACTTGTGCATTAAGGTGGGCAGCGATGAGAGCCATTTTAATGTTTCATTAATTGCGAGGGACAAAGTCACAAGACAGTGTCCACAGACTACAACTTTTGAAGAGAACGGAGAGCCGAAGCGGATTCAAACCGAGGTCCCTCTGCTTACCGGCCTAACGCCTTAGCGCTAGGCCAAACCGGCTCACTGCATATATATTTATTGTAGGTTTCCCTTCACAACTGGATGCAGGTTAAATTGCATGGGTGTTATTCCTTACTGAGATCTCAGTTGATTTATGTTTGTTGTTGCTGCTGTTGGCTTTTTTCCTTCTTCTTCTTCTTCTTTTTTTTTTTTTTTTTAATGTTATCTTTGTTTGTTTTGCATACACCATTTCAGTGGGCCTCTGGTGGCATTTGAGGAAGAGAACTAAGGAAACAATGATGACTGTTAGCGTTTTAAAACAAGATCCATTCACCGGAGGCAGTGAATGTACCATAACTGAAACCGGATAAGTATATTTTATTATTTCTATTATTATTTGTGTTTACCGCTTAACTGTTGTCACTTAAAAAGGGGGCTTTCCCCAAAAATTCTCATGTTTTGTATTGTCATATTAAATTAGCGTTGCTTTTAAACTTTTATGTGTTTGGGTCCGATTTCGGTACAGCTGTATGAGTACAGATTTTGTTTCCATAAGCGTTCTGAACCCTCTCTTCATTCCTAATGTAGCCTACAAAGAAGGCGATGCACGCTACATAAGAAGAAGATTAACAGCAACAAAATAAATAAATAAAACGTCGACTGAATCATTGACCAGCTAAGAATCGAGAAGAAGAACAACAACAACAACAAGAACAACAACAACAACAACAACAACAAGGCAGCAAAAACAACTGACATCGACAACAACAACAAAAACATCGGACAACAAAAACAAATGACAGCGACAACAACTGACAGTAGCAACAACGGACAACAATAACAAAAAGTGACAACAACAGCCAACGCCTAAAAAGAGAAAGAGAAAATTGTCCAGCAACTACAAATGATAATAATTAAACAAATGATTAGAAACAAAATAAGCTCCACACAAAAGCAAAAATATGTAATACCGACCAGTCGTGGATTTATATATATATTTTTTTTATAGACAAATTAGGAACGACCTCACCTACGCCATAAGGAAAAGGAAATTAGATTATTTACAGGATTTAGACAATCGTGCGTCTTCCAGCGCGACATTCGGTACCAAAAACTGGTGGAAACTAGTAAAGTCTTTTATGAGCAACAAAGGATCTGATCCAGACGTAATACCACCATTAGAAAAAGATGGAGTTACTTATTATACCAACAAAGAGAAGGCGACTATACTTAACCAGTTCTTCTCATCAACCAATCAAGTATTGAAGACAACGATGACGTTCCAGATGTACCAGAACTATTAACGAATATAAATCAAATACATTTGAGTGCAGAAGAAGTAAAAAATACTCTTACAGAATTAAGCAAAGCAAAGGCGACAGGCCCTGATCAAATAGATAATCAAATTTCTAAAGATAGCGCTGGAATCATATCTGAACCATTAACTTTTCTCTTCAATTGATCACTTAATGAAGGAATTCTCCCACAGTCTGGAAAACAGCACACGTTACACCAATTCATAAAACAGGTAACAAAGAACAGTGTACTAACTATCGTCCTATATGTTTGCTAAGTTGCGTGGGAAAAACTCTCCCCAAAAAATTAATATATAAAAATGTGTTCATCGTCATGTGTCTTATGGCTTTAACGCAAACCAGATAAAAACACCGTCACAATCAGGATTCACTCCAAAAGATTCAACCGTGTACCAGTTACTAAGTATATGCGATGAATTTTGTAAGTCATTTAACAGTGAAATAACTACTCAAGCAATTTTCTTTGACATATCTACAGCGTTCGAGAAAGTATGGCACCGTGGCTTACTACAGAAATTGCTAGCTATTAGAATTAGAGGCACTTTACTTCATTGGTTCGATAACTATTTGGCCGAACGTAAACAGGCCGTGGTACTCCACGGTAGCAGCTCTGATTACTTAACTGTACCTGAGGTGTCCCACAGGGTTCAGTCCTAGGACCGCTTCTGTTCCTTATCTACATAAATGACATTGTTGAAGACATCGAATCAGTTATTAAGCTTTTCGCAGATGACACTAGTATGTAACTGTGCTTGGAAAATCCACACATTCGAGCTGAAATTTTAAACAATGATCTCGATAAAATATTGCAATGGGCAAATAAATGGAAAATTGAGTTTAACGAAAGGAAGACAGAACTGATGAACATAACCAGGAACAAAAACCATCAATTTCAATCCTTGAATTTTTGGAAGGACTATTTTAGAGGACACCCATAGCCATAAACATTTAGAAATATTCGGCGAACTAAATGTTCAATTAAGAAACGAATCATAGTTCGTCGAAGTGTCCGAAGTATGTTCGGGCGAACAAACATTCGTCTAGTTAAGAACGGGCTTAACACGCGACGGCCACCCGTCCATTAGGTGATCACGCTTCATCGCGTTTAACTTCGCTCTGGAGAGCGTGTACGTTTGCTCTGCAACACTAGTAAGTAAGCAAACATGGTGCTCAACGTCCACAGAAACCATAAGGCTTGTTAGGGACGGGGAGAAGGGGGGAGGGGGGGTATGGAGGTGGGGGAAGAGGGCGATTATATACCTATCGCTACGCTGTCACCAGCAGAATGATTTCTGCGTTAAGATGGGCAGCGATGGGAGCCGTTTTAATGTTTCAGTAGGAAGTGGTGGACAAAGTACCAAGACAGTGTCCACAAAACACAACCTTTTTGAAGAGAAAGGAGAGCCGAAGCGGTATCGTGTAGTGAGCTAGCAGGCTATAGATATAAGTACATTCTCTGCACAGGTCTGCTTACGCAAGTTAGTCACCCCTGGGCTTCGCCATCTGGATATAATTATACACAATCCAAACGCACACAGCCTAACTTCAGTCGAAAAAAGCACATGCACAAAGAACTTCACTGTGACTCGATACATACCCAAACGTGAATGCTTCAAACGCCAGTTTCAGCTCAGTGCATTTTTAACACAAGCCTCAGGAATGTCAGTCGATGAACCGCACAGTCTGCACTGTTTACGCAGCAAAGCAAAGCAAAGCAAAGCTGCCTAGACCGAGGTAGTACAAATAATTGTAGGAGATAGGTCACTGCGGCACAGGCGCCTGCTCGGCGCTTGCTTGGGACTATCAATACTCTTCGCGAAAGAGACATCAGTGTGTAAGAGACATGCAGCCATCTGGACTGCCGTTTAAAGCCTATGTTGATCTTCTTCTGCTAGACCTACTTAGGTGTGGTCCACAGTGACAATAGTCTCGCTGCTAGACCTACTTAGGTGTGGTCCACAGTGACAGTAGTCTCGCTGCTAGACCTACTTATGTGTGGTCCACAGTGACAATAGTCTCGCTGCTAGACCTACTTAGGTGTGGTCCACAGTGACAATAGTCTCGCTGCTAGACCTACTTATGTGTGGTCCACAGTGACAATAGTCTCGCTGCTAGACCTACTTAGGTGTGGTCCACAGTGACAATAGTCTCGCTGCTAGACCTACTTAGGTGTGGTCCACAGTGACAATAGTCTCGCTGCTAGACCTACTCAGGTGTGGTCCACAGTGACAAGTCTCGCTGCTAGACCTACTCAGGTGTGGTCCACAGTGACAAGTCTCGCTGCTAGACCTACTCAGGTGTGGTCCACAGTGACAATAGTCTCGCTGCTAGACCTACTTTTGATCTCGCCTGGAACCCTGGTCAGTGGAGACTACACTCACCAGGGTTCCAGGCGAGATCAAAAGATCAAGAGATCTTAGAGGAGGGAGGTGGAGCTGGACCCTCAACTTTGCCCAGAAGAGATCATGAGCAGGGAGGTGGCGCTGGGCTGAGCAAGTTGGACGTCTTTTGCTTCGAGTTGTCCAAGTTGTTCGTCAACAGCGGTGCAACGGACATTGTCGCAACATGAAAGCAAAGACTACACTACAGTGACTGCCAACTCGCTGCGAGCCTAAACGGAGTGGCCGCGCGAGCAGGCTACAATTTCTAGTTCAGTGGAGACTACACTACAGTGACTGCCAACTCGCTGCGAGCCTAATATAAACAGAGTGGCCGCGCGAGCGGGCTACAACCAAACAGGCCGAAGCAACGACTACTCAAAAATCGGCCCGGAAGTGCGCTGAGACCTCTCGCGACATCTTGCGCGAAAGATTACAAAGCGCATTCACTCTAGCAAATCAGCTTCGCTAAATCGCCCAATAGAGAGTTTTATACATCTACACCGTCTCATTCATCCGTAATTTTATTCTTTAAAGGAAAAGTCCTAGGTTTTTAAATATGCAAAATGACCATCGAAATGATTGACAAATAAGTCACTTGTTTGAGATTTAATGAAATAAAAAAAATAAAAAATGCTTATATATAAATGCTTATATGGCATTATTGGTTTTTAATCGATTTTATTTTCTGTAGGCTGGCCGAGACTGCTGTCTCGGGTTCTCCATCAGTCACGTGACTTTCTTGAAGTGACGTCAGTCTGGGGAGTCATTGCGGTTGCCATCTTAGATTGTTCATCGAATGTGTAGGCGTGTGGTCGACAAAAAGCTCTAACCATGCCGGCCTACTGTGTTGCAGCAAACTGTAACAACTCACAAGCAACCCAAAGCATGACTATGCACGAGTTCCCGCGGAATCGACCCGCTCTGAGGCGATTTTTTTTTTACAATTCAAACGACCTGACTTTGATACTATGCCGCAGTCACGCCCATTTGTGTAGCGAGCACTTCGTTGAGTGCGATTTCGTAAACTTTATGGCAGAATACCAAATGGGGTTTGCTTCAAAGCGGAATTTGTAGAGATGCCCACAGAGTAACCGACATGAAAAAAAATTCCAGTTCGAATCTCCAAGGATGAAGCTGACGAGCAGCAAGCGCACAGCATGATACCAAAAATCGAGAGATACCCTCATACCCTAAAACAAGCGCTAACAAGGCAGAGACAAAAAGTCTAACACGAATGCCTACGGCAGAAAAGGCCGTGAAAGAGAGAGACTGTACACAAATGCCTGCGGCAAAGAAAGAAAGAACAGACCACAAATGCCTGTTGCAAAGAAAGAAAGACCAAACCACAAATGCTGGTGGCAAACGAAAAATGGCTGCCCTAATCAGGCAAGCAAACAGCTGACACCAAATGAAAGAAGCAAAACAGCTGAAACCACCTCAAAACCTCAAATGGTTGCCTACCTGCAAGCATAAGGTGGAAAACACACACACACAAAACCACCACCAAATCACAACAGTCTAATGTAGACTACTGTCTGCAACAAAGGAGTGGACGACTACAGTCATAAGAGCACAAAGCAAGTGCCATCGACAAACAGATGGAAAGCCAAACTAACCATAACTAACTCTAACCCCTCACTAACCCGGCTTCCATCTAGAAAAACAAAGGCTGCAGACTGATAAAGCAAAACGCTAATCAGGAATACCGATGACAAAGCATCGGGATGTAAACAAATGCAGACGACAAGAGAAATGCAAAATGGCTGCCCTAATCAGGTAAGCTAACAAGCGGGTACAAAATGGCCAATAGGCCAAAGATAAATAATAAAAAAAGAATGCATGGTGAAAATGAAGGGAGAAAAAAGAGATAAAAAACAACAACACTTTCTGAAAAGAAACAGGAGGCAAGTAATGTCAGCGAGCAACGGGACAAAGGCTGGATACCCGTAATCCGTGTACACGATAAAACCCACTTAGCAGTGACAACAACACGGCAGGGCAACAGACGCTGACGAACTACCCCACATAAAGAAAGAAAGAATGAGCGGTCTCGTTAAACGTCGAGACTATCCCCTCACTCGTACATCGTAAATGAACGATATAACTCGAGAAAACGAATGCAAGCCAAGAGAAAAAAACAGTGAATGGCAAGAATCGGTAACTAGCCCAACCCCAAACCCTAACTCAGGGAGGCCACGAAATCGATAGTCTATTAAACTAGAACGAACCAAACTTTTTAATTTTTACATATATGCAAACAAGGATAAATTGGGAAAATAAAATACAACACCAATATAAACCGGAAGCTCCCTGACGAGGTCCAGCCTGTTGTAAAAGCTAGAGTAAATAGAACGAAAAAGACTGAAACGCCACGCACCTAACAAGACTCGAGAAAGATGAAATGACAAGGAGGACTGAATAAACAAAGGCCCAGCTACTGACAGTGGCGTCGGAGCCTCATCCTTGGAGATTAGAACTTCAATTTTTTTTAAAGTCGGCTACCATGTGGTTACTAGCCATTTTGCAGCGATTCCCCAGAGTGACATAGTGCGCATATGTGCACATGATTTTCAGCGTCATGGCGACGCATTCGGTACGACAGAAAATGCCTGTTTTCGTGCATTTATAACCCTCGGATCACAATTTCACCTACATCATTGTTCTCAGCGAACTTTAACGAAAATCGTGTCAAAAATCACCCCAAGCCTTCGACTTGTCCTTTAACATTCCGGTTACTATACATTCACCAGATAATCGGCCGCCACGGTGTGTGTGTGTGTGTGTGTGTGTGTGTGTGTGTGTGTGTGTGTGTGTGTGTGTGTGTGTGTGTGTGTGTGTGTGACTGTGCAAGCGTGCGTGCGTGCGTGCGTGCGTGCGTGTGTGTGTGTGTGTGTGTGTGTGTGTGTGACAATGTGCGTGCGTGCGTGTGCTTGTTTGTGTGTGTGTGTGTGTGTGTGTGTGTGGCTTGCTTGTTTAGCGCACCCGAGTAATGTATAAATCACTAAATTATAAATAAAAAACACGATCTGAAGCTAATCTGCCTCTCATAGTCTGCTCCTTTTACGTATTTGCAGTTGATGTGTTTTTGCTGTTTTCAGAAAGCCGGCAGTCAGTTCTTTTTCATAATTTTCCTCACAACATAGATTGCATTGCAGGATGCCGATTTCCAAAATTACTTCAATCAGAAAACAAAACGAGTCAAAAAAGGTTGAAACATTTGAAAAGGTCTGTCATGTACTGTTCTTTGTGTGTGTGTGTGTGTGTGTGTGTGTGTGTGTGTGTGTGTGTGTGTGTGTGTGTGTGTGTGTGTGTGTGTGTGTGTGTGTGTGTGTTCTTTTTCTCTATTTTTTTTAAATTTGTGTATTATCATTTTATTTCACTGCATCAGCGTTAGTTTGTAAGTTAGTTTGTAAAAAGTTAGTTTGTAAACTGGAACGTTTTTCCGAATGACTTTTTATTTTATTTTATTTTTTTAATCATCAATACGTATACACGCTGGCATAATGAATTAAACCCGCATAGAGACAAACATTTTTTTAACAAAAAACTTTACATTCGGTTATGATAG
Organism: Alviniconcha strummeri; assembly: GCA_963584105.1. Lineage (NCBI taxonomy): Eukaryota > Metazoa > Mollusca > Gastropoda > Provannidae > Alviniconcha > Alviniconcha strummeri. The sequence continues at coordinate 10,910,411 of OY757557.1, forward strand.
CTATATAATCATTATTATAATGGGTGGACGCTGATGCGCGAAAAAACAAACAAACAAACCAGGTAGAGAGTTTCTGACGGGAGATGGGGGGTGGGGGGGGTGGGGGGGCTAATTTTACAAATAAACATGATTTTAAATGTAGTCTTAGTTATTAAATTATATTTGGGATGTAAATTGATTTGATCAAATTGTATCATTAGTTAGGGTAGGGCAGCAAGGTCTTCAGTGCTGCATTTATGTTGTAATACTTGGTTGTTGCTATAACTATTATTAGTTGTGCCTGTTTCTGTGTGTGTTTGGTGTGAGTACAGTAGCTGTTTACCTGTGTGTTTAGTGTGAATATGCCTGTTGACCTGTGTTTTTATACTTTTGTCTATTCTTATTCTCTCTTTTTATTTTTATTTTTATAGATTTCATTTTCATCAGTAGTTTTATTTACATTTACTTCTACGTTTTCTTTCTTTGTTGGTTTTCTTATAAAAAGTTATATATATATATATAATGGCTTCCACAGTCTTATCAGAAAACCAGTTTGGCCTAGCCGTAAGGCGGTAGGCTGGTAAGCGGAAGGACCTCGGTTCGATACCGCTTCGGTTCTCCTTTCTCTTCAAAAAGGTTGTGGTTTGTGGACACTGTCTTGTGACTTTGTCCATCACTTCCTACTGAAACAAGTTAAAATTGCTCTCATTGCTGCCCATCTTAATGCAGGAATCATTCTGGTCAGTGGTGACAGTGTAGCGATAGATATATGATCTCCCTCTCCCCCCACCTCCATATCTAAATGTTGTTTACGGAGAACTAGGTCGCTATCCGTTGTTCACAACAGAGGCAAAACAACCTGGGTGTCACATGTAAAATTAGTGTTAAGTAACAATGGATTCGAACAAGTGTGGCTTTTTGGTTGCGGAAATATTAAACCCTTTATCAAGGAGTTGGAAGAAAGAATGCGTAGTTCATTCTGCCACAGATGGTGTAATCATCTAGACACAAGTGAAAGGTTGTCAGTGCACAATATCTACAAGTCGCAACATTGCCTTCAAAGGGAGAGATATGTGGATGTTCTTTGGATGGAGGTATACAGGAATTGGCTCACACAGTTTAGAATGGGAGTATCGCAGATAAATCTCCATAGACACCGTTTTCCGACAACAACAGATAATACAACATGTCCATTTTGCGCCAACCAAAAGAGAAACTGAAATACGTTTTGTATTCCAATGTCCAGTGTATCCTCAATTAAGAAGCAAGTACCTACCTGACATTATTAATGTACGCGACCCCAGAAAACATCTCATCATCCTCATGAATAGCAGCTGTCAGGAGACAATTCTAAATGTTGCAAAATTCCTAGTGTGTACATTAAAATTTTTAATCTAAGGTCATCTAAGCTGGATGCGAATACTTGAGTATCACCCTATGTGGATGTCCATAGAGCCGCTCTGCAAACATGTGTGCTTATGAGCATATTGTAATGAATGTATAAGTACTGGTAGAGACTGAATTAGCCCATTGCAGATTTGGCTGAAGATGCCATGGAATGTTTGTCTTGGGTTCTATGAGTTTCTTGTTCCTCCATTGAAAATGAAAGGGGCTGTTGGCCTATTCAATTAAATATGTCAGTGTCATTGTCACTGTCATACCCCATTCCCTAATAAGCCTCGTGGTTTCTGTGGACGTTACGCACCATGTTTACTTACTTACACTTACAGTCTTATCAGTATCCAAACCTTTCGGAGGGCGGAGTTTGGAGGAAGGTGCCAGAAAGCGGTGCTCGGAGTGTGCCACCCGAGGCTGACCAGCAACCGGCCACTGGCCTAACCACTTCCGGTCGCCAGTCCGAAGGCGGCATAATAATCAGGCACACACACACACACACACACACACACACACAGACGCACGCACGCACGCACGCACGCACGCACGCACGCACGCATGTATACATACACTACACGCAGCTTGTCGCGTTACTGCACTTTCCAGCTACACTGGAAGGACAGACATTGTGCACATAACATTATTATGACCCTCACCAGCTGAAGGCGAGACGGCCACCTTGACCCCAACGACTGTGTTCAATCGAATGACAAGGCCGGTAGAAGAAAAAGAAAGAAAGAGAGAGAGAGAGAGAGAGAGAGAGAGAGAGAGAGAGAGAGAGAGAGAGAGAGAGAGAGAGAGAGAGAGAGAGAGAGAGAGAGAGACAGACAGACAGACAGACAGACAGACAGACAGACAGACAGACAGACAGAGAGACAGAGAGACAGAGACAGAGAGACACAGAGACAGAGAGAGAGAGACAGAGAGAGAGAAAAAAAAAAAAGAAAAAAAGAAGAGAAGAGTTAACTCCCTCACTTACCAGCACTCGGTGATGCAGCGGATCCCTCGCCAACCGGAGAGCTGTGGTCAGTTTCCTCAGCCACCCGAGGCTAACCAGCAACCGGCCACTGGCCTATATAACCACTTCCGATCGCCAGTTCGAAGCATAATAAATATGTTGATGACCTCCACCCACTCCACAAAAGCGGCATAACTCAGCGACTGTGCCGTAGGACTGATCAAATGAAAACATCCGGCCTCGGTAGGGGAAGAGCACAAACCACTGATGGTGGTGGTGAAGTGATGCTTAATGTCCTCAGATGTCAGTTGACATATTAGGGACAAGTTGTGACCAATGCCGAAGCACGGTTCAATAAATCTTTACGTTCACGGAAACCAGAAGGCTCGTTAGGACGGACAGCCCAGGACGTCCACCTCGACTCTCACACAGCTCCTGAACTATGCAAACCACTGATAAACTATTCAGCGCATTATAGACTCCAAATCGGCATTGATACGACTGGTTCTGGCGTCAAAACCTGACCAACTTCATCCTGATAAACTCTGCGCTACGAGAATGCGCGACACGTTAGTTCAAGGGAGGTAAACGACTTATTGAGAAAAAGAGGAGAGGAGTGGTTATCTTCCCATTAGTCTGTTCTGAGATGTGTATACCATTATATAATTATTACCTCGGACTCTGTCCCGAAGAGGTTTTAGAGCTCAGGAGCTGTGTTAAAAAAAAAAATTGTAAAAAAAAAAAAAAACTTGAAAAGGTAAGTCTGCGAGAAAAGGTTGTGCGTGGTCTACCCCCTAGTCTACGCCACAAAGGGTGAGGTCTATCCAGACACTAGCCTACGCCACAAAGGGGATGGTCTGTCTGGTTAAGTTTACCCGAATCTATTTTTAACTCAATGACTAGTAATTGTTTGGTAAAATTAGCCGACAGATGAAAAAATAATGCAACAGACAAAACCATGACTAAAACCAAAAACAAAAACAAATCATACAAAAATTCGGTTTTTCGCCAACCCGGTGCGGCCAGTCACTTTACTGAAACAACAAACAAAGAAACAGGAAAAACACACACACCCTGACTGAAACCGACAGCAACAACTTGACAACACTGCCTGAACGAGCGAGATTACAACGGCTGACTTAAGGAGTATTTATTGGTGAGTAATTATATTAGTCTACTAGACAAAAGAAACAGTCACTCACCAGTATTATAATTTTAAACAATCCAACGTCACTCGCTAACACGACACGAGGCCATGACTAATTCTCCGTACCGGCGACGACTAGCTGTTCTTTTCTTTTTTTCTTTTCTTTGTTTCAGTGTTGAGTCACATCAGCCAATGGGAAACAACCCACGCCACGAGTAACGCCATCACTCACCCGGATTGCCCCCAGTGCAGGCACGTACCCGGCTCTCGGGTAAAGTAAACATGGTGCTTAACGTCCACAGAAACCATAAGGCTTATTAGGGACGGGGGTCTCGGGTTAATCCATGGACCTATATATACATAGGTCCATGGGTTAACCCGTTTGGACGTTAAGCAACATAAAAAAAGGTTAACCCGTTCACTGCCACGATGTCACTTGAAACGACCACCAAAATCGCAAAATTTAAACTCCGTAGACTATTTTCTTTTCTTTTCCACATTTGCATGTAAAAGGATTTTTACATCAAAACGCACAGTATTGTAAGAAGATTTGTGATAGGACCAAAAATGTCCAATTTGCAGGAGTATACGTGGAATTGTCTGGCCGGAAGTTTTACAGACTGGAGCAATGAAGTGCCAGTTAATCCTGGGTCCTGGGTGTAGAGATGTTGCTGTGTGTTTGTGAGACAAAAGGCCGACACGGATATCATATGACACTACATTACACGCCGGATCTGTCAACCACACACACACACACACACACACACACACACACACACACACACACACACACACACACACACACACACTACACACACACACACCACACACACACACACACACACACACACACACACACACACACACACACACACACTACACACACACACACACACACACACACACACACACACACACACACACACACACTACACACACACACACACACACACACACACACACACACACACACACACACACACACACACACACACACAACACACACTACACACACACACACACACTACACACACACACACACACACACACACACACACACACACTACACACACACACACACACACACACACACACACACACACACACACACACACACACACACACACTACACACACACACACACACACACACACACACACACACACACACACACACACACACACACACACACTCACTCTCTCTCACACTCACTCACACACACACACACACACACACACACACACACACACACACACACACACACACACACACACACACACACACACACTCCAGATACTCGGCGACACATTGAAAATGCTGCGTCAATGGCTCCAACGCAAAAAGCAGTTTTTCACTTGCCACGGCCTGTTTAACACAGACATCGTTCAGTACATGTCTGTCAGTGAGGCCCATAATACTCTCTCTCACACTCACTCACACACACACACACACACACACACACACACACACACACACACACACACACACACACACACACACACACACACACACTCCAGATACTCGGCGACACATTGAAAATGCTGCGTCAATGGCTCCAACGCAAAAAGCAGTTTTTCACTTGCCACGGCCTGTTTAACACAGACATCGTTCAGTACATGTCTGTCAGTGAGGCCCATAATAACCGATTTGCATACAGATGCACCTGTTTGGCCTGGCGTGCAGTCGGCCACTTCTTTTTGGTGGGAAGAGAGGACAGACAGAGACAGAGGGAGAGGGAGGGGGAAGAGACAGACAGAGACAGAGGGAGAGGGAGGGGGAAGGGGAAGAGAGACAGACAGAGACAGAGGGAGAGGGAGGGGGAAGAGAGAGAGAGAACTCGAAAACTTTATTTTCCAAGGATTGTAGTTTAGGTTCATTTAGACCTAACAACTAGTCATTGCTAAACTACTGAGTAAGTGAAACATGGAGAAACAATTATATCAAAACAAAAACAAACAAAAAACTAACTTTACAAACTCGATTAATATTTAAAAATGATAGAGAGAGAGAGAGAGAGAGAGAGAGAGAGAGAGAGAGAGAGAGAGAGAGAGAGAGAGAGAGAGAGAGAGAGAGAGAGAGAGAGAGAGGCAGACAGACAGACAGACAGACACAGACAGACAGAGGGAGAGACAGACAGACAGACAGAGGGAGAGACATACAGAGACGGAGAGAGAGAGAGTGTGTGTGTGTATCTGTGTGTGTCTATGTGTGTGTGTGTCTATGTGTGTGTAGTGTGTGTGCGTGCGTGCACAGTGCCGCGTGCGTGCGTGTGTGTGTGTGTAAAGTTGAAGCGACGAGCAGGCTGACTGAATGTACTACAAGTACTTGTCCTTTTCGCTGAATATTATGATATTGCTGTTGTTGCTGATAATCTACATCACCATAAGCTCGCACTTAATGACCTGGTCTACTACAGCGCAGTACTGAGAAGTGTTGTGAGAAACGGCCCCTAGCACTCACTATCAGTACACAGTGACTCAAAACATTT
>OY757557.1:10919077-10939564 GCA_963584105.1 Alviniconcha strummeri
TAAACATGAGGCGCATCCACCCAGGGTTAAAAAAAAGAAGAGAGTTCTGCCTCGGTTCAAACGATTTTGGTTTTATTTGAGCTGGCGTAAGGAACATTGTAAGTTATAAAACAAACGTCTGATATAATCTAAGTTTTCTGTAACAAACTTACTACACATTGAGCACCAGCAAAAAAAACGCTCGTTAGCTAACAGTTTTCAGGATCCTAAGGCGTAACTAAATACAGCAGCGGTTGAAGGAAGGACGTCGTAAACCAGTGCTTGGAGTTTGCCTGTATCACTGTAACTATTATGATAATTTCTCGGGAATCCTTGTGATTGGTTGAGCCATTGGGACTTCCGCAGCCGCGAGACGAGACTGGTCGAGTCGATTTTACAACTGTCGCGCGTTGCGACCTCACGGGGCACACCGGCTTCACTTCGTCTAGCCGGTTCTACTTCGTGAGCAAATGGACTGAATGTCGGTGGCGCATGGCTGAACATGTGTGTAAAACACATTTATCGTTGCGTCGGAGCCGGTATGCACTTGGACTGTTGCGGGATCCGGCCACTGACTACAGAATACAGAGTACAAAATCTCTATTGTCTATGAATAACATAGAAACTTGCCTTACGACTGCATAAAAGATACAAGTAAATTAACACACAGTATAATAATACATGACACATAAAACAATGCAGTTCAACATGCTAGCGAGGCAGCCGGCATAGCCTATACCGAATCGGAGCGGCAAAACCCACTGACATTGGAGTGAAATTCCAGTTACTGTAAGTATGCGAGAGGAGGTTCAAAAGACACATCCAGCGTTGTGTTGACAGAAGGTCAGTGAAGTGTTCAAAGCTTACATTGGGACCTCCCCCAAGTTTTGTAGAAGAAATTTTTGACACACGACGATCAGTACCAGTAAGCTCTCCACTCTGAGTTGACAGCTCAGGAGCTGTGTGAAAGTCGAGGTGGCCGTCCTGGGCTCCCCGTCTCTAATAAGCCTTACAGTTTGCGTGGACGTAAAGCAACACTGAACTGTCGGATCTCAGAGCTGCGTGAAAGTCGAGGTGGCCGTCCCGGGTAATAAGCCGAATGGTTTCTGAGGACGTAAAGCAACACGGAAAGGAATGTAAGTTGACCTGTTTTTTTACTTTCCTTCGATCGGCGGGATCGGTGCATTTGTTTCTTGAACAAATGCTATATATGTGCGTACACTGAATTAGTATAACTTTAACATGGTCCTCAATGTTTGCGGCTGCCTGATTAAATTGTGTCCACGGCACCGCCATCTTGTATTGTGACTTACCTCCCTTTGGCTGGACAAACCGGTTCCGGCAAAATGGCTGTAACATGTGTGTGTGCGCATGTGCTCCCAGTGTGATGCAGTATCGACACAGTAAACAAGAAAATAAGCTCCATTGTGATTGAAACTTTGTATGCATTTTAATTCCTTTACTTACTAACGGAGAGACAGTGCTGCAGGTACCCCCAAAGCCAAAGTTGAGCAAAACTGAGAGGAGTCACCAAATGAATGGATTTTTTCTCTTCTTCTTCAAATGTCAGGTCTGTCATCAGTGACCAAGTGGATCCATAAACGTAGAATTATCCTACATTCAGGCTGATTATCGCCACGTGAAGGTCTGTAACCAGTGACCGAGTGGAAATATCTAGCGATTCTGCACTAACGGTGATCAGCACGTAGTACAGAGCATATCTATGGTAATGGATATCACGTGGAAGCTTGCAGACTCACGAGCCAGGCGATACGTTTTGTTTCACGTTTTCGACCCGGTAGCTGTTCGTGTCTTGACAGTAAGTGCGCTTTTCGTTGTTGTTGTTGTTTTCTTCTTTTCCGTAGGGTTGGGGGCGGGAACCTCTAGGAGTATGCATTTTCTTCTTCTTTTTCTTCTCTCTCTCTCTCTCTCTCTCTCTCTCTCTCTCTCTCTCTCTCTCTCTCTCTCTCTCTCTCTCTCTCTCTCTCTCCTTCTTCTTTTTTTTTTTTTTTTTTGTCTCTTCTTCTTCTTCTTCTTCTTCTTCTTCTTCTTCTTCTTCTTCGTCTTCGCCCTGATATAACCATAATGATTGACTAGGTGTAAAACACAAACTTACTTCTTCTTATTATTATTAAGGGATTCCGGGGAGGTTATATTTTGAAATGGTGTATGTCACCTTAGCCACAACTATCATATTTTATCAGTCGAGACAGGCGTACTGGCAGACGGGTCTTCAGAATGTTCAAGTTGTATACCCCGAGGGGTATAATCGTTGGCGGATTAGAGCCAAGGGCCTAAAAATCCACGATATGCATCGTTTGATCTTGGAGGGGGAATCAATTAATATACCGACAGCGTTGCTCTTCACTGACGCTGTAATAATACTGTCCTTGCTGTAGTGTAATAATTTACGTCAGTCAACAAAAACTCTATATATACATGACTTAGTGCCAAAAGGTGTGCAAGAAAAGAGGACACCTTAAATAAAAAACGACAGGATGTGAGTGAGTAACGCATTTTTTTGAATGAACACATGTGAAGTCATCCACCAGTGAAGGGAGAAGGCAGTGCTGCTCTTCGTTCCTGAGAAATTAGACTTTCAGTGTTATTTGTGACAAGATGTTGAACATTACACATTACAACAAGCCCACATCACTGTGCTGCTAATCATGCAGTTAACTGCGAAAACCCAACTGATCTTACAAGATGTGATCCACATGAGTATTACCAAATGAACTGTTGTTTTTCTGTGTCACACAGAACAGCATGCTACGCAGAGTTTGTTGCAATAGATAATGTTCAACATACAGCCAATCTTGAACATTTTAAATGAATAAAAACCAACACATTTTGAAACATAAACAGTTAATCTTTAATAGAACAATATGTGACAAGGAAGATTTGATGGGGGGTTTCTCAAATTTAAGCTCTCTTGACATAAACAGCAAATGATGTAAGAAATATGTCATACATTACTATTTCAACAAGATGTACAATGCTGTCTGTTTCTTGATGAAAATGATAAATCAGTAACTTTTTATTACTGTAAAGTATAAAGACACATAACTATTTCCATGTGAACAGTTTTTGCTGCATTCATTTTGTTGTAGTGGATAACAACGTTAATGAGACAACATGGTACTTTGTTTTTCATAACAATGTAAGTAATACTTATTATTTAACAAACAAGTAAGTGTTTTGTAAGAGAAAATGGAGCAAGTAAGAGTGAGTGCAACTTTTGCTGCTTTTGGGTGTCACAGGAAAACACACACGCAACCTGTCATCCATGCGTTTCTTGGTCATGTTGACTTGGGTGCCTAGGACAAACTTTGTTGAACAGTTAACTTAAAAGTGAAAGAATTAATAATAATAAAATATATTTTAAAAAATCGTAATATTACTTAAAAAAATTAATATATATATATAAATCACAGCCAAAGAATAATGCTGTTAAGATCGGCACCTTACATTTTTAGAACTCTGTATGCTAACATTCCGATACTTTTAAAAGATTCGGCATATACCAATATACTGAATATCATCGTATAACCGGAAGATTTGACTAAATCTCCGACACACTTTTCGCATATCAGAATATATCTTCCATGGGGCCATGTGCTAAAAGCAAATGACCCGGATATGTAACATGGCTAACCGGATGTAGTGCAAAAGCGCGAAAACTTAACTTTTTTCCTTTTGCTGGTTTAATCTAATACTTTGTTGAACGTTATTTATTGTAAAGTTTTTATGAAGAATGGCAAAATATATTTTAAAAACTACCCAGACATTTGGCAGTAAAATAAAACATTGGCGCCTGATGTAGTGACGTACCACAGTGACTGGCGTAAAGTTTCGACTTAAGAGAAAGTCAGTTCTTCACTAGATTGTCTGCGGATGCTGGTCATGAAATAGTTCAACACACATAACGTTCGACCGATGGACATTTCGGAGCCCCCCCCCCCCCCCCTCCCCCCCCCCCCCCCCCCAAAAAAAAAAACTAACTAAAAAACTATTTAAAAAAAACTATTTTTTTTTTAGTGATAATCGATTTTATATGCACTGTGTAAAGCGATATCTCCTCTGTGCAAATCGGTGACTGAGGTAATGTTTTGATTCGCCATGTACGTGAATGAAAGCACCGAAAGTACTCACTGTGATCGTGTCTGTTTTCAGGGGTCGAATTTCGTGGTGCTTTTCACTTTCAAAAAATAATATTTCTCCAGCTGCTCCAGATTTGGAGCTCATATTGTTTCCACTGTGATACTGACCAATTATGAACGCACACACAAAGCAACAACAAGACACAGTGTTTGAAACGGATTTTTTATTGACAGTCAAAAATCCGACCCCCATTTGCGCACCTTTTGGCACTAGTCATATATATATATATATAGAGAGAGAGAGAGAGAGAGAGAGAGAGAGAGAGAGAGAGAGAGAGAGAGAGAGAGAGACTTTTGCCAAGCTGGTCTCAGACTTGAGCCGAGTCTATTTCTAGTTAGTTTTCTAGGTTCATCAGGACTAGAACTACAGAGGTCAAGGTCGTGTGGTATTTTTAGGTTGCTGGTAGAGATGACCTAGTTGTTTGCAGCTCTCAGTGTTTGCACCGACTGCGTGTCAGGGCATTGTGTGTGCTGTGTGCCGGCACTGCACCCAGGCCTCGGCACATTGCCAATTAAAAAAAAAAAAAAAAAAAAAAACCGGGGGGGGGGGGGGGGGGGGGGGCGTGCTGATGTCAGGTGATCGAGTCATAGGCGAAGGACTGGAGGACCTTGTTGTCTCTGGTAAAACCAATGCTGTCTCTCCTTGCCCCCTTCCCTTCCTCCTTTTACACACAGCACACACTGTCGCTCACACAGACAGACAGACAGACAGACAGACAGACAGACACACACACACACACACACACACACACACACACACACACACACACACACACACACACACACACACACACACACACACATCCACTGCTACGCACACTCACACGCTGCTACACACACTCACATTTACACTCACACTGATACAACACAAATGCACGCGCGTTCGCACGTGCGAGTGATCGAGCGACCGAGAGACACATGACATAAGTAAAAGTTTTATTAGTTGTATCACAGATGCGCTATACAGAAAACATTGCTATGCAATAATGTAAATGAATACATATACTTGAACAAGTCTAATCAACCAAGGAATGGTGGGGTGAGTAAGAAAAAAAGAGAGAAAATAGTTGCCTCTCTCTGCTTGCGTGGTGTCCATCTCCGAATACGCAGTTATTACCATCAGTTCTGAGCTATTCTGGTAACAGAGAAGATAGATCAAAAGAGGTCCATTATATTATTTACTACTAGACAAGATGTTTAGATCCTAACACAGAAACGGTTAAAAGGAACGCTATTTATTAGAACAAAACGCAACGTGCGAATTTTTGGGTTAATCCCCTTTATCAAGCGACAGAACGACACTTAAACTGCAGACAGACTGTGAAAAATTAGATGGAAAGCTAAGCCACTTATCTGCTTTTGGTTGAACTATGTTGTTTTCGTTGCAGATAATGGGCACCAAAACAATATAGCTATTATTCCCTTGACTGAAAGCCTCTGGCTAACGGGTTCAAGATTCCAGATTCAAATGGTTTAATTGATTTGAGCGAGTGCTCATATCAACATACACAAAACGGTACACAAAAATAATGTACACATAAGCCTGGAAATACATTAGTTCTCAGTCCCACAAAAACCACTCGTCTGTACATCCACGTAACGCAGGTCACAAAACTGCATCAGTTGTGGGCTGAGGGGCATATATTTAACAATACTATATTCTGGTATGTATAGTATTGTTAAATATGTGCCGAGAATGGAACACAGATCGCATATTTGTGACATTTCCCACACAAGTTGTAATGTTACAGAAACTAATTGAACTGTCACTAAGCATACATAAGCAACGCTATTTCTGGCTAACGGGTGATGTAAGGTGACAATATTGCCCCATGCCTGAGAAGAAGGTGGTCTTTTTTGACGAGTAGGGAGTAAAAATCTCTCCTTGAGCAAAAGCGGTCCGGATGGCAATCAAGAAGCAAAATCGGACCTCTCCAGGTTTAGTTCTCTTGCTAGTTACTCAGGAATATGGTGATACGTCCCTGTTTTCTGGGGCTTAATCCTACTGGATTGACTGGTGCAGTCAATCCAGTAAGGAATTCAATAAGGAATTCAGTCGGACCCGGAAAGGGTCTTCTGGTCTCAAGTAGATTCTTTCTGGAGGGAACAGTTTTCTTCTTCTTCTCTCTTCTTCTTTTTAGCTTTTAAACAGTACTATTTACCCACTAGCTGTAAAAGCATTCCTCTCTCTCTCTCTCTCCCTCTCTCTCTCTCTCTCTCTCTCTTTCTTTCTTTTCTTTTTTCTCTCCCAGAAGGAATGAATGAATGAGTCTCACATTATTATGCTGTGCAGTCTTACAAGTTTACAAAACACAGTTCAGCTCAAACCTGAATTATCAGTGATTCATGAATGGTGTGTGTGTAGAAAGAGAGAGAGAGGAGATTGTGTGTGTGTGTGTGTGTGTGTGTGTGTGTGTGTGTGTGTGTGTGTGTGTGTGTGTGTGTGTGTGTGTGTGTGTGAGTGTGTGTGTGTGTGTGTGTGTGCGTGTCTGTGTGTGTGTGTGTGTGTGTGTGTGTGTGTGTGTGTGTGTGTGCGTGTGTGTGTGTGCTGCCTGCGACCATTTAAATTATACATATATATATATCACGTGGATTTGTCGGCATCGACCCTAGTCCTCTAAAACCTGGTGGTACAATGTCAGTTAAGTAAAACAAGCTTCACAGCAAAGAAAGAATAAATCAAACTTCTACGAACATTTTATATATCTGTAATGGAGTGGACTGAGTGGCAGGACAGGACACAGGCAGCGGAGTCAATAAAAATGGAGACCACAGCAGGCGTACAGCGGCAATCAGGTGTTATTGTACAGCAGCAGACAATTTTCAGCACACCCAAAATCCTCACTCGCACGCATAGATAAGAGAGCGGCGCGGGCCGCAAGAAACACACGCTATCGCTACAATCAAATCGGCCCTCTGGACCACAAAATGGCTGACAATTGTGTTTCCTTGGCCCGCACTGACAAATACACTTTCCTCTACAATAACTAAACTAATTAAAACGTGAAAAACATCAAATAAAAGCTACAGTTACAATCTTTCAAACCGTATAAACAAAATGTACACATATGATTTATTTACAACAAGAGTGCGAAGCGTGGCTTGCGCCTGTCTATAAACAGATTCGTACAACTCAATCACAGCTAGCACAATGTACAAAAATATTAATGTTACTAAAACTAAAACTTACATCGGAATAAAGTGCCCACTCCCATGGTTAAAATGGTACATAACAATTACAGTACAACGTTCTGTGTGAGAAGCAAGACACACTCAAAGACTATCACTAAAACAATCGGTCCGAACTTTCGCTGATAAAGTGATATCAAGTAGACTATAAATACAACTTCGCTTCTATAGTACACAACATTTAATAAGTTAATTTCAACCCAAAATAAACACTAAACATGAAGTCAGCCAAGCAAAATACTATACGACAAAACATTGATCGACACAGAATTACTTTAATCGAGTCAAAACAACGATTCACTACTGTTCACTAGTACTAAATAGAGAACGCGCCGTGCAGACGACGGTTATAAAAATAATTTAAAAAAGACCTAGAGAGGCATCGGGAGAGCCTGTTTGGCCTAGCGGTAAGGTGTTAGGCTGGTAAGTGGAAGGACCTCGGTTCGATACCGCTTCGGTTCTCCTTTCTCTTCAAAAAGGTTGTGGTTTGTGGACGCTGTTCTGTGACTTTGTCCATCACTTCCTACTGAAACATTAAAATAGCTCTCATCGCTGGTGGTGGGGGGGGGGGGGGGGGTCCTAATAGCTTCCTAATTCGCCAGCCGAGTCAGGTCTCCAGAGACACTGACACTGACACATTTTAATGAATATAGGCCAACGGCCCCTTTCAGTGGGGGAATAAGAGACTCACATGAGCCCGAGCATAGTTACGTGATAATAACCGGTACACATTATTACATGCATTTTCATATTTACACACGCGTATCTATTTTCCGACCAAATCTGTTGTTCAAAGTATATGATAACATACTTAGTAGGTTTACATACAAAACACTCCCTGCTTTATCAACTTATCTTCCAGTCAAGAGGCCACTTCCATCTTCGATGTTCTTAGATTAAATGCACAGACTAAAAATTTAGCCACATTGAAAATGGTCTGTTGAGATTTACTATTCATAAGACTTAGGAAATGACTTCTATTATCATGGGCACTTGCTTTGTCTGGCAAATATTTGTGCCTTAAGAAAACGTACACTAGACATTCAAACAAACAATGTATTTCTGTTTCTTTTTCTTCAATACAAAATGGGCATGCCACATTACGCGCTGTTGGTGAAAAACGGTTCTGATGGACATTAATCTGGAATATATCCGTTCTGAACTGAGCAAAGGCATTCCTGTATACGTCCATCCAAAGAAAATCCACATACTTTTCCCTTTCAAAGCAGTTCTTATAACCTTTATAAACTGCTAGCCTTTCACTCGGTTCTAGGTGATTCCACCATCCATGGCAAAAAGAACTGTACAACCTTTCTTTTAGTTCATTGAAAAAGATATTGTCATTCCCACAACCAAACAGCCACACCTGTTCAAATCCGTTATAGCACAAAACTAATCTTATATGTGACACCCATGTTGTTTTACCTCTGTTTTGCATTTCTAATAACATTTTGTACGATTTCTTTGAGTAAAGTGTATCTGTTTGTCTGAGCAGTTTCAGCCAATACTCGACAAATCTGACTGTAGCTGGTATAAACAGTGGATAGCGGCCCAATTCTCCGTAGACAACGTCATTCGGAGTCTTGTCACGCACACGCAAAAATCTGTTACATGCAAAAAGATGTACACGCTCTATCTGCTCATACATTTTATAACCCCAAATCTCAGCTGCATACAACAGTGTTGGCGCAATTTGTGCATCAAAAAGTTTGAAAAAAATCACAGGAGAGTTACAACCAATCTTTTTTAGGGTTCGTAAAATTTCTATTGTACCTTTTTTTGCTCTGATTGCAATGTCTTCCATTGCTGCAGTAAAACTGTGTCCAGTAGAAAAAATGATTCCCAAGCATCTGTACATATTAACCACTTCTAACTTTTGATCACCCCAGAACCATCTTTCTTTAGCTGCCAGATAACCGCCCTTTCTAAAGACCATGACCTTTGATTTATCCAAATTAACAGTCAATCCTAATCTTTTTGCAGCTACAGACAATGCATTCAGCTGGTTCTGAAGTCCAATCACAGTAGAGGCAAGTAGAGTTAGGTCATCCGCAAAAAGTAAAATAAACAGCTCAATTTCAGTCGGACCGAGGGGTATGCCATATTTTGCTTTACCTTTTATTTCATTTGCAAGTTCATTTATCAGCAGAGAAAAAAGTACTGGGCTTGCCACACCCCCCTGTTTCAGACCCTGAAAACACTCAAAGTAGCCGGACATTTCACTTTTACTCATAACACAGGCTTGTACGGAACGGTACATTGCTTTAAGATATATATATATATATTCTAAATAAAAATAAGAAAAAGTTATATATATATATCACGTGGATTTGTCGGCATCGACCCCAGTCCTCTAAAACCCGGTGGTACAATGTCAGTCAAGTAAAACAAGCTTCACAGCAAAGAAAGAATAAATCAAACTTCTACGAACATTTTATATATCTGTAATGGAGTGGACTGAGTGGCAGGACAGAATACAGGCAGCGGAGTCAGTAAAAATGGAGACCACAGCAGGGGTACAGCGGCAATCAGGTTTTATTGTACAGTAGCAGACAATTTTCAGCACACCCAAAATCCTCACTCGCACGCATAGATAAGAGAGCGGCGCGGGCCGCAAGAAACACACGCTATCGCTACAATCAAATCGGCCCTCTGGACCACAAAATGGCTGACAATTGTGTTTCCTTGGCCCGCACTGACAAATACACTTTCCTCAACAATAACTAAACTAATTAAAACATGAAAAACATCAAATAAAAGCTACAGTTACAATCTTTTAAACCGTATAAACAAAATGTACACACATGACTTATTTTATTTACAACAAGAGTGCGAAGCGTGGCTTGCGCCTGTCTATAAACAGGTTCGTACAACTAAATCACAGCTAACACAATGTACAAAAATATTAATGTTACTAAAACTAAAACTTACATCAGAATAAAGTGCCCGCTCCCATGGTTAAAATGGTACATAACAATTACAGTACAACGTTCTGTGTGAGAAGCAAGACACACACAAAGACTGTCACTAAAACAATCGGTGCGAACTTTCGCTGATAAAGTGATATCAAATAGACTATAAATACAACTTCGCTTCTACAGTACACAATACTTAATAAGTTAATCTCAACCCAAAATAAACACTAAACATGAAGTCAGCCAAGCAAAATACTATCCGACAAAACATTGATCGACACAGAATTACTTTAATCGAGTCAAAACAACGATTCACTACTATTCACTAGTACTAAATAGAGAACGCGCCGTGCAGACGACGGTTATTAAAATAAAATAAAAAAGACTTAGAGAGGCATCGGAAGAGCCGGTTTGGCCCAGCGGTAAGGCGTTAGGCTGGTAAGTGGAAGGACCTCGGTTCGATACCGCTTCGGCTATCCTTTCTCTTCAAAAAGGTTGTGGTTTGTGGACGCTGTCTTGTGACTTTGTCCGTCACTTCCTTCTGAAACAGTAAAATAGCTCTCATCGCTGGTGGTGGTGGTGGTGGTGGTGGTGTGTGTGTGTCTGTGTGTGTGTGTGTGGGGGGGGGGGGGGGGGGGTCCTAATAGCTTCCTAATTCGCCAGCCGAGTCAGGTCCCCAGAGACACTGACACTGACACATTTTAATGAATATAGGCCAACGGCCCCTTTCAGTGGGGGAATAAGAGACTCACATGAGCCCGAGCATAGTTACGTGATAATAACCGGTACACATTATTACATGCATTTTCATATTTACACACGCGTATCTATTTTCCGACCAAATCTGTTGTTCAAAGTATATGATAACATACTTAGTAGGTTTACATACAAAACACTCCCTGCTTTATCAACTTATCTTCCAGTCAAGAGGCCACTTCCATCTTCGATGTTCTTAGATTAAATGCACAGACTAAAAATTTAGCCTCATTGAAAATGGTCTGCTGAGAATTACTATTCATAAGACTTAAGAAATGACTTCTATTATTATGGGCACTTGCTTTGTCTGGCAAATATTTGTGCCTTAAGAAAACGTATACTGGACATTCAAGCATTTTTTTTTTTTTTTCCGTTTCTTTTTCTTCAACACAAAATGGGCATGCCACATTACGTGCTGTTGGTGAAAAACGGTTCTGATGGACATTAATCTGGGATACACCCATTCCGAACTGAGCAAAGGCATTCCTGTATACGTCCATCCAAAGAAAATCCACATACTTTTCTCTTTCAAAGCAGTTCTTATAACCTTTATAAACCGCTAGCCTTTCACTCGATTCTAGGTGATTCCACCATCCATGGCAAAAAGAACTGTACAACCTTTCTTTTAGTTCATTGAAAAAGATATTGTCATTCCCACAACCAAACAGCCACACCTGTTCAAGTCCATTATAACACAAAACTAATCTTATATGTGACATCCAATGTTGTTTTACCTCTGTTTTGCATTTCTAATAACATTTTGTACGATTTCTTTGAGTAAAGGTTATCTGTTTGTCTGAGCAGTTTCAGCCAATACTTGACAAATCTGACTGTAGCTGGTATAAACAGTGGATAGCGGCCCAATTCTCCGTAGACAACGTCATTCGGAGTCTTGTTACGCACATGCAAAAATCTGTTACATGCAAAAAGATGTACACGCTCTATCTGCTCATACATTTTATAACCCCAAATCTCAGCTGCATACAACAGTGTTGGCGCAATTTGTGCATCAAAAAGTTTGAAAAAAATCACAGGAGAGTTACAACCAATCTTTTTTAGGGTTCGTAAAATTTCTATTGTACCTTTTTTTGCTCTGATTGCAATGTCTTCCATTGCTGCAGTAAAACTGTGTCCAGTAGAAAAAATGATTCCCAAGCATCTGTACATATTAACCACTTCTAACTTTTGATCACCCCAGAACCATCTTTCTTTAGCTGCCAGATAACCGCCCTTTCTAAAGACCATGACCTTTGATTTATCCAAATTAACAGTCAATCCTAATCTTTTTGCAGCTACAGACAATGCATTCAGCTGGTTCTGAAGTCCAATCACAGTAGAGGCAAGTAGAGTTAGGTCATCCGCAAAAAGTAAAATAAACAGCTCAATTTCAGTCGGACCGAGGGGTCCAGACTGAAGAGGTGTTGTTTAGAACTTACACATTTATTACGTTTTGGTTTTGGCCACACCTGAAAGTCTTTTCTGTTTCAACAAGTAAACGTGGTGCTTAACGTCCACAGAACCATAAGGCTTATTAGGGACGGGACGATTTCAATATCAGTGATCGCTTCTTTTTACTTTCTTTTATTCTTTTTCTTTTCTTTCTTCTTTTTCTTTTTTATATATAACGCTACTACTCTCTGCTCTCGAGCAGACTCATTCTGCTCTCGTCGCCTGTGACTGATATTGTATGAGTGACCGTAGCCTTATTATAGCGCCTTTAAAAATATTTAATATGTACTTAATATCTACCCAAGTGGTTTACTTACAAAGCTGTTAACACCCTTTGTTGAATCGCCTCACCAGTCTTCTTGATTAAAAACAAAACAAACTTCAGGTGTGTTCACGGCTGCACCACACTGAGGTAACCAGATCCGTCTTCGCAGCCGTTATTCGTGTTCAGAAACTTTTGCCTGCTTTCGTCACCTTTCTATAGCACGTTTTTGTATCTATACACATGTACATCTATATATAAATTAATAGTATTTAGGTCCGTGTGTCTCTTCACTCTTGAAGGTTGTTGTTGTTGTTGTTGTTGTTGCTGCTGTTGTTGTTATGGATTTAAACGGTTCAATTCTGTTAGCTCTACTACTGTTCCTAAGCATCAGTTTGGTGTATGTGGCGATGCCGTAGGAGAGCGTGCCGAAATGTTTATACAATGAACGTAAACTAACATGTGTATGATCGATCAAATCTGTCATCACAAGGCTAAAAAACGAAAGTGGCCGTTGGGTGCAATTTCTGAACCGGAAACAATTCTCTCAGAGCAAAAATTGTCTCCCTGCAGTTCCACAATCTGGATGCCAGTTACACAGGCCCTCCAGGATGGCAACCCCAGTTACAGGCAGACGTGTGTCTGTCCGGCGTTAGAAAGTCAGTCAGTCAGACTTATCCCTCTCAACGTCTCAACGATGGCTTCTCCATCAACGACGACGAGTTGTGACGTGCACCGGGCCATGACGTCAAAGCAGGGGTCCACGTGACGAGGGTAGGTGGCGCAGAGGTCAGTCGTTCCTATGACAACCACGACCGCTCGCTCCAGTCCCAGGACGCTCTCCGGCTCGGCGATCTGAACGAGGTCCGTTTTCTCTGGAGCAACAAGTCTGTCAACACCCGATCGGTCGCCCCTTCTGATGACGTCGACAGACACGCCCCCTGCCTGCAGGCCTCGGACGAAGCCGGGCGTCCGTTGCCTTGGTGATGTGGAACTGATGTCAAAGTCCATGGAGTCGCTGCTGTCGGTACAACTGGTGGAGCTGGTCACAGTGTCCGCCGTGACGTCATTAAGACTGTGAATGTAGCCCGAGATGAGCACGTCGCTGAACCGGATGGTTTTCTCGGGTCGGCCTTTGGTTCCTGCAGCAATGGGAACTTTGCGGGGAAAGAAAAATAGTCCAATTCAATGTTGTTAACATATAATTATATTAGTTGCTGCCGTGAGAATCTGAAAAAAGCAGACGACATTATGCCTGTGTGTTGAATCAAAGCCCCGCCCCCCCCCCCCCCCCAAAAAAAAAACACACAAAAAAACAACAACTTGTAATGCCATCACACTTGTCGTATTGCATCTGGCCATCGAAGAGTTTTTTTCCGTAGTGCGCACAAACTGGAGTTTACAAAAGAGTCACAGACACACACACACACACACACACACACACACACACACACACACACACACACACACACACACACACACACACACACCAAAAAAACAAAAACAAAAAAACACTCTCCTCTTTTCCATCTGAGTTATTTCAGCCGTAACTAATTCGAAAAAAATCACTCAGATACCACGCAGTGATAGCGAAAATTGCCAGTCAATCAATCATTGTGTCAGTCAGTCACAGTTTAACAACCCCAACAGCCTTGGTTGTGTGGGGATGCGGGTGTGGGGGTCGGTGGAGGGGTCACTGGCCTCAACAGTAGTTCAAGAGTACATTTGCTTTATTTTGGTCTGCCGGAGGTAGGGGTGGGGAAGGGGAGGAGGGACGAGAGAGGGAGAGAGAGAAGGGAGTCATTGGCCTGGATAGTTATGTAGTCCGAGAGAACATTTGCTGTATTTTGGTCTGCCGGGATGGGGGTGGGTGAGGGGAGGAGGGACGAGGGAGGGAGGGAGGGGAGTCAGTGGCCTCGATAACTATGTAGTCGTGGAGTACTTCAGCTTTATTTTGGCCTGCCGGGGATAAATGTGGGTAGAGAGGGCAGGAGGGAGGGAGGGAAGGGCGTCAGTGGCCTCGATAATTATGTAGTCCACGGGTACAGTCGATTTATTTTGGGGAGGGAGGGGAGCCATTGGCATCGATAACTATGCAGTCCAAGAGTACCTGTGCTTTATTTTGGCCGACTGGGGGTAGGGGTGGGAAGAGGGGCAGGAGGGAGGGAGGGAAGAGAGTCAGTGGCCTCGATAATTATGTAGTCCACGGGTACAGTCGATTTATTTTGGCCTGCCGTGGGTAGGGGTGTGTAGAGGGGAGGATGGAGGAGTGAGGGAGGGGAGTCATTGGCCTCGATAATGATGTAGTCTACGGGTACATGTTTAGTTTGGCCTGCCGTGGGTGCGGGGGTGGGGGGAGGGAGGGGGGATTGAGGAGGGCTGAGGGTAGAAGGGAGTCAATGGTTTGGATAATTATGTAGTCCGAGAGTACATTTGACTTATTTTGGCCTGCCGGTTGGAGGGGTGGGTAGAGGATAGAGGGAGGGAGGGATGAAAGGGAGTCACTGGCTTGGATAATTATGTAGTCCTAGAGTACAACCGCTTTATTTTGGCCAGTCGGGGAGGGATGGGGGGGCGGGGAGGGGGGGTAGAGTGGAAGAGGAAGGTGGGAGTCAGTGGCCTCGATAGCCCAAGGGTACAACTGCCCCGTTCCAAACAAATCAAGTAGTTTATTTCAGAAACCCCAGTGAAAGACCACCAGTGAAAGAACACCAGTGAAAGAACATCTGGAAAGAACACCAGTGAAAGAACACCAGTGAAAGAACACCAGTGAAAGAACATCTGGTATCGCCGCTCACCAATCTGCAAGTCGTGCACCAGAAACCTTGCCACAGCTTCGCCGCACTTCTTGCACTCCCAGATGTCTTTTTCCCTTTTTTGCTTCCCGTGCCCCTCATGGCGGATTCTTTTCACCGGGGGGCCATCTGTCGGGGAGGGCATGCCTGACAGCACACCGGTGTCCAGGGACGTGAAGTCGTGACGGACAAACGTGGTGTAGGCACGGCTCTTCATCATCTCCCTGACGACCACGGGTGGGCAACGGAGACTCTGGGTCAGCACGACCTCCTTGAAGGACTTGGGTCTCCAGCTGGGGAAGGAGGAAGCCGCCCAAATCACCACACTGTCCTTGCCCAGCTCAGCTTCCAGCCTCCTCACGAAGGCGTCCAGGAACCACGGGGCTTCGTCGAGTATCACGTGCACTTTGTCCTGCTTGTCACGACTGTGAGGGAGCATTGTGTGTCCGAGTGAAAAACCTCGTGGCTTTACAGACGTAGGGGAGTACTCGAAGACTCCAGACGTGGCTCTGACATCTTTCCCGTTGTGTGCTCTGTACCCGACCTCCGGGTAGGATGTTGATGTTGCTGAAACAGCTTCTGCCATCAACTCTTCACCAGACTCGGTATCGCTGTCGTCGTCTGGCAGACTTTCGCCAGTGGTGCTTTGGTAGTTGGTAAACACACTCTGTGTTAAGATGGTCTGTGCTTTTCCTCTCTGTTTGGAAAGGCTGCATTTTGCTGTTAAATCCATTAGCTCGGAAAACACGTCTTCAAAGTGCCGCATCCTGCTCCGTACAAGGCGAAGCCTCTGGACGAATGGACGCATTTCCTTGCTGACCTGAGGAAAATGATATCAGTTAGCACTAACTTGTGAGAATATTGTGACTACTTGACTGTCTGTCTTTCTGTCTGTCTGTCTCTCTCTCTCTCTCTGTCTGTCTCTCTCTGTGTCTCTCTCTGTCTCTCTGTCTCTCTCTGTCTCTCTCTGTCTCTGTCTCTGTCTCTGTCTCTCTCTCTCTCTTTCTCTCTCTCTCTCTCTCTCTCTCTCTCTCTCTCTCTCTCTCTCTCTCTCTCTCACACACACACACACACACACACACACACACACACTCACACACACACACACGCACACACAGGTAGATAAACAGACAAACCTCACGATGAATGACACCTGAAACTGCCTCACTTCCTTCCCACAGGCTAACGACAAGAACCGTCTTCCTCTCTTGCAGCAGTTGTTTGGACTTCAACATGAGCAACGACGTTTTTCCCGTACCTGGGGGGCCTGCTAGATAGACCCGTGGTGAGTCGTCCTGTAATACGTTTACCTGAAAGAGTAACCAGAGATCCGTTAGATACACCGGTGTACAGTCGTCCTGTAATACGTTTACCTGAAAGAGTAACCAGAGATCCGTTAGATACACCGGTGTACAGTCGTCCTGTAATACGTTTACCTGAAAGAGTAACCAGAGATCCGTTAGATACACCGGTGTACAGTCGTCCTGCAGTATGTTTACCTGAAAGAGATATCAAGGACGGATTACATATGTACATGTACCCGTGTACTGTCGTCCAGGGAATGTTTACCTGAAAGAGATGTTTACCTGCTCACTGGTCACGACCGGTGCTGTGAAGCATCGAGAAGTTTCCAGGACAGCTTGTTGCAAAGTTGACACTTCCGCACGGCTCTCTCGCGCAGTGGTTACGAACTGAGTAGTGGCGGGGCCGCCAAACCTGAATACACAAAATCAGTTCATAATCTCTGCCGTGTGTGTAAACTGTCTTCACGCGTGACACGCATCTGACCCATGCATGTACTTATAGTTCAATGGTACATATACTTATAGTTCACTGGTGCATATACTTATAGTTCACTGGACTTTTCACGCCCAAAATTATCACCAAATTTGATTCTTACTCCATGCTTTACTTACTTACTTGCTGTTTTTAAACGTGTGCGTGCGTGCGTGCGTGCGTGCGTGCGTGCGTGCGTGCGTGCGTGCGTGCGTGCGTGCGTGCGTGCGTGCGTGCGTGCGTGCGTGTGTGTGTGTGTGTGTGCAGCATCTATCTATCTTTCTATCTACATACCTACCTACCTAACCTTCTTTATGTCTATATATCCATCTATGTGATCACAGCGTTAAAACTTTACTTACTTACTTGCTGTTTTTAAACGTGTGCGTGCGTGCGTGCGTGCGTGCGTGCGTGTGTGTGTGTGTGTGTGCGGCATCTATCTACCTGCCTACCTACCCTTGTTTATGTCTATATATCCATCTAAATATCTGTCTGTCTGAATGTGTGTGTGTGTGTGTGTGTGTGTGTGTGTGTGTGTGTGTGTGTGTGTGTGTGTGTGTGTTGATCGATCGATCGATCTCTCTGTCTATATGTTTATCTGTATCTATCTGTATGTATCTATCTGTCTATATATCAATATGTCTCTAAGTCTGTCTTTCTACATGTTTGTATATCTATCTACCTACCTATCTACTTACCTGTCTATTTATCTATCTACATGTCTATCTATCTATCCCTTTATCTCTCTCTCTAGCCTATTTAAGTATCTATCTTTGGTTGCCCACCTCTCCCCCATCTCTATCTGTCTACACACACACACACACACACACACACACACACACACACACACACACACACACACACACACACACACACATATATATATATATGCGTGTGAATGTACACACACACACACACACACACACACACACACACACACACACACACACCAAAACAAACAAAAGAACAACTCATACCGTGCAATGATTGCCTCATAGAGCTCGTCACTCAGCTCCTTGCCCGCAGAACTGCCCACAAGCTTTGGCCACCAGTGAGACCGCAACCTCATGATGATGTCATCAGTGGTCTGAAGTGATTGCCCAAAGGGCGGCAACTGGTCAAAAAAGATGCACTTCTGCAGCGCGGCTTCAAGCGTGTCGGTGCTGGAGCATTCAAGGAGATGGGAGATGCTGAAATAACAACCAGTTTTGTGTAGCCTAGTAATAATAAGTATATCATTACATATGTGTGTGTGTGAACGATAGGCTATGTAAATATCTTTAAGAGCTGTGTGCGTGTGTGTGGGGGGGTGGGGAGGTGGGGGGGGGGGTTATGTATTAGAGTATATATACATATAGGGTTGGGTCAATGACAGTTTGTGTGAAAGCTAAATCAAGTTTGTCAGAAAGTTAGCGAGTGTTTGTATATAGTATCTTTTGAGTATCATCGTGTGGGTATATGAATGTTTTAGCATCTCTCTCTCTCTCTCTCTCTCTCTCTCTCTCTCTCTCTCTCTCTCTCTCTCTCTCTCTCTCTCTCTCTCTCTCTTTAACAGCCTAGTACGAAGCTTTTCTTCCTGTTGTCGAAAAATACATGCATCAGTTCGGAGGAGACGAGTCAAACGCCTTAAACTTCCTCAATGGCTGTCATCTGAAACTATAAAGGCTGTGAAAGTTCGTGACGAACTCAAACGCGATAAGAAATCTGAGGACTTCAAGAAACAAAGGAATACGGTCACGAAAAAAATGGGGGAAAAAGAAAGAAAGAAGGAAGGAAAAAATGAAAAAGAAGCTTACTTCGCAAAAGTGATCTCTGATAGTGCATCGCTACGGAAAAGAAGCTAACTTCGCAAAACTGATCATTGCTACGGCTTGCAATGACTGAAATTACACACAAGTTCCCAAAACAAAAGCTTACTTCACAAAACTGATCATTGCTACGGCTTGCAATGACTGAAATTACACACAAGTTCCCAAAACAAAAGCTTACTTCACAAAACTGATCAATGGTAACAGAGATAATGAATCGCTACGGCGTGCTCTGACTGAAATTACACACAAGTCCCGAAGCAAAGCAAAGACTGCTAACATTAAATGCTCTCTGAAAGCAGCCAAAGTTTTTCCATCGTATAAAATCAAAGATCTTACTGATCCAAATACTATCAGGCCAATTTCGCTCGTGTCTATTTTGTCTGAACCATAAAAAAAATATAAAAAATAAATAAAAAATAAGCAGTTAATCTTCTTTGTTGAAGGCAGCAATCTGTTCCACGCTTTTCAGTCTGTCTTTCGTCGTCGCCACTCATGCCGTACAGCCTTAATTAGACTGCGATACATGGCTTTCTGCAATTAACAAGAAACTGGCGCTGCTTCACTTGATCTAGAAAAAGCATTTGATCTAGTTGATGACTCTATTTTTCTAAGTAAACTGTTCGTCTATGTCCAAAATCTGTCAACGGTGTGTTTCCTAACATTTTATCAACATAACAACACAGCGCGTTTTCCTGAATGGGCAATATTCTACTGAAGGCATAGTTGAACACGGTATACCACAGGGTTCTGCACTTGGTTCACTTCTATTTTGCATCATACAAACCGTACAAAAAGTTATTTAAAGATGGATAGAATATATCATATTCTCTCATCTTTAAATAATTTTTTGTACGGTTTGTTCTTTTTCTTCCGATCGCTGCCCCTCGACCTTGCGTCAGACTATTCTCTCAGTCTACCCGTACCTGCTAATTTTTCCAAGGTAACATTTACCTCCACAAGTTTAGGATCTTGCCTCACCGCAGCTTGCACCGTCCGCCTCTCGAGGTTCGGCAGGATTAGCCCTTTGGTGACCCCAAGGGGGCTTTCCTGCGAGAGGTCTTTCAGCAAATGCCTCAGGACCCTTTCCTCTTTGTCCAGCTGTTGCAGCGACCTCCCAATCTCCTTCCGGATCACCTCGTGTTGCGCGCTGATACTCTGGTGCAAATCCGGGGACAGAGTGAAGGCGTCACCCATGGCCTTGACCTCGAAGATCACGATCCCGTGACGACGGTGGATGATTAGGATGTCGAACGTACCCCGCTGAGCGGAGGGTTCGAGGTCACGTGGTCTGGGAAATGCGAACAGATCCTCTGTTGAAAATGTTCCGAGGCCGTTGGCGAGGGCTGTAGACGTCGAGCTTCGTTCGCTCAGCTCCGACCAATCGCCGCTTGTATG
>OY757557.1:10944764-10956879 GCA_963584105.1 Alviniconcha strummeri
GCTAATAGAACTGAGGCGTTTAAATCCATAACAACAAGAACAAGAACCTTCAAGAGTGAAGAGACACACGAACCTAAATATTATTTATATATAGATGTACATGTGTATAGATACAAAAACATGCTATAAAAAGATTACGAAAGCAGGCAAAAGTTTCTGAACACGAATAACGGCTGCGAAGACGGATTTGGTTACCTCAGTGTGCACCACACTGAACACACCTGAAGTTTGTTTTGTTTTTAATCAAGAAGACTGGTGAGGCGATTCAACAAAGGGTGTTAATAGCTTTGTAAGTACACCACTTAGGTAGATGCTAAATACATATAAATATTTTTAAAGGCGCTATAATAAGGCTACGGTCACTCATACAATATCAGTCACAGGCGACGAGAGCGGAATGAGTCTGCTCGAGAGCAGAAGTAGTAGCGTTATATAAAAAATATATAAAAAGAAGAAAGAAAAGAAAAAGAATAAAAGAAAGAAAAGAAGAAGAGATCACTGATATTGAAATCGTCCCGTCCCTAATAAGCCTTATGGTACTGTGGACGTTAAGCACCACGTTTACTTGTTGAAACAGAAAAGACTTTCAGGTGTGGCCAAAAGTCTTCCTGTGCCACACTGCAGAGGGCCATTCTTAAAGATGCAGGGCAGGGTGGGTACTGAAATTATGGTCACTATGTCTCCACTGTGACCCATTCTTAAAGATGCAGGGCAGGGCAGGTACTGAAACTACCATCATTATTTTTCTTCCTGTGCCACACTGCAGAGGGCTATTCTTAAAGATGCAGGGCAGGATGGGTACTGAAATTATGGTCATTATGTCTCCACTGTGACCCATTTTTAAAGATGCAGGGCAGGACAGGTACTAAAACTACCATCATTATGTTTCTTCCTGTGCCACACTGCAGAGGGCTATTCTTAAAGATGCAGGGCAGGGTAGGTACTGAAATTATGGTCATTATGTCTCCACTGTGACCCATTCTTAAACTAAAGATGCAGGGTAGGGCAGGGCAGGTACTGAAACTACCATCATCATGTTTCTTCCTGTGCCACACTGCAGAGGGCCATTCTTAAAGATGCAGGGCAGGGTGAGTACTGAAATTATGGTCATTATGTCTCCACTGTGACCCATTCTTAAAGATGCAGGGCAGGACAGGTACTAAAACTACCATCATTATGTTTCTTCCTGTGCCACACTGCAGAGAGCTATTCTTGAAGATGCAGGGCAGGGTAGGTACTAAAACTATGGTCATTATGTCTCCACTGTGACCCATTTTTAAACTAAAGATGCAGGGTAGGGCAGGGCAGGTACTGAAACTACCATCATTATGTTTCTTCTTGTGCCACACTGCAGAGGGCCATTCTTAAAAATGCAGGGCAGGGTTGGTTCTGAAACTACTGTCATTATGTCTCTCCTCTGCCTAATTGTGGTGACCCATTCTAAAAGATGTAGGGTAGGGCAAGTACTGAAACTACTATCATTATGTCTCTCCTCTGCCTTACTGCAGTAGACCATTCTTAAAGTTGCAGGGCAGGACAGGTACTGAAACTACCATCATTATGTCTCCTCTGCCTAACTGCAGTGGTCCATTCTTAAAGATGCAGGGCAGAGTGGGTACTGAAACTACCATCATTATGTCTCTCCTCCGCCTAACTGCAGTGGTCCATTCTTAAAGATGCAGGTCACACAGTTGAAACTGAGACTGGATGCAGTCTTGACCAGGAGTCATTCTTAATGAACTAGATCATCGTGTAGGTCAGGTGATTGAAACTGAAGTTGGATTGCCATTTTTGAACATCCCAGACCCCGCTTTTGATTTCATGACTGACTATGACCTTGCTCATTAAGAATGATCCATTGTGGCTGTCTACGACACTTCCCCGGTTCCTGTGCTACGTTCATTCCTTCCTCTGTGACAGTGACTGGGACCCTCTTCTCCTGGTGTGATCTGATACATGTGTGTGTGTGGGGTGGGGGGGTGGGGGGGGGTGGGGCAGGGGAATTTGGTGAGTGTGTCGTGATGAATGGGTGGTGTTTATTGTGAGTATGGTGATGGGTGACTGGTGTGTGCCTGGTGAACTGATGGATGGGTGGTGATGAGTGGGTGGTGGTTTAGTGTGGGTATGCTAATGGGTGTCTGGTGTATGAGTGGTGAACTGGTGGATGTGTGGTGTCTGCATGTGTGTGTAGTGTCAGGTGTGCAGGACGTGTGAGTGTCATGATTGGTGGATATATGCATGTGTGTGTGTGTGGTGCCTGATTTGTGTAGTGTCAGGTGTGTGGGATGTCTGGTGTGTGTGTGTGTGTGTGTGTGTGTGTGTGTGTGTGTGTGTGTGTGTGTGTGTGTGTGTGTGTGTGTGTGTGATAGTTGATGGGTGTGTGGCGTCTGGTGTGTGTATGTGGGTGATGGTTGGTGGGGGTATGTAGTCAGTGTGGTGAATAGTGTGTGTGTGTGCATGAAAGTGGTGGATGCATGTGTGTGCGTGATGACTGATGGGGGTATGTGTCAGTGTGGTGATTGGGGTGTGTGTCTGTGTGTGAAATTGGTGGTGAGCATGGTGACTGGTGGGTATGCACATGACATGGAGTGTGAATGGTGTCACTGGTAGGTGCATAATTTCATGTGATGTGTGAATTAAGTTATTTGTGGTGTACGTATTTGTGATCAGTAGATTTACATAATGGGGTGGGGGGTGGGGGGTGGGGGGGGTTAGTGTTCATGGATGTATATCTCAGTGTGGTGATTGTTGGATGTGTGTGCGAGATTTGGCAGGTATAACATGATGATGTGTTAGCAATGATATCATTGGTGGGTATATACATGTAATGTGTTGGTCACAGGTGGGCGTACAATGTGCGATCGGGGTGGCTGTAAAAGGCTTGAAACTGTGATTTTTATTTGGAAGCACGCCTTTTAATTTGATTCATGGTATTTGGCATCCTTTTATGTGTTGTTTGTGTGCCAAAAATGTTGTATCCAAAATTTTGGTTGTATTCTTTAATGCACTTCACTGTGACTAAGGTGTCGGTTGATGTTTTGTTTGTAAAAATGGGTTAGGCTTAGTGACTGCCCTTGTTTGGTGTGTTTACAGTGTTTTCATGTTGTGGCAGCTGACATTTAGCAGGGGAACAAAATCAAAATGGAATTTATGCTTTAAGTTGTACTGTCTCTATTCTTCTTCTTTGAACTGCACTGCTTAATTTTTTTTTCTATTTTTTTTATGCATGCTACCGGTAACCAGTGAATGGGAGAATCGTGATCATGAAGGCTTCTTGGCTTTGCTTATTACTTTTGTTTTTCTACCACCTTCTGCATGCTGCGGTATGGGTATCAGCCAACTTTATGGCCAGTTTTTGGCCAAGAGCTCAGCGGAATCTCCAGTATAACTGATTGGTCAGAAAGCTATGGCTGATATTCTGCTTTAAACTATAATCGTAGTTCTATTTGGCTGCCCATCCCCCCACCCAACCCCCACCCAACCCCCCACCCCCCAACCTTTTTTTTCTCTCTCTCTGTTTATTAAATATGTTTTATTAAAATTCACCCGTGACTGTAGAATAGTACAGCTTTGAATGGTTTATGCTAACAAGTGAATTCCCACTGTTGTGCATGTTACCTATGCCTAAGTCTCATAGTTGCAAAACGCTTGGTGGTTGACTGTGTTTTTAACTCCTTTTTTTTTTTGCCCCGTCATAACTGGCATGGATGATTGGATGCTAAGCTTTTATTATTTTGTTTTGTTTTAAATGCACCCATGACTGGAGAAGCACAGCTTTGAATGGTTTTGGTTAACTAGTGAATTCCCGCTGTTGTGCATGCTACTTATAAATAGTTCTCGTAGATGCAAATCACATGGTGGTTGACTGATGTGTTTTTAGCTTAACTCTTTTTCACCCTTTTGCAACTGGCACGGATGACTGCATGGACATTAAGCATAGACTTTTTTAACAAGGTCAAAGGGTGGCCGACTGTTAAGCGCGAAAAGCCCTGGTCGCAGAAGTGAGTTCTGGGGAGCGCTGAAGTAGACTGCATGATTGGCTGAGACTGCTGTCGACCATCTGTGGTGATTCCTTTCCTTTTGGTCGGATAAGACCTGAACCAGAAAGCTGAACGAATGTTGCAGGTACGTGAATCCTGTAATCTGCTGTATCAAACATTGTTATTATTAATACTTATTATTATCAAACATGGGTAATTTAATACAGCATGGATGGAAGGCAGAATCTTGTTGTGCTCTAGATTTTGAGTGTGAGGACAGTTTCGGTACATGGGACTTAACTGGTCTGTGAGCTGATTGGATAGGATCCAAGCACGTAAAAGGTTCAAAAGAGCGCTGTTTATTAGGACAAAACACAAGATGCACATTTTAGGGGTCATCCCCTTCATCAAGCTACAAAACGACTCTGAAACAACAGTTAAACGGTGAGAAGCAAAATGTAGAACTAAGACACCTATCTGGTTTGGGCTGAGCTATGTTGTTTGTGTGCCCGGTGCTTGGAAGATTGTTGTCTTTTGTCCTAATAAATAGCGTGCCTTTGAACCTTTCATGTTTTTGGATCTTGTTTCAGAATGCTAGCAGTCATTCTTTGTTTCAGATTTTTATTTTGATTTGATAGGGTTCAGAGGGTTGTTTATGTATATGTGCTCATGTAGCTGACAGACTGGTACTTGCTGTTTATGCTTATGTTCGTATAGCTCACAGACAGTGATACTTACTTGGCAGTTCGTCAGGCTGCTTCAAAGATCAAAGGATGACTATTGACAGGGGTTGAATGAGAGGCTGTGTGTAGACAGGTGGAACAAATACCAAAGAATTGAGCAGTGCAGCAGCGATGCAGGGTGTGTCGGAAAATGTCATGGTATTGTGGTAATGGGCAGGGAGAGCACATATTGAATTTACACACACATCAGGCACTGTGACAGCCCAGTTGCCGATCTGGAAAGGGCAGTGATAAATGTATGTTTTTTTTCCCCCTTGTGAACATACCCTTATCTACAGATTTTTGCCTGTTTAATTCTCAGTGCCAATTCAGAATTAGTAACAATAATGATCGTGATGTAGGTCACATCACGTAGTAAAATTTGCAAGTTTTGCTCTTTGCATTGAATAACATATGAAGCAGAAAAAAAATCTCACGTTTTTGATATTAGCTCAAAGGGCTTCGAGAGTTTTGAATAACATGTGTTGCACATGGTGCAGTGTTCATGAAGGCCCTCATGTGCTCAAACCAATAGCATTACAGTGCTTGTTTGTAAGATTTAAAGAATCTTTTTTTGTTCTCTTTTTGTGTGTATGTACATTGTACATGTTTTTTGAGTCATACACAAAATAGATGTGTGTATGTAATGACCACGCAATGTCTGTATTGGGCATGGCAGAAAAACGTGGTGATTTTCTTGGTCAAAATAAATATGACCCAAACACTTAAGGTTAAAAAGAATGCTATTTATTATGACAAAACACAGCATGCACAAACATTTAGGTTAAGCCT
The DNA here is from genome assembly GCA_963584105.1 of Alviniconcha strummeri. Classification (NCBI taxonomy): domain Eukaryota; kingdom Metazoa; phylum Mollusca; class Gastropoda; family Provannidae; genus Alviniconcha; species Alviniconcha strummeri. Next base: position 10,950,259 of record OY757557.1, read on the forward strand.
TGTTTTTCAACACTTAAACAGAAGTGTCAGAACTGGACACCAAAACAACAACAAAACAGCAGTGTCAGAACTGGACACCAAAACAACACTTAAACAGCAGTGTCAGAACTGGACACCAAAACAACACTTAAACAGCAGTGTCAGAACTGGACACCAAAATAACAACAAAACAGCAGTGTCAGAACTGGACACCAAAACAACACTTAAACAGCAGTGTCAGAACTGGACAACAAAACAGCAACAAAACAGCTCAACCTAAAGCAGATGAGTGTCCTCCATCACATTTGTTGTTGTTGTTGTTGTTTTGTTTGTTGATTAATTGTAAGTAGAGTAAGTAAACATGGTGCTTAACATGCACAGAAACCGTACGGCTTATTAGGGACAGGGGGAAAGGGGAACGGAGGTAGGGGAAGAGGGAGATTATATACCTATCACTACACTGTCACCACCAGAATGACTTCTGCATTAAGGTGGGCAGTGATGAGGGCTATTTTAATGTTAAATAAATTGTGAGGGACAAAGTCACAAGGCAGTGTACACGGACCACAACTTTTGAAAAAAAGGAGAGCTGAAGCAGATTTGAACCAAGGTCCTTCTGCTTACCAACCTAATGCCTTACCGCTAGGCCAAACTGGCTCACAAGTTTAACTGTTGTTTAAGTGTTGTTCTGTGGCTTGAAAAGAAGGCTTTTAATTACCCTGAAAATATGCATGTTTTGTTTTGTCATAATAAATAGCATTCTTTTTAACCTTTTATGCGTATGGATCTTGCTTTAGAATGCTAGCAGTCATTCTTGTTTCAGATTTTATTTTATTCCATTGTAAATATGGTTACTGTTCTTTTGCCCAATATTTTTATTTTTTATTGAACTGATTCATATTGATTTTAGTGATGACCACAGTTTAGGTTCAGCATCATCAAACATATGATTGCTTCCTTTAATGAAATTGAATGTTCGCTTTGATGTGATTAATCTACATGGTTGACTGGACAACATGCATTTCCTCCTTCTTCTGCCTTTTAAAAAATATTTTAAATCTTTTCACATAAGTGGTATTAGACTGATCTTAAAATTGTCATGCTAACACCATGTATCAGCAAATTGCACCAATAGAAATTTGTGTTAACATAAACAAAAAGCAAAAAAAGCAACTTACTTGCAGTCAACGAACAACAGCATTTGTGTCTGTACAGCATATATCTTTTGAATGTGAGTCACTTCAATATTTCCTCTCCTGTATTTCACTTACGTGTTTTTGAGGTACATTTTCTCATGGTGCATTTCAGTGTGCTTCCAGTGTGCATTCATGATGATCAATGCCCTTTCCTCTTCTTTTTTTGGATACGCAGTAAAAAGAAAGAGTGTGTAAATGACTATAATGTTTGTCATTCCAGTAGACTACCTTTAGCAGTGATATTAACTTTAACATTTTTTTTTGTTTTGTTAAGAAATATGCCTTTTCTGGTATGCTCTTGTTGAGCTTTAATTTTAGAAGATGGTAGTTGGTATATGTGCAGCTTGCTGCCATATATACGGCACTGCTAATTATGTAGACTTTCTGACCGTTCCATTTTGAAGTATTTTTCTTTATATGATATCAGTAAATTAGAATGGTTGATGATACCGGGATGTCCTAGCCTCATATGCTTAAAAAATATTGTTATTTTAACAAGGGCTGTATTGAAAGGACTAACTGTCCAAAAATGGGTGTCTGATCTGTGTGTATGTTTGATTTGTGTGCTATTTGCATAGGGATTGATTTGGGGGATTTGACTTGAGAAAGGGTTTACATACAGGAAAAGATTTTAGAACTGTGCATCTGCTTGTGACAAAGTTTGATTGTCCTGTTATCTCAGTCTCTACATGTTTTTGATTATGTTCACATGTGTGATTGCTAAAAATATGGGCAAAATTATGAGCAAAATGTTTTTGATGACTTTGGTGTGTAAATTTAATGGAGGTCATTTAATGCATGCGAACTTTTAGTTGGACGATTGGTTTGGGTTAAAGTTAAGGGAGATAATCAGGATCATTGAAACCTTTTTTCTTTTTCTTTTTTTAGGATTATAACCTATACTGAGCTGTACTTGTATATCAGTTTACTTGACCCTGAGTTTAACAATGCATCGTCAGTAGGAAGAAAGAAGGGTGGAAAACACCCCCCAAAAACCCATCACACACACACACACACACACACACACACACACACACACACACACACACACACACACACACACACACACACACACACACACACACACACACAAACAACAACAACAGCAACAACAACAAAAAACCAAACAAACAACAGCAGCAACAAAACCTGTGATGTTTTCTCAGACGTAATGAGGTCAGTGAAATGATCTTTGAAACTTAGAATGGTCTTCATTGTTATCGATCGAACTTTTTACATTCGTGCCGGTTTCACTTTCGTGCCGGTTTCACTTTCATTGACCTTCACCCACTGTTCAAGTGACACAGTAATGTGTATTAAAATTGTTTAGAATTTTATAAGTCACAAAAGGGTACACTGAATATGTACTACTAGAAACAGAGACGGTATGCTTGAGTCAGAGTTCAGGAGCTATGTGAGAGTCGAGGTGGCCGTCCTGGGCTCCTCGGCCTAATGAGCCTTACGGTTTCTGTGGACATAAAGCAACACTGAACCATGCTTACGCATTGGTCACAGTTTGTCCCTAATATGTCAACCCGACATCCGAGGACATTAAACGTCACATCATCATAAATATGCTTGAATGTTTTTTTGTGTGTGGGTTTTTTGTTTTGTTTTGTTTTCTCAATATGTGCCACCTGTATTATGCGTTTATATTTACTGTATCCTTTTATGATGCATTGCGATTAAAGCGTGCGTGTTGGATGTTCAAGTACAGTTTCAGTACAGAAATTGCGTACCTGTTCCACTGTATATTTTAGATGCCTTTTGCAGTTGTACAGAGGGTGGAAGTGCTCTGTCGTCTGCAGTCTCCTTAATCGTTAATGTACCCTGTGCCTTGCGGGGACTTGTATCTAGTCAGATGCTAGTGACATTCTCGTCAGGTGCCGGTGACACTGTTGTCAGATGCCGGTGACACTCGTCAGATGCTGGTGACATTCTCGTCAGGTGCCGGTGACATTGTCGTCAGGAGCCGGTGACACTATAGTCAGGTGCCAGTGACACTATCGTCAAGTGCCGGTGACACTGTCGTCAGGTGTCGGTGACACTATCGTCAGGTGTCGATGACACTGTCGTCAGGTATCGATGACACTGTCGTCAGGTGTCGGTGACGGTCTCGTCAAATTCTGGTGACATTGTCGTCCGGTGTCGGTGACTGTCTCGTCAAATGCTGGTGACACTGTCGTCAGATGTCGGTGATATTCTCGTCAGGTGTCGGTGACACTATCGTCAGGTGTCGGTGACAGTCTCGTCAGGTGGTAGTGACATTCTCGTCAGGTGTTGGTGATAGTCTCCTCAGGTGCCAGTGACACTGTCGTCAGGTGTCGGTGACAGTCTCGTCAGATGTCGTTTGGGTGACACTATCGTAAGGTGTCTGTGACAGCCTCATCGGGTGCTGGTAACTGGCTTGTCGTGTGCCTGCTGGTAACACCCGTCAGCTGTTGATGACACCCAGGTGTCTTGGCAACAGTCTTGTTAGGTGTTGGTGACAACCTCGTCAGGTGTTGGTAATACTCTCGTAAGGTATTGGTGACTGTCGTCAAGATTTGGTAGCACTCTCGTCAGGTGTAACAGTAAGCGATAATCTCGTCAGGAGTTGATGACAATCTCGTCAGGTGCAGGTGACAATTTCGTCAGGTGTTGGTGACAGTCTCTCAGGTGTTGGTGACAGTCTCGGCAGGTGTTGTTGACAATCTCGTCAGGTGTTGGTCACAGTCGTGTCGGGTGTTGGTGACAGGCTTTTCTGGTGCGTGCTGGTGACACACTTGTCAGGTGCTTTTAACATTTCCGTCTAGTGTTTGTGACACGAACCTGTCTTGGTGACGGCCTCGTCCTCTCATCTGGTGTTAACAGGATCGTCAGGTGTTGGTAATGGGATCGTCAGGTGTTGGTAACGTGCTGGTCAGTTGTTGGTAAAGTGATCGTCAAATGTTGGTAACAGGATCGTTAGATGTTGGTAACAGGATCATCAGGTGTTGGTAACAGGATCATCAGGTGTTGGTAACGCGATCATCAGGTGTTGGTAACGTGATCGTCAGATGTTGGTAACAGGATCGTTAGATGTTGGTGATCTTGTCAGGTGTTGGTGATAACAGGTTCTTCAGATGTTGACAGGTTCGTCAGGTGCAGGTAACACTCATCATGCAGGCGCTGGTGACACCAGCGTGTCACGGTGACAATCTCGCCATGTGTTGGCCTCAGTCTTGTCGGGTGTTCGTGACAATCTCGCCAGGTGTTGGCCTCAGACTTGTCGGGTGTTCGTGACAATCTCGCCATGTGTTGGCCTCAGTCTTGTCGGGTGTTCGTGACAATCTCGCCAGGTGTTGGCCACAGTCTCGTCGGGTGTTCGTGACAGTCTCGTCAGGTGTTGGCCACAGTCTCTTCTGGTGTTCGTGACAATCTCGGCAGGTTTTGGCCACAGTCTCGCCAGGTGCTGGTCACAATCTCGTCGGGTGTTCGTGACAATCTCGCCAGGTGTTGGCCACAGTCTCTTCTGGTGTTCGTGACAATCTCGCCAGGTGTTGGCCACAATCTCGTCCGGTGTTGGTGACAATCTCGCCAGGTGTTGGCCACTGTTACTTCGGGTGTTGGTGACAATCTCTTTGGATGTTGGTGACACTGTCATTGTCATTCTCCTCACGTCAAATTGACTCGTCCCGAGCTGGCCAGGCCTCTGGGATTGACACCACGTTCAAATCCAGTCACTAGCTAACTAGATAGCTATAACTAACTAACCAACTAACCTCAGGCACTGGTGACACAGTGTCGGGTGTCGCCAACCGTCTCGCGAAGTACTGACGGTAATGCTCAGCGGCTGATGGTACGTGACGCCCACATCCGATGTTCGTGACGCTTTTGTCAGAATACCCTGCCCCCCTCCCCATCCTCCCCCCACCCCAACACCCCCGCCATGCCCGCGCCCGGTGGGGCACCGCGCATGCAGAAATAATGTTTCCTGTGCTTGGGGCGCCTGGATTAGGTCAGAGTGTAGCTGCGTTGCTTTGCCTACTGCCATGAATTAATTCTCTCTTGGTAATTTCTACCCCTCCTGGTTCATTTGGCTATGTATTTAAAAGAAACGAACGACCAAAAAACAAAACAAAACAACAACAACAAACAAACAAAAAACAACAACCTGCGTTTGTTCTTGATTTTCTAAGGCTTAAAGTGGTGCGTGTCTTGTACAGAGAACCAGCCTGTTTCTCGTGACTTTGATGAACTGGGTTTCGCCCTTTAAGCCCACATGTTGGGTGATGATACGGAATCAAAGTTTTAAATCAGGGCATATTTGTACTGTTGTACAAACTAAGTCTCTCTCTCTCTCTCTCTCTGTCTCTAATTTACAAAGTTTGAATTCAGGGCATGTTTGTACTGTTGTTTTACTTTCTCTCGCCTCTCTCTCTCTCTCTCTCTCTCTCTCTCTCTCTCTCTCTCTCTCTCTCTCTCTCTCTCTCTCTCTCTCTCTCTCTCTCTCTCTCTCTCTCTCTCTCTCTCTCTCTCTGTGTGTGTGTTTTAAATCAAGGCATGTTTGGACTTTAAAAAAATCAAAAATAGTTTTCCGCCCCTTCCCACACTCCCTCTTTATCCCCCCCACCGCCCCCCTCCCCACCCCAATCTCTTATTATCTGCGGTGAACTGGGCGTAAAGAACAAGACATGAATCAAATCTTGCCATTCGTCACGTGCTGGTGACACTGTATGCCAAGTCGCATTAATGTACGGTGACACTGTATGCCAAGTCGCATTAATGTAAATAACGTAGCCCGCTTCATTGTGTGCTGTTTGGGTTGCAGGTCTCACTTCGGTCACGTTGTATTTGTGTGCAGTGTGTATATATAGATATATATATTGATTGCCAGGCTCGTCTGTGGCCTACAGGGTTTGGTGACACTGTCGCACTGTATCTTTCTTTTTCTTTTTTCTGTTTTTGTGCGATCTAAGTTTTACCTTTCGGAGCGAGTTCAATACACGATGCGTTTTTTTGTTGTTTTTTCTTCACCGCTTGTCTGAATGGGCTATATTTTTACACTCTCTCTCGCTCTGTCTGTCTGTCTGTCTCTGTCTCTCTCCTCTCTGTCTGTCTCTGTGTCTCCTCTCTGTCTGTCTGTCTCTCTGTTTGTCTCTTGTCTCTGTCTCTTCTCTCTCTCTCTCTGTCTCTCTCTTCTCTTCTGTCTGTCTGTCTCTCTCTCTCTTCCCTTCTCTCTCTCTGTCTGTCTCTCTGTGTGTCTGTCTCTTCTCTCTCTGTCTCTCTCTGTGTTTGTCTGTCTCTCTCTTCTCTCTCTGTCCGTCTCTCTGTCTGTCTGTCTGTCTCTTCTCTTCTCTCTCTCTCAGCCGCTCACAAGCGAGAGGTCGGTTATTAGCACAGTGTGTTTAAGTTATTGTAGACTGCGGTTCGAACATCGTAAAATGCTTGTTTTACGTATCGACGAGATCTCACACTACACAAT
>OY757557.1:10957079-10987079 GCA_963584105.1 Alviniconcha strummeri
TGGAGCAATGAAGTGCCAGTTAATCCTGGGTCCTGGGTGTAGAGATGTTGCTGTGTGTTTGTGAGACAAAAGGCCGACACGGATATCATATGACACTACATTACACGCCGGATCTGTCAACCACACACACACACACACACACACACACACACACACACACACACACACACACACACACACACACACACACACACACACACTACACACACACACACCACACACACACACACACACACACACACACACACACACACTACACACACACACACACACACACACACACACACACACACACACACACACACACACACTACACACACACACACACACACACACACACACACACACACACACACACAACACACACTACACACACACACACACACTACACACACACACACACACACACACACACACACACACACACACACACACACACACTACACACACACACACACACACACACACACACACACACACTACACACACACACACACACTACACACACACACACTACACACACACACACACACACACACACACACACACACACACACACACACATACACATACACACACACACACAGTATACACACACACACACACACACACACATACACTACACACACACACACACACACACACACACACACACTACACACACACACACACACTACACACACACACACACTACACACACACACACACACACACACACACACACACACACACACTACACACACACACACACACACACACACACACACACACACACACACACACACACTCACTCTCTCTCACACTCACTCACACACACACACACACACACACACACACACACACACACACACACACACACACCACACCACACACACACGCGAAGCTCCGCATTTGTTGGAACAGATGATCCCGTAGCACGCAAATCCACCCACCCAGCGAAGCGACCCCCACCTTTAATAAATGTACAACACAGATCTCGACAAAAACAAACACAAAAAGCCTCAAACTCGTTAACCTGTTCTTTATTAGCATGCAAAATCAAACATGACCAAGAACCAACCCCTCCGAAAAAAATCGTATTCGACATAATGATCCAAACTCAAACAAGCACAAAGCCTCACACACTCACCTTCTGCACGTTTGTTTGTCGTTTGATTTTGTTTTCCAGCATGCAACATCACCCCCACCCACCCGTCCTCTTACAATCAAGCCAGTGCTCAACTCTGTATCTGATATACAAACAACTGATGTCAACACTAAAACACAACAGGTGCTCTAGTTTCAGCATACGTCAATGGTGACCCCACCCTCTCATTAACAAGCTAGTCTAGTCTAACATCGATCTCAACACAAACATCAAAACCTCACAACGACGTAATGAACTTAAGTATATTAGCAGGGGCTATTTTGTTTTAATGAGAAACTACATATAGTTATAAATACAGACCCCTCTCCTCAATTAAAAAGGCTAAAGCCTCTCAACATTTCAACACAAACATAAAGCCTGACAACGATGCAATGAATTATATTAGCAGGGGTTTGTTTTTTGTTGTTGTTGTGAGAAACCATATATATATAGAGACCCTGCTCCTCTGCTAAAAACGCTACAACAGTCTCTCAACACAAACATGAAGCATCACAACAATGTAATGAACTTAATTATATTAGCAGGGGCTTTTTTAACGAGAAATTTTATATATATATATCTGGTTTCTCTTTTTAGCTAAAAAATTAATAAAAAATCTACATATACAGACGTACCCTTCTCCATTAACAAGGCAACTACAGTCTTTCAACATTGATCTCAGCACAAACAGAAAGCCACTTAACCAGGTAAACATACCAGCAGGGGCTAAAAAGATAATATTATAATTATAGTGTGAGCAAGCCCACGTACAAAAGACTCACAGCTACATCGAGACAGAAGTACAGAATCAATGACACAATCGTCTATATAGGCACAGTCTGTTCAAAATTATCACAAAGCACTATGTAAAAACCTTCCAAAAACACATGCACACAGACAGAAACCAAAAAAACATCAGAATCCCAAATAACCGATGCTGTTGAAGTTAAACGCTTCGGTGATGTTTTGATTCACAAATATATTGTTTTTAAAACGCTAAGTGAATCACACTCAAGTGGGTGAGTGGGGGGGGGGGGGGGGGGGGCGGGAGGGTTGAGAGAGGCTGGCGGGGAGGGGGGAGGGGGGGGAGCATAGTTTCTGCCAAACAATAAAACGTGTCAGTTATATTGCATCCTGCTGTCAACGCTGCATGCAGAATATCTATCTATCTATCTATCTACAGAGAGAGAGAGAGAGAGAGAGAGAGAGAGAGAGAGACACACACACACACACACACACACACACACACACACACACACACACACACACACACACACACACAAAAAGCATTGTGTAGTGTGAGATCTCGTCGATACGTAAAACAAGCATTTTACGATGTTCGAACCGCAGTCTACAATAACTTAAACACACTGTGCTAATAACCGACCTCTCGCTTGTGAGCGGCTGAGAGAGAGAGAAGAGAAGAGACAGACAGACAGACAGAGAGACGGACAGAGAGAGAAGAGAGAGACAGACAAACACAGAGAGAGACAGAGAGAGAAGAGACAGACACACAGAGAGACAGACAGAGAGAGAGAAGGGAAGAGAGAGAGAGAGACAGACAGACAGAAGAGAAGAGAGAGAGAGAGAGAGAGAGAGAGAAGAGACAGAGACAAGAGACAAACAGAGAGACAGACAGAGAGGAGACACAGAGACAGACAGAGAGGGAGAGAGACAGAGACAGACAGACAGACAGAGCGAGAGAGAGTGTAAAAATATAGCCCATTCAGACAAGCGGTGAAGAAAAAACAACAAAAAAACGCATCGTGTATTGAACTCGCTCCGAAAGGTAAAACTTAGATCGCACAAAAAAAGAAAAAAGAAAAAGAAAGATACAGTGCGACAGTGTCACCAAACCCTGTAGGCCACAGACGAGCCTGGCAATCAATATATATATATCTATATATACACACTGCACACAAATACAACGTGACCGAAGTGAGGCCTGCAACCCAAACAGCACACAATGAAGCGGGCTACGTTATTTACATTAATGCGACTTGGCATACAGTGTTACCGTACATTAATGCGACTTGGCATACAGCGTCACCAGCACGTGACGAATGGCAAGATTTGATTCATGTCTTGTTCTTTACGCCCAGTTCACCGCAGATAATAAGAGATTGGGGTGGGGAGGGGGGCGGTGGGGGGGATAAAGAGGGAGTGTGGGGAAGGGGCGGAAAACTATTTTTGATTTTTTTAAAAGTCCAAACATGCCTTGATTTAAAACACAGAGAGAGAGAGAGAGAGAGAGAGAGAGAGAGAGAGAGAGAGAGAGAGAGAGAGAGAGAGAGAGAGAGGAGAGAGAAAGTAAAACAACAGTACAAACATGCCCTGAATTCAAACTTTGTAAATTAGAGACAGAGAGAGAGAGAGAGAGAGAGAGAGAGAGAGAGAGAGAGAGAGAGAGAGAGAGAGAGAGAGAGAGAGAGAGAGAGAGAGACTTAGTTTGTACAACAGTACAAATATGCCCTGATTTAAAACTTTGATTCCGTATCATCACCCAACATGTGGGCTTAAAGGGCGAAACCCAGTTCATCAAAGTCACGAGAAACAGGCTGGTTCTCTGTACAAGACACGCACCACTTTAAGCCTTAGAAAATCAAGAACAAACGCAGGTTGTTGTTTTTTGTTTGTTTGTTGTTGTTGTTTTGTTTTGTTTTTTGGTCGTTCGTTTCTTTTAAATACATAGCCAAATGAACCAGGAGGGGTAGAAATTACCAAGAGAGAATTAATTCATGGCAGTAGGCAAAGCAACGCAGCTACACTCTGACCTAATCCAGGCGCCCCAAGCACAGGAAACATTATTTCTGCATGCGCGGTGCCCCACCGGGCGCGGGCATGGCGGGGGTGTTGGGGTGGGGGGAGGATGGGGAGGGGGGCAGGGTATTCTGACAAAAGCGTCACGAACATCGGATGTGGGCGTCACGTACCATCAGCCGCTGAGCATTACCGTCAGTACTTCGCGAGACGGTTGCCGACACCCGACACTGTGTCACCAGTGCCTGAGGTTAGTTGGTTAGTTAGTTATAGCTATCTAGTTAGCTAGTGACTGGATTTGAACGTGGTGTCAATCCCAGAGGCCTGGCCAGCTCGGGACGAGTCAATTTGACGTGAGGAGAATGACAATGACAGTGTCACCAACATCCAAAGAGATTGTCACCAACACCCGAAGTAACAGTGGCCAACACCTGGCGAGATTGTCACTAACACCGGACGAGATTGTGGCCAACACCTGGCGAGATTGTCACGAACACCAGAAGAGACTGTGGCCAACACCTGGCGAGATTGTCACGAACACCCGACGAGATTGTGACCAGCACCTGGCGAGACTGTGGCCAAAACCTGCCGAGATTGTCACGAACACCAGAAGAGACTGTGGCCAACACCTGACGAGACTGTCACGAACACCCGACGAGATTGTGGCCAACACCTGGCGAGATTGTCACGAACACCCGACAAGACTGAGGCCAACACATGGCGAGATTGTCACGAACACCCGACAAGTCTGAGGCCAACACCTGGCGAGATTGTCACGAACACCCGACAAGACTGAGGCCAACACATGGCGAGATTGTCACCGTGACACGTTGGTGTCACCAGCGCCTGCATGATGAGTGTTACCTGCACCTGACGAACCTGTCAACATCTGAAGAACCTGTTATCACCAACACCTGACAAGATCACCAACATCTAACGATCCTGTTACCAACATCTGACGATCACGTTACCAACACCTGATGATCGCGTTACCAACACCTGATGATCCTGTTACCAACACCTGATGATCCTGTTACCAACATCTAACGATCCTGTTACCAACATTTGACGATCACTTTACCAAAAACTGACCAGCACGTTACCAACACCTGACGATCCCATTACCAGCACCTGACGATCCTGTTAACACCAGATGAGAGCACGAGGCCGTCACCAAGACAGGTTCGTGTCACAAACACTAGACGGAAATGTTAAAAGCACCTGACAAGTGTGTCACCAGCACGCACCAGAAAAGCCTGTCACCAACACCCGACACGACTGTGACCAACACCTGACGAGATTGTCAACAACACCTGCCGAGACTGTCACCAACACCTGACGAAATTGTCACCTGCACCTGACGAGATTGTCATCAACTCCTGACGAGATTATCGCTTACTGTTACACCTGACGAGAGTGCTACCAAATCTTGACGACAGTCACCAATACCTTACGAGAGTATTACCAACACCTGACGAGGTTGTCACCAACACCTAACAAGACTGTTGCCAAGACACCTGGGTGTCATCAACAGCTGACGGGTGTTACCAGCAGGCACACGACAAGCCAGTTACCAGCACCCGATGAGGCTGTCACAGACACCTTACGATAGTGTCACCCAAACGACATCTGACGAGACTGTCACCGACACCTGACGACAGTGTCACTGGCACCTGAGGAGACTATCACCAACACCTGACGAGAATGTCACTACCACCTGACGAGACTGTCACCGACACCTGACGATAGTGTCACCGACACCTGACGAGAATATCACCGACATCTGACGACAGTGTCACCAGCATTTGACGAGACAGTCACCGACACCGGACGACAATGTCACCAGAATTTGACGAGACCGTCACCGACACCTGACGACAGTGTCATCGATACCTGACGACAGTGTCATCGACACCTGACGATAGTGTCACCGACACCTGACGACAGTGTCACCGGCACTTGACGATAGTGTCACTGGCACCTGACTATAGTGTCACCGGCTCCTGACGACAATGTCACCGGCACCTGACGAGAATGTCACCAGCATCTGACGAGTGTCACAGGCATCTGACAACAGTGTCACCGGCACCTGACGAGAATGTCACTAGCATCTGACTAGATACAAGTCCCCGCAAGGCACAGGGTACATTAACGATTAAGGAGACTGCAGACGACAGAGCACTTCCACCCTCTGTACAACTGCAAAAGGCATCTAAAATATACAGTGGAACAGGTACGCAATTTCTGTACTGAAACTGTACTTGAACATCCAACACGCACGCTTTAATCGCAATGCATCATAAAAGGATACAGTAAATATAAACGCATAATACAGGTGGCACATATTGAGAAAACAAAACAAAACAAAAAACCCACACACAAAAAAACATTCAAGCATATTTATGATGATGTGACGTTTAATGTCCTCGGATGTCGGGTTGACATATTAGGGACAAACTGTGACCAATGCGTAAGCATGGTTCAGTGTTGCTTTATGTCCACAGAAACCGTAAGGCTCATTAGGCCGAGGAGCCCAGGACGGCCACCTCGACTCTCACATAGCTCCTGAACTCTGACTCAAGCATACCGTCTCTGTTTCTAGTAGTACATATTCAGTGTACCCTTTTGTGACTTACAAAATTCTAAACAATTTTAATACACATTACTGTGTCACTTCAACAGTGGGTGAAGGTCAATGAAAGTGAAACCGGCACGAAAGTGAAACCGGCACGAATGTAAAAAGTTCGATCGATAACAATGAAGACCATTCTAAGTTTCAAAGATCATTTCACTGACCTCATTACGTCTGAGAAAACATCACAGGTTTTGTTGCTGCTGTTGTTTGTTTGGTTTTTTGTTGTTGTTGCTGTTGTTGTTGTTTGTGTGTGTGTGTGTGTGTGTGTGTGTGTGTGTGTGTGTGTGTGTGTGTGTGTGTGTGTGTGTGTGTGTGTGTGTGTGTGTGTGTGTGTGATGGGTTTTTGGGGGGTGTTTTCCACCCTTCTTTCTTCCTACTGACGATGCATTGTTAAACTCAGGGTCAAGTAAACTGATATACAAGTACAGCTCAGTATAGGTTATAATCCTAAAAAAAGAAAAAGAAAAAAGGTTTCAATGATCCTGATTATCTCCCTTAACTTTAACCCAAACCAATCGTCCAACTAAAAGTTCGCATGAATTAAATGACCTCCATTAAATTTACACACCAAAGTCAACAAAAAAAATTTGCTCATAATTTTGCCCATATATTTAGCAATCACACATGTGAACATAATCAAAAACATGTAGAGACTGAGATAACAGGACAATCAAACTTTGTCACAAGCAGATGCACAGTTCTAAAATCTTTTCCTGTATGTAAACCCTTTCTCAAGTCAAATCCCCCAAATCAATCCCTATGCAAATAGCACACAAATCAAACATACACACAGATCAGACACCCATTTTTGGACAGTTAGTCCTTTCAATACAGCCCTTGTTAAAATAACAATATTTTTTAAGCATATGAGGCTAGGACATCCCGGTATCATCAACCATTCTAATTTACTGATATCATATAAAGAAAAATACTTCAAAATGGAACGGTCAGAAAGTCTACATAATTAGCAGTGCCGTATATATGGCAGCAAGCTGCACATATACCAACTACCATCTTCTAAAATTAAAGCTCAACAAGAGCATACCAGAAAAGGCCTATTTCCTAACAAAACAAAAATGTTAAAGTTAATATCACTGCTAAAGATAGTCTACTGGAATGACAAACATTATAGTCATTTACACACTCTTTCTTTTTACTGCGTATCCAAAAAAAGAAGAGGAAAGGGCATTGATCATCATGAATGCACACTGGAAGCACACTGAAATGCACCATGAGAAAATGTACCTCAAAAACACGTAAGTGAAATACAGGAGAGGAAATATTGAAGTGACTCACATTCAAAAGATATATGCTGTACAGACACAAATGCTGTTGTTCGTTGACTGCAAGTAAGTTGCTTTTTTTGCTTTTTGTTTATGTTAACACAAATTTCTATTGGTGCAATTTGCTGATACATGGTGTTAGCATGACAATTTTAAGATCAGTCTAATACCACTTATGTGAAAAGATTTAAAATATTTTTTAAAAGGCAGAAGAAGAAGGAGGAAATGCATGTTGTCCAGTCAACCATGTAGATTAATCACATCAAAGCGAACATTCAATTTCATTAAAGGAAGCAATCATATGTTTGATGATGCTGAACCTAAACTGTGGTCATCACTAAAATCAATATGAATCAGTTCAATAAAAAATAAAAATATTGGGCAAAAGAACAGTAACCATATTTACAATGGAATAAAATAAAATCTGAAACAAGAATGACTGCTAGCATTCTAAAGCAAGATCCATACGCATAAAAGGTTAAAAAGAATGCTATTTATTATGACAAAACAAAACATGCATATTTTCAGGCTAATTAAAAGCCTTCTTTTCAAGCCACAGAACAACACTTAAACAACAGTTAAACTTGTGAGCCAGTTTGGCCTAGCGGTAAGGCATTAGGTTGGTAAGCAGAAGGACCTTGGTTCAAATCTGCTTCGGCTCTCCTTTTTTTCAAAAGTTGTGGTCCGTGTACACTGCCTTGTGACTTTGTCCCTCACAATTTATTTAACATTAAAATAGCCCTCATCACTGCCCACCTTAATGCAGAAGTCATTCTGGTGGTGACAGTGTAGTGATAGGTATATAATCTCCCTCTTCCCCTACCTCCGTTCCCCTTTCCCCCCGTCCCTAATAAGCCGTACGGTTTCTGTGCATGTTAAGCACCATGTTTACTTACTTTACTTACAATTAATCAACAAACAAAACAACAACAACAACAACAAATGTGATGGAGGACACTCATCTGCTTTAGGTTGAGCTGTTTGGTTGCTGTTTTGATGTCCAGTTCTGACACTGCTGTTTTTAAGTGTTGTTTTGGTGTCCAGTTCTGACACTGCTGTATTGTTGTTGTTTTGGTGTCCAGTTCTGACACTGCTGTTTTGTTGTTATTTTGGTGTCCAGTTCTGACACTGCTGTTTAAGTGTTGTTTTGGTGTCCAGTTCTGACACTGCTGTTTAAGTGTTGTTTTGGTGTCCAGTTCTGACACTGCTGTTTAAGTGTTGTTTTGGTGTCCAGTTCTGACACTGCTGTTTAAGTGTTGTTTTGGTGTCCAGTTCTGACACTGCTGTTTAAGTGTTGTTTTGGTGTCCAGTTCTGACACTGCTGTTTAAGTGTTGTTTTGGTGTCCAGTTCTGACACTGCTGTTTAAGTGTTGTTTTGGTGTCCAGTTCTGACACTGCTGTTTTGTTATTTTGGTGTCCAGTTCTGACACTGCTGTTTAAGTGTTGTTTTGGTGTCCAGTTCTGACACTGCTGTTTAAGTGTTGTTTTGGTGTCCAGTTCTGACACTTCTGTTTAAGTGTTGAAAAACAGGGCTTAACCTAAATGTTTGTGCATGCTGTGTTTTGTCATAATAAATAGCATTCTTTTTAACCTTAAGTGTTTGGATCATATTTATATTGACCAAGACTGCTTTAGGTTGAGCTGTTTTGTTGCTGTTTTGTTGTCCAGTTCTGACACTGCTGTTTAAGTGTTGTTTTGGTGTCCAGTTCTGACACTGCTGTTTTGTTGTTATTTTGGTGTCCAGTTCTGACACTGCTGTTTAAGTGTTGTTTTGGTGTCCAGTTCTGACACTGCTGTTTAAGTGTTGTTTTGGTGTCCAGTTCTGACACTTCTGTTTTGTTGTTGTTTTGGTGTCCAGTTCTGACACTGCTGTTTAAGTGTTGTTTTGGTGTCCAGTTCTGACACTTCTGTTTAAGTGTTGTTTTGGTGTCCAGTTCTGACACTTCTGTTTTGTTGTTGTTTTGGTGTCCAGTTCTGACACTTCTGTTTAAGTGTTGAAAAACAAGGCTTAACCTAAATGTTTGTGCACGCTGTGTTTTGTCATAAGAAATAGCATTCTTTTTAACCTTAAGTGTTTGGGTCATATTTATATTGACCAAGAAAATCACCACGTTTTTCTGCCATGCCCAATACAGACATTGCGTGGTCATTACATACACACATCTATTTTGTGTATGACTCAAAAAACATGTACAATGTACATACACACAAAAAGAGAACAAAAAAAGATTCTTTAAATCTTACAAACAAGCACTGTAATGCTATTGGTTTGAGCACATGAGGGCCTTCATGAACACTGCACCATGTGCAACACATGTTATTCAAAACTCTCGAAGCCCTTTGAGCTAATATCAAAAACGTGAGATTTTTTTTCTGCTTCATATGTTATTCAATGCAAAGAGCAAAACTTGCAAATTTTACTATGTGATGTGACCTACATCACGATCATTATTGTTACTAATTCTGAATTGGCACTGAGAATTAAACAGGCAAAAATCTGTAGATAAGGGTATGTTCACAAGGGGGAAAAAAACATACATTTATCACTGCCCTTTCCAGATCGGCAACTGGGCTGTCACAGTGCCTGATGCGTGTGTGAGCTCAATGTCTGCTCTCCCTGCCCATTACCACAATACCATGACATTTTCCGACACACCCTGCATCGCTGCTGCACTGCTCAATTCTTTGGTATTTGTTCCACCTGTCTACACACAGCCTCTCATTCAACCCCTGTCAATAGTCATCCTTTGATCTTTGAAGCAGCCTGACGAACTGCCAAGTAAGTATCACTGTCTGTGAGCTATACGAACATAAGCATAAACAGCAAGTACCAGTCTGTCAGCTACATGAGCACATATACATAAACAACCCTCTGAACCCTATCAAATCAAAATAAAAATCTGAAACAAAGAATGACTGCTAGCATTCTGAAACAAGATCCAAAAACATGAAAGGTTCAAAGGCACGCTATTTATTAGGACAAAAGACAACAATCTTCCAAGCACTGGGCACACAAACAACATAGCTCAGCCCAAACCAGATAGGTGTCTTAGTTCTACATTTCGCTTCTCACCGTTTAACTGTTGTTTCAGTGTCGTTTTGTAGCTTGATAAAGGGGATTACCCCTAAAATGTGCACCTCGTGTTTTGTCCTAATAAACAGCGCTCTTTTGAACCTTTTACGTGCTTGGATCCTATCCAATCAGCTCACAGACCAGTTAAGTCCCATGTACCGAAACTGTCCTCACACTCAAAATCTAGAGCACAACAAGATTCTGCCTTCCATCCATGCTGTATTAAATTACCCATGTTTGATAATAATAAGTATTAATAATAACAATGTTTGATACAGCAGATTACAGGATTCACATACCTGCAACATTCGTTCAGCTTTCTGGTTCAGGTCTTATCCGACCAAAAGGAAAGGAATCACCACAGATGGTCGACAGCAGTCTCAGCCAATCATGCAGTCTACTTCAGCGCTCCCCAGAACTCACTTCTGCGACCAGGGCTTTTCGCACTTAACAGTCGGCCACCCTTTGACCTTGTTAAAAAAGTCTATGCTTAGTGTCCATGCAGTCATCCGTGCCAGTTACAAAAGGGTGAAAAAGAGTTAAGCTAAAAACACATCAGTCAACCACCATGTGATTTGCATCTACGACAACTATTTACAAGTAGCATGCACAACAGCGGGAATTCACTAGTTAACAAAAACCATTCAAAGCTGTGCTTCTCCAGTCATGGGTGCATTTAAAACAAAACAAAATAATAAAAGCTTAGCATCCAATCATCCACGCCAGTTATGACGGGGCAAAAAAAAAAAAGGAGTTAAAAACACAGTCAACCACCAAGCGTTTTGCAACTATGAGACTTAGGCATAGGTAACATGCACAACAGTGGGAATTCACTTGTTAGCATAAACCATTCAAAGCTGTACTATTCTACAGTCTTGGGTGAATTTTAATAAAACATATTCAATAAACAGAGAGAGAGAAAAAAAGGTTGGGGGGGGGGGGGGGGGGGTTGGGGGGGGGGAGATGGGCAGCCAAATAGAACTACGATTATAGTTTAAAGCAGAATATCAGCCATAGCTTTCTGACCAATCAGTTATACTGGAGATTCCGGTGAGCTCTTGGCCAAAAACTGGCCATAATGTTGGCTGATACCCATACCGCAGCATGCAGAAGGTGGTAGAAAAACAAAAGTAATAAGCAAAGCCAAGAAGCCTTCATGATCACGATTCTCCCATTCACTGGTTACCGGTAGCATGCATAAAAAAAAAATAGAAAAAAGAATTAAGCAGTGCAATTCAAAGAAGAAGAATAGAGACAGTACAACTTAAAGCATAAATTCCATTTTGATTTTGTTCCCCTGCTAAATGTCAGCTGTCACAACATGAAAACACTGTAAACACACCAAACAAGAGCAGTCACTAAGCCTAACCCATTTTTACAAACAAAACATCAACCGACACCTTAGTCACAGTGAAGTGCATTAAAGAATACAACCAAAATTTTGGATACAACATTTTTGGCACACAAACAACACATAAAAGGATGCCAAATACCATGAATCAAATTAAAAGGCGTGTTTCCAAATAAAAATCACAGTTTCAAGCCTTTTACAGCCACCCCGATCGCACATTGTACGCCCACCTGTGACCAACACATTACATGTATATATACCCACCAATGATATCATTGCTAACACATCATCATGTTATACCTGCCAAATCTCGCAGACACATCCAACAATCACCACGCTGAGATATACACCCATGAACACTAACCCCCCCATTATGTAAATCTACTGATCACAAATACGTACACCACAATCACATGAAATTATGCACCTACCAGTGACACCATTCACACCCCATATCATGTGCATACCCACCAGTCACCATGCTCACCACCAATTTCACACACAGACACACACCCCAATCACCACACAGACACATACCCCCATCAGTCATCATGCACACACATGCATCCACCACTTTCATGCACACACAATCACCACACTGACTACATACCCCCAACAACCATCACCCGCATACACACACCAGATGCCACACACCCATTAACTATCACACTCACGCATCGGACATCCCACACACCCGACACTACACAAATCAGGCACCACACACACACACATGCATATATCCACCAATCATCACACTCACACGTCCTGCACACCTGACACTACATACACATGCAGACACCACACATCCACCAGTTCACCACTTATACACCAGACACCCATTAGCATACCCACACTAAACCACCAGCCATTCATCACCACACATCCATCAGTTCACCAGGCACACACCAGTCACCCATCACCATACTCACAATAAACACCACCCATTCATCACCACAAACTCACCAAATTACCCACCCAACAGAATGGATCACACACACACACACACACACACACACACACACACACACACACACACACACACACACACACACACGTATCAGATCACACCAGGAGAAGAGGGTCCCAGTCACTGTCACTGAGGAATGAAGAACATAGCACAGGAACCGGGGAAGTGTGGTAGACAGCCACAATGGATCATTCTTAATGAGCAGGGTCATAGTCGGTCATGAAATCAGAAGCGGGGTCTGGGATGTTCAAAAATGGCAATCCAACCTCAGTTTCAATCACCTGACCTATATAACCTAGTTGATTAAGAATGACTCCTGGTCAAGACTGCATCCAGTCTCAGTTTCGACTGTGTGACCTGCATCTTTAAGAATGGACCACTGCAGTTAGGTAGAGGAGAGACATAATGACCGTAGTTTCAGTACCCACCCTGCCTTGCATCTTTAAGAATGGACCACTGCAGTTAGGCAGAGGAGAGACATAATGATGGTAGTTTCAGTACCCATTCTGCCCTGCATCTTTAAGAATGGACCACTGCAGTTAGGCAGAGGAGAGACATAATGATGGTAGTTTCAGTACCCACCCTGCCATGCATCTTTAAGAATGGACCACTGCAGTTAGGCAGAGGAGAGACATAATGATGGTAGTTTCAGTACCTGCCCTGCCCTGCATCTTTAAGAATGGTTTACTGCAGTAAGGCAGAGGAGAGACATAATGACAGTAGTTTCAGTACCTGCCCTGCCCTGCATCTTTAAGAATGGTTTACTGCAGTAAGGCAGAGGAGAGACATAATGACAGTAGTTTCAATACCTGCCCTGCCCTGCATCTTTAAGAATGGTTCACTGCAGTAAGGCAGAGGAGAGACATAATGACAGTAGTTTCAATACCTGCCCTGCCCTGCATCTTTAAGAATGGTTCACTGCAGTAAGGCAGAGGAGAGACATAATGACAGTAGTTTCAATACCTGCCCTGCCCTGCATCTTTAAGAATGTCCCACTGCAGTGAGGTACAGGAACTGAGGAAGAGACATAATGATGCTTGTTTGAGTACCACTACTACAAGCTCAGAACCAGTCAGTCAGTCATCCTGCTCCTTGTCAGACCGGCAACATGGCAACAGAACATCTGCTGCGCTGCAGGCACGGTCCCCACATGACCGCCTCGGGCCTCAGTTCTGGCCAGTGGAGACGCCTGTGGTGACCAAGCTTTTCGTTACCCTGGACAACACACCTGCAGTGCACCACACCCTTACCATGCACAGAACCAGTGTCCATTTGAGTGAAAAACAAAAACAACCAAAAAATCCTAAACAGAACAACTGCTAGGGTACTAAAACAAGATCCGAACGCATGAAAGATTCAGAAGAATGCTATTTATCAGGACAAAATGACACGAGGGAACTTTTTGGGGTAATCCCCTTTATTAAGCTGCAAAACGACACTTAAACAACAGTTAAACAAAGAAAAATGAGACGGGGAACAAAACGGCTTGATTTTTCCAAGCACTGGACAAGACAAAAACAGATAAGTGGTTTTGCTCCCCGTGTCATCTTTCAACGTTTTTTCACTGCTTAACTGTTAATTGTCATTTTGTAGCTTGATAAAGGGGATCGCCCCCGAAAATTCACATGCTGTGTTTTGTCCTAATAAATACTGTTCTTTTGAACTGTTTATGCATTTGGAACTCGTCCATTTGAGTGATCAACAAGAAGAGGCACTACTGCACTAAAGACTGGAACAGGATGGCCACAGCTGTGACATAACTATCAGAGGAAGTAAGATATGGCAACCACTGTTGTGTGAATAATTAACACAGAAATTAGGATATATGGCAAGCGCAGTTGTTGCTCCATGATTACCACAGAAACTGGGATATAACAGCCACCACTGTGGGATAATTAACACAGAAACTAGGATACCTGGCAAGCGCCGCTGTTGCTTCATGATTACCATGGAAACTGGGATATAACAGCCACTGTTGCTGAATGATTAACACAGAAACTAGGGCACACGGTAAGTGCAGCTGTTGCTTCACATGAATCATAATTACCATTGACAAAAACGGGGACATGACAGGCACCGTTGCTGAATAATTAACACAGAAACTAGGACACATGGCAAGTGCAGCTGTTGCTTCATAATTACCATAGAGACTGGGATATGGCAACCACCGCTGCTGAATACTTGAACAAAAAGTGCGATATGGTTACCGCTGTTGCTGAATACTTAACACAGAAAGTGCGATATGGAGACCACTCCTGCAGCACGATTACCATAGGAACTGCAGCCATGACGACCACAGCAGCAGTGGCATCAAGGTCACTATACAAGTCCTGCTTACAGTGGCAGCGGAAATGACACAGAATGCAATTGTTGCACAAAATGCAATCACTGCTGACTGTGCAAAAATGCAACACAGGATGCAGCGATGACTATACTCGCACAGGCAACACAATAATGGTGGCAGTTGCACAAAATTAACATCAGATGCAATAATAATGACTGTTCTTGCATGTATACAAAACATGGGATGCAGTTGCAAACACAACGTGGGATGACGGTACTTGCATAAACACACTGGCTGCACAGTGACAGCGGCTGCTTTGTAATAATGACTGCAGTTGCACAAACACCAAACACAACATGGGATGTAATAATGATTGCAGTTGCACAAACACCAAACACAACATGGGATGTAATAATGATTGCAGTTGCACAAACACCAAACACAACATGGGATGTAATAATGACTGCAGTTGCACAAACACAACATGGGATGTAATAATGACTGCAGTTGCACAAACACCAAACACAACATGGGATGTAATAATGATTGCAGTTGCACAAACACCAAACACAACATGGGATGTACTAATGACTGCAGTTGCACAAACACAACATGGGATGTACTAATGACTGCAGTTGCACAAACACAACATGGGATGTACTAATGACTGCAGTTGCACAAACACAACATGGGATGTACTAATGACTGCAGTTGCACAAACACAACATGGGATGTAATAATGACTGCAGTTGCACAAACACAACATGGGATGTAATAATGACTGCAGTTGCACAAACACAACATGGGATGTAACAATGACTATAGTTGCACACATCCAACATGGGATGTACTAATGACTACAGTTGCACAAATCCAATATGGGATGTAATCTTGATTGCAGTTGCACAAACACAACATGGTATGTACTAATGACTGCAGCTGCACAAACACAACATGGTATGTACTAATGACTGCAGCTGCACAAACACAACATGGTATGTACTAATGACTGCAGTTGCACAAAACAGCAGACTGTAATACAGTTATGACTGTAGCCGAACAAATTCAATGTAAGATGCATTAACTGCAGCTGTGCAAAATATGCGAAGTGAGCAATACACACTAATGACTACGCTGAATTAGGACAACCAGGATACATCATGAACTAGGATACATCATAAACTAGGATACAATGAGTGAATGACGGCTTGCTGTAGAAATGCAAAATGCATTTGCTTCTTAATTTTTTTAAAAAATTGCAGAAGAGGAATAAGGTGCAACACGAAATGTGTAATATGTCAGAAACAAATTGATAACTTGAACAAATGCAGACTTGTGCGCTGGTCCGAAACTGGTGACAATCAATACATGTGAGACTAAGTTTCCGAGGGTATATGCACGTCAATGTCTTGAGTGCTTGACAGCAGAATGACATACACACAAAATGTCAGGGGTTATGATGTATACATCCATAATAAATGCCACTTTCTGGGCCCAATGGAATGTCTTTGAAAACGCTTTTGAGTATTGCTTATAATTATACGCACATCTGAACTTTCTGGGTTATACTGTCTGTGTACTGTCACTTTCAAGGTTTTCCACAAAACTGACACTTCTAGGACTCAATGAAATATGTCTGTGGACACTTTCTGGGGCTGTGTGCCTTTAAATCTGTAATTTAACGGGCTTAATAAAATTTGGTCTGTTCATATACACTTTCAGGGGTTGCATGCCTTTAAATTTGTAATTTAATGCCTGCATATATATATAAATATATATGTATACGGACTTTATGAAATCTGGTCCGATTGTGGATGCTTTCAGGAATTGCATGTCTTCAAATCTGCAATTTAATGCATTCTAATGTATAGACATCTGCATATAATAATAATATGTATATGGGTTTAATGAAATCTGGTCTGTTTGCAGACGCTTTCAGGGGTTACTCATGCATTTACATCTACACTTTCAGGTTATATGACGTGCATACTGGCACTTTCAGGGGTCAATGATGCAATGTACGTCAACACTTTGAGGGTCTGCTAATGTATACATGGGTTTACACTTTCACTAATTTCAGGGGTTCATAATGGGTACGTGTTGACGCTTTCTGGGGCCGATGATGCATTGTACATCAACACTTTGTGGGTCTGCTCACGTACGTGGGTCTATGCTTTCAAGGGTTCGGCTGCCTCCTGGTCTGGTCCAGGGCTCTCGGGTTCTTTGGGTGCATAGGATTTACCTGCAACATAAGGCGTGCAATCAAGGGTTTACCTGCAACATAAGGCGTGCAATCAAAGATTTACCTGCAACATAAGGTATGCAATCAAGTATTTACCTGAAGAGTACACATGTAAACCTGCAAAGTAAGGCCTGCAATCAAGGATTTACTAGCAACATAAGGTGTGCAATCAAGGATTTACCTGCAACATAAGGCATGCAATCAAGGATTTACCAGCAACATAAGGTGTGCAATCAAGGATTTACCTGCAACATAAGGTGTGCAATCAAGGATTTACCTGCAGGGTACACCTGTAAACCTATAAGGCATGCAATCAAGGATTTAACAGCGACATAAGGTGTGCAATCAAGGATTTACCTGCAACATAAGGTGTGCAATCAAGGATTTACCTGCAACATAAGGTGTGCAATCGAGGATTTACCTGCAACATAAGGCATGCAATCAAGATGTGAACCAGTGTACACCTGTAGACCTGCAACATAAGGCCTGCAATCAAGGATTTACCTGCAACATAAGGCATGCAATCAAGGTGTAAACCAGTGTACACCTGTAAACCTGCAACATAAGGCCTGCAATCAAGGATTTACCTGCAGCGTAAGGCATGCAATCAAGCTGTAAACCAGTGTACACCTGTAAACCTGCAACATAAGGCATGCAATCAAGGATGTACCTGCAACATGAGGCATGCAATCAAGGTGTAAACCAGTGTACACCTGTAAACATGCAACATAGGCCTGCAATCAAGGATTTACCTGCAACATAAGGCATGCAATCAAGGTGTAAACCAGTGTAAACCTGCAACATAGTGTGTGCAATCAAGGATTTACCTACAACAGGGTGTGAAATCAAAGATTTACCTGCAACATAAGGCCTGCAATCAAGGATTCAAGTGTGTACTCATTTTGTTTTACAATGCCCTACTGATTATATTTTCAATTTAGAACCAGATTTTTGTCAAGACCAGTCAAGGTTACCTTAGGACACTCCCCATAGGTTATACCATGGTGAAACACATATCACTAAGTAGTAACAACAAGCACTATTTTGCAAAACTTAATTAAAAACAACTTAAAGTCTAACACTGCAACCATGTCAACCATGAGAGAAAACTTCACCAAAATTCAATCCAAAACTTCTTCTTTTTTTAAACAGTAATTTCTTTCTAAAAACTGAAGAGTGTCTACAGGAACACCTCTGAACACACTTAATTAAAAACAACTTAAAGTCAAACACTGCAACCATGTCAGCCAACAGAGAAAACCTCACCAAAATGCAATCCAAAATAACAACAAAAATTAACATTAATTTCTTTCAGAAAACTGAACACAAGAGTCTATAGGAACACCTCTGAACACACTTAATTAAAAACAACCTAAAGTCAAACCACTGCAAGCATGTCAACCGAGAGAGAAAACCTCACTAAAATTCAATCCAAAACATTTTTTTAAACATTAATTTATTTGAGAAAACTGAAGACAAGAGTCTAGAGGAACACCTCTGAGAATCTGTTAAAGAAAGAGTACATCAACTGAGCAGTGTCCTTCCTGGTAAGGAAAGCGGTGGCATTTAACGGTTTGTTTCCAGATGCAAAAGTGAGCCAACAAAGTCTCTCTCAGTCTCACACACACGCACGCACATACATACACGCACACATGCATGCACATTATATGCACACACACACACACACACACACATGCATGTATGCAAGCAGAGATAGAACTGACAAAAAATGTGCACACACATACACACACATACACACACACACACACACACACACACACACACACACACACACACGTGCACACACACACATGCATACACCCACACGCACACACAAACATGCACGTATGCAAGCAGAGATAGAACTGACAAACAAATATGCACACACATGCACACGCACACACACACACAACACACGCACACATGCACGCACACACACAAACATATATATATGCAAGCAGCGACAGAACTGACAAATATGCACACGCATGCATATGCCACGCACACACACACACAAAATGCTATCTCAACACAAGCAGAGACACACACAAAGATCTCCAAAAGGTGCAACCTCCCAACCCAAATGCCTCTCTAATTTCCAACTGCCAAAGACGTTTCAAACACCAGGCTGACAACAAATAAACAAAATTTAAAAACAGACGCCATGTTATGCACTCACCTCTCTTATATTTCAAGAAGAACACGACAGCAACTACAATGACGACGATGAGGATAAGCACGGCGACGATCACACCCACTACTGCCCCGCTGCTCAGTCCAGCTGAAAAGACACAACGCAAAATAACCCCCAGGGTTAAGGACCCAGGTTGATACCATTACGTCAAATCATGGAACACTGAGTGACCTACGCCGCCCCCCTTTCGCCCTGATATGACCACAATGGATGACTGGGCGTAAAACACCAAGTTCCTTACTTATTTACCCCATCTCACCCCTCCAAACCCCTCACAACAATTCAGTTCACTTCAAGATGGTACCTACATGCTTGGGAAAATCCATACGTGCTCGGCCAGGTGTTACCCTGGTGTCACTTTTGAAACAGTTCAAATGCTGGTCTGAATAATGACAGCCCTTTCTCTCTTTTTAAGGAAGACCTGCTTTTTGTCTCTCTCCTCCAGGCAACTGATGGTGTGATGTCCTTGGTCTGCACCCACAGGCAGTGTCTCAAGCTCCTCAACATTTCAGATCTTCTGAGGTGCAAGCCACTTGTGATGGCTGCTTTACATGCCAGTCTATCTGCTCGTTCATTTCCCTTCATAATGCATTGACTGTGCATTGATGTGTCGTGTTGCCTTTCATGTCATGCTGTACTTTGTGCAGTGATCCCAAACCCAAGAACTGTTTGCAGAATGCTAAGTGGTCAAATGCAAAACAACAACTGGACTGGAAAACCAAAGAACCACATAAAATGCCTAGAAATATTTATGCTCATTTTCGTTTGTTTAGTGGTGTTTTTTGTTTTGTATTTCCATGTACTGAAAATTTAGGCATGCAAAAATATGCTTAAATCATAGGAGTAAGAACAGGTGTGTTGAATGCAACGCAATGTCAGACTCTGAGGCAAAAACCAAACAAAAACCGAAGAATGCCCCAATGTCAAGCCACAGCCCTGCTGAAAGAATGGCAAATATGATGTAAAGAGAACAACTCCGCAGTCCAATTGCCTCAATGCCAAGGCCACAAACCCATTGATGGCAACACCAACGCCAAAGCCACAAACCTATTGATGGCACAGCTTGCTTTAACATCAATACCAAGGCCACAAGCCTGCTGATGGCGCAGTGTGTTTTAACACCAGTGCCAAGGCCACAAACCTGTTGACAGCAACACCAATGCCAAAGCCACAAACCTGTTGACAGCAACACCAATGCCAAAGTCACAAACCTGTTGATGGCAACACCAACACCGAAGCCACAAACCTGTTGACAGCAACACCAATGCCAAAGTCACAAACCTGTTGACAGCAACACCAATGCCAAAGCCACAAACCTGTTGATGGCAACACCAACACCGAAGCCACAAACCTGTTGATGGCAACACCAACACCGAAGCCACAAACCTGTTGATGGCAACACCAACACCGAAGCCACAAACCTGTTGATGGCAACACCAACACCGAAGCCACAAACCTGTTGATGGCAACACCAACACCGAAGCCACAAACCTGTTGATGGCAACACCAACGCCAAAGCCACAAACCTGTTGATGGCAACACCAACACCGAAGCCACAAACCTGTTGATGGCAACGCCAACACCAAAGCCACAAACCTGTTGATGGCAACGCCAACACCGAAGCCACAAACCTGTTGATGGCAACGCCAACGCCGAAGCCACAAACCTGTTGATGGCAACGCCAACGCCGAAGCCACAAACCTGTTGATGGCAACGCCAACACCAAAGCCACAAACCTGTTGATGGCAACACCAACGCCGAAGCCACAAACCTGTTGATGGCAACGCCAACGCCAAAGCCACAAACCTGTTGATGGCAACACCAACGCCGAAGCCACAAACCTGTTGATGGCAACACCAACACCGAAGCCACAAACCTGTTGATGGCAACACCAACACCGAAGCCACAAACCTGTTGATGGCAACACCAACACCAAAGCCACAAACCTGTTGATGGCAACACCAACACCGAAGCCACAAACCTGTTGATGGCAACACCAACACCGAAGCCACAAACCTGTTGATGGCAACACCAACACCAAAGCCACAAACCTGTTGATGGCAACACCAACACCGAAGCCACAAACCTGTTGATGGCAACACCAACACCGAAGCCACAAACCTGTTGATGGTGCAGCTTGTTTCAACACCCCCACCATCGCTTTGTCTCTGAGGGCAGAACTGTCCGGCAGACACCCCACAGCCGTGGAGCTCAGATTCAACAGGCAGTAGTAGTTGCCGCCGCTGTACCCGTCTGGCAGGTCGAGGATGAAAAAGCCGCCTTGGAAGGAGGAGCTGGGCAACAGATTGCCTTCTGGGTCCTGCAGAAAGAAAGAACAGTTACTTCCTCTCACGTCACAGGCTATAAATTTACAATCCAGACATTAATCATGCTCTCAACTGCAGTGCTACGGACATTGTCTTTGTGGCTCTGCTGCTCCATGCAGCTGTTGAGACAGCAACTGCGTAGTACACTAGCTGCTACGCAATGGCGAGGGAACACTGCCGTAACATTTTGGTTGTTCTGGCAGAGGTCCACGGCTTCCTGGGTCTTCCGGGTCGGAGTGCGTGGTCACGCCTTCGCTCTTTCTCCCCCCCCACCCCTCCCCAAGTCCCCATCCCTAACAAGCAACCTAGCTTCTGCAGACATTAAGCAAAATGTTTACTTTTAATCATGCTTGCGACCATAGCTTAAAAACAAAACAAATGAACACTTTCTCTGAAGTCTAAACCGCACATCAGCTACGCTCAGAAAGCTAAACAGAACAGGAACCGGTGGCCCAAAGGATATATATATATAATATTATGCATTATGGATGTGGATAGACTATGGGTAAAACCATGACAAACAAAGTTGCATCAAATTTCTGCGCTCATTATTAATAACAATATATAATTCTTATAAAGCGCTGTTCTCTAACCATTAAGTCTCTGGGAGCAGACATGGGAATGACTTCAAAGATTATTTTTTTTAAATACTTACAGGGGTCTGTAGGCTTGGCCCCTCTCAAAGGTTTTGCCCACAAAAGATCAGAATCTATGCAATCTGAGGCTATCCTAAGGTCTTTATATATATATATATAAAAATTATAAAGAAAACTGATGTCACAAAACTGCACGTGTTCCTTGTCCATGGCCTCCTCACAAACTTTCACCGCCACCTCAACCGACACCCACTCTCACTTCCACTTATTGGAACAGCGGCTGTTGTAGATTTTGCGCCACAGTTCACAACTTGAGTGGCAGACATGGTGAACCTTTCAAAAATTTCAGAATATTCGCTTTTTTCTTTGTCAAAACATGGCTCAGAAGTGTGTGGGAGTGACTGCGTTCAGCGCTAATGCCTGCCCATGACAGTAACAGCCAGCGGCTGTGTTCACAATGAAAGCCACTAGTTTGGGTGTCAGCCACACGGGAACATGCTCCAGATGTTTCACGGGTATCTGACGCAGAGTTAAACCCAATGCTCCTTTTTTTTTTCACCCAAGGATATTTTTTCCCCTGACAAAAAAGTATGTTTCACTGCCATTGAAATTTGCATTTTTGCAGACAATTCCCATGCCTGGAGAGACATCAGCTGTTAATAACTACACACACATTATACCAGGGAGGGAATACCAAGGTCAGTGAACTGTCGATATCTTAACCCTGTTAATGACATACCTGTCAGTGTCACACCATTACAGAGGGAAAACCCACATCAGGGAACTGCTGACACATTAACTCACACTTCCCATATTCTGTTAACATGAGAAAACTCCAAGTCAGTAAACTGTTGACGCATTAACTTATACCTTCCACACCTCACTAACATGGGAAAACCCACATCAGGGAACTGCTGACATTAACTTACACCTCCCATATTCTATTAACATTGTGGGCCAAACATTGGATTCCGTTGGGGGGGGGGGGGGGGGGGGGGCTGGTGCACCCAACAGGCTTTTGGTGAAGGGAGTATGACTTTCTGTCTCTCCATTTTTTTTATTTTTTTTTTATTTTCTTCTTTTTTCTGTCAAATTTATTCTGTTTAAGGTCTTCCAGATCTAAATATAACACCTCAAAAATTAACTACTTCTTGTTTGTTTTTTCAAACTTTGACCTAAAAATTAAAAACAAAACAAAAAAATCTATTAACATGAGAAAACCCGAAGTCAGTAAACTGTTGACATATTAACTCATACCTTCCACCCCCCCCCTAACATGGGAAAACCCACGTCAGGGAACTGCTGATACATTAAGTCATGCCTCCCATATTCCATTAACATGGGAAAAATCGAAGTCAGGGAACTGCTAGCGCATTAACCCTTTAGTGGTACTAGTACAGTACCAGGGGAAAATCCTGAATTAGAGAACTGTCCGCACTTTGACCCGTCATGGCCTACATCCCACATGACCCTGACATGGGGAGAACCCAAGTTCATGCATCAACTGTCCACTCTTTGACCCATCACAGCCTACCCATCATGGCCTACCTCCCACATGACCCTGACATGGGGAGAACCCAAGTTCATGCATCAACTGTCCACTCTTTGACCCATCACAGCCTACCCATCATGGCCTGCCTCCCACATGACACTGGGCAATGTCCACTTTTAGTCCCGTCAGTTGGTGGTCCTCAAAAGGCACGACAATGTGTGTGGATGTGTGTGTGTGTGTGTGTGTGTGTGTGTGTGTGTGTGTGTGTGTGTGTGTGTGTGTGGATGTGTGTGTGTGTGTGTGTGTGTGTGTGTGCATGTGTGTGTGCATGCGTGTGTGTATGGAATGATCTTGAAGTATGCAACACATCCTCAAACCATCTGACGACAGCAAACCGACAGGGCTAAAAGTGGATACTGTCTCACACTGACAAGGGGGACCCCAAGTTCATGAACTATCCACTGTTTGACCCATCATGGCCTACCTCCCATGTGACACTGACACAGAGGATGCCAAGTTCATGAACTGTCCACATTTTGACCCATCACAGCCTTTCTACCACACAATGCTGATGCGAGGAGATGCAAAGTTTATGTATGAACTGTCCACACTCTGACCCATCACAGCCTACCTCCCACACAATGCTGATGCGAGGAGATGCAAAGTTTATGCATGAACTGTCCACGCTCTGACCCATCACAGCCCACCTCCCACACAATGCTGATGCGAGGAGATGCAAAGTTTATGCATGAACTGTCCACACTCTGACCCATCACAGCCCACCTCCCACCTGCCTACAATGCTGATGGAAAGGGAGGAGGCAAGGTCGCGGACTGTCCACGCTTCTGCTCACCACAGCCTACCTCCCGCACAACAATGACAGGAGGAGGAGCTGCCAAGTTCATGCATGAACTGTCCACACTTTGACCCGTCATGGCCCACCTCCCATGTGACACTGACGCTGACACTGACAGGGGATGATGCCAAGTTCATGAACTGTCAACACTTTCACTCATCACAGCCTACCTCCAACACAATGCTGACAGTAGGAGGAGATGCCAAGTTCATGCATGAACTGTCCACACTCTGACCCATCATGGCCTACCTCTCACGTGACTGATGCTGATGGGGGGGGGGGGGGGGGGGGGGAGTGGGGGGCAAGGTTGTGAACTGTCCACACTTTAACCCATCACAGCCTACCTCCAGCACAACAGTGACAGGAGGAGGAGATGCCAAGTTCATGCATGAACTGTCCACACTCTGACCAATCATGGCCTACCTCCCACGTGACGTGACGCTGATGGGAGGGGTGGGGGGGGGGGGGGAGTGGGGGGCAAGGTTGTGAACTGTCCACACTTTAACCCATCACAGCCTACCTCCAGCACAACAGTGACAGGAGGAGGAGATGCCAAGTTCATGCATGAACTGTCCACACTCTGACCCATCATGGCTTACCTCCCACACAACGCTGACTGGAGGAGAACCCAAATTCGTGAACTCTCCACACATGAGCTGCTGTCCACTGCTGGTTTCTTCTTGACCCTCTGTGGTATCTGCCATTTTTTCTCTGATCATCACTTCCAGCCTTCCACTCGCTGTGGCTGGCATTTCTAGGGAGGTAAGATCAACACACACAAAAAGCATGGTTTAATATACATGGTTGTCAGAAATACAGCCCTCCTCCTCTCCACTTCACCTGTTGTTGTTGTTGTTGATCGCTTTTATATAGTGCTATTCTCCACTCTTGAGCCGACTCACTGTGCTCGCATTTGATTCTACACCAGTGACTAGCTTTTTATAGTGCATTCCTTTTAATATCCACAAAGTGGTGTACTTACATTACTGACATGGCTGGTGCCACATGAAACTGCTGCCATCTCAGCACGTTCTGTGTGCTCCATACACCCATGCACCATGTCACTTTATGCAAAGCCACAGACGTAAAGTGAATGTGTGTTTAGCTGTAACCTGCCACCTGCACTTTTGGCAGAATGATCGGGATCTTTTACGTGCTACTGCAGTAACACTGGGGTGGAACGGATACCGAAATAAGAGTCAGCACAAAAAGTTGACCCCAGAGAATAAAATTTCCCACTGCTCCTTCCAGGGCTCAGACTCCTGACCTTTTGATCATAAGTCTGGCGCTCTAACCACTGAGCTATCCCTGCTCCCCGGGAATAGCCCATCTGCCCACAACCAAGGCAGTCTTAGCTGTGGTCTGTGTTGTGTGAATGCTCCTCCTTTTCCCACATTTTCCACCACCTCTTTCCTTGAGGAGCATTTGCATCATTTTCTTTTCTACCTGTAGACGAGTTGGTTTTGTTTGACTGGGAATGCATTTTCATGCTTATACATGTACACTTTATTCTTGTGTACTGTGTTGTGTATATTGAGACAGACAGACAGACAGAAGAGACAGAAAGAGAGAGAGAGATGGCACACAGATGCATAGAGGTGATCACTGAAACTGATGTAGATGCAGTCTACAAGATCAGACTGCCAGTGTGACAGATGTAGCCCTGGAAATAAGATGACATACTGCGGGAGATCAAGATGACATACAAACAGGCTGAGATAAGACTGATATATATATATATTATGTATATATACCATCATAGAAAGATCAAGCTAATGTACAAATAGGCTGAAATAAGACTGACATAGACTTGGGGAGATCAAGCTGATGTACAGACTAAAATAAGCTAGAATATAGACTTACGGAGATCAAGCTGATGTACAAACAGGCTGAGAAGTGAGATAAGCTGAGATACAGACTTAGGGAGATCAAACTGGTGTACATATATGCTGAGATAAGTCTGACACTCAGAGACATATCATATATATATGACTTAGTGCCAAAAGGTGCGCATGCAAGGGGTTATGCACTTCAGTTGAAAATAAAACATTGTTGAAAACTGTTTTTATTTAAAATGTTGTGTTGTGTACTTGCATGAATGAATGAATATATAGTACAGATAATTTCAGCAACCAGGCTTTGGTTGATTTCAAGATACAGTCATCACACACTGAAAAAGCGCCGAAAAATGACCGCCAAAAACGGACATCCATGTACCGAGTGATTTTCGTCATTTTGCTTACAAACAAATCGCAAGCACATGGAGAACCAATCACTGATTTGTACGCGGAAAACATCGTTTTATACGGATAATATAACATCAACACTCACGATAGTTGTATTTTCGATCAGTTGATCGCGAATGTTTGCCCTGTATGTACGTCAGACGTGTTGCAAACTCAAACTGAAAACTTTGAACAACCGAAAAACGACAGCATCGCTTCGGAATCACTGGAAACGTTGCGTGTGTTCCGATCCATGCATTTGCACTACACAGCGATACTCGTTTTTTTCCAGCGAAGTTTTGCACGAAATCTGAAGAATATTTCCCCGATCGTTTGATATTGTTGTAATATCTGACGTCCCTACAAGATATCTAATATTTTGTACAAAACAAACGAGAAACAGTCTCTTTTTTATTGACAACATCCGGAACGTCACGTGACCTTTCCCGAGTGCATTCATTTTCCCGGCCGCATGGCGTGTCTTTGTTCGGAAACATCGAAACGTGTGTTGTAGTCTCCTTCAGTGGTGCGACGTCGGTACAGTGGTCTGACGTAGAACATGCACTGTACGCTTTTTCAAGAGTTTGTTGAGATTATTTTCAAGTTTTCCGCCGATTTGGGTGTGCGAAATGAAAGTACTGTGAAAAGTGGCATCTTCCCGCGCCGAAGATTTGAAACCTGTTTTTTATACTTAGCCGAGTACAGCGTGAAGAATTTCATTACAAGGCAATATCTTGTAAATCTTATGTGCAACTGTTGATTCAGGATGTGTGCTCAGTTTCATCAAAAACTTATCAGTTATAAGTGTATGCTTTTTGTAGACTGTTTAGTGGTGTTGCGAGAATATTTTGTTAACTGAGCCAGAGTGACGAAGTTATAGTTTTTTTTCCCCTGGAAGTAATGTTCGTCGTGGAAGTAATGTCAGACGTCATGTTTGCCACACAACTGTTGTTGTAATATGACGTAAAACGTTAAACTTTTAAAGTTTTAATTAAGCCCAGCAGATGTTAGTAATACTTCTGGACTTAATTGTTACTTACCTTGATAAAATCGGGTCATTCTGATTTGTTTTTGTTAGACTGATCTAAGCAAATAGAATGTTTTCTATGCTAAAAATTGGGGAAATATTATTTTGTTGTAATACTGATGTAATACAGAAATTTGTTTCATTTAATTTTTATGACTTGTTATTAAATGCAAACTGAGAAAAAATCTTCTCACTGTGTTTTTGCATGCACTTGTATGGCTGATTATAGTATATTGCATGAAAAGGTGTATTACTTGTTATATAAAAAAATGTTGAGTTGTGGGTTTATGTTGCCCATCAGATATTACAACAATCAACATGTCATAATCATGTATAAAATAATATGAGTGTACAAAATTTGGCACAAACATAGTAGGGGAGATGTGCACTAATAGTGTGACTTGATTTTGTGCATACTTGTGCAAAACTGAAGACACAATGAACTATGCATGTTGTAATATCTGATGTACAACATGCAGCCTTTTATGACCTTTGTCAGCAAATATCTCCAAAAGTGCACAAGTTTTTATCTTTTGCTTTTAAGAAATCTCTCCTAGCATTGTGCACATTCTAAAAAAACAACTAGCTTCAATGTATCTTCAACTTTATTTTCTACCCCCTTTGTCCTGTTTTCATGCACACCTTTTGGCACTAAGTCATATATATAATTACAGTCTATGCAAGTATGATACAGGATCTAGCTGATCTAGTGATAGGCACAGAGAAATAAGCTGACATACAGACTTAGGGAGATCAAGCTGACATCCACAAAGGCAGACATAAATGACACACAGACAGAGATCAAACTGACACAGACCACACAGAGACATAAATGACACACAGACTGAGAGAGATCAAACTGACACAGACCACACACAGACATAAATGGCACACAGAGACAGGGAGATCAAACTGACACAGACCACACACAGACATAAATGGCACACAGCCACACACAGAGATCAAACTGACACAGACCATACAGTCTATGAAAGTTAATCATGTGCGGCACCCAGATTTTCCTTTCAATGGAATAAACGTATAAAGTAGCACTTGACTCGACAAAGCAACACATAAACAGACTATACAGTGTGTGTGTGTGTGTGTGTGTGTGTGTGTGTGCGCGTGCGTGCGTGCGTGTGTGTGTCTGTGTGTGTTGCGTGTGTGTGTGTGTGTGCATGCATGCGTGTGCGTGCGTGCGTGTGTGTTCATGCGTTTGTTTGTTTGTGTGTGTGTGTGTGCATGCGTGCGTGTGTGTGCACGCGCGTGTGTGCATGTGCCTAAGTATGTTAATTCTATATAATTTAATGTTACATAATGTGTATACAAGAGACAAATTTCCATATGTACGATTTTAGTATGGACAATAAACAATCTTATCAAAACCGGGCTGATAGACATAGGAAGATCAAGATGACACCATGTGCAAAAACACCATCAAATCAGACGGACACAGAGAGCAATATTTTACCTGCCACCTGCAGCTCCACTGTCTGAGTCGCAATGGCATCGCTGAGCCTCACGCTGACTGTGTATGATGCCGTGTCATCAGTCCTGAGATC
>OY757557.1:10992079-10999386 GCA_963584105.1 Alviniconcha strummeri
CTCCTTTCTGACAGCCAACACATTCAGTCCTCACACGCCTTCAAAATCTGCATTACTGAGACTCACCCAGGCTACAAACAATACCACAACAACTCACTTACTCAGAGTCAAGAGTCTCAGCTAGACTGGTATTATAGCTTCTTTTTTTACCATTAAATGTTAAACGTTTCCCTCGTACTGATAAAAACTGAAGTCACTGGTACCCTGTACGGGCTGAAACTAAGCGCTTTAGTTTATGTAGCTTAATTCCGGGAGATACTCTGTACCCTGGGTCCAGAAGCATGTGGAAGCTTCGATTAAACAAGATTGCTTCCAGTGTTGATCACAGATCAGCAAGCAAAACAGTGACCACCCACTGTCACACCACGGATCATGCTGGACACTTCACATGCTAGGCCAGAAGCAAAACATTTCACTGCCACCACCATCCACCCCAACCCCCTCTTCGAATGGACAAGTCCCAAAGTATGACTGCTGAGTCCTGCAAGATACCAGACTGTTCCATTTCTGTTTGGATTTTTATAAATCAGCTTTGCTGTATGATTTTTTTCCGCTCTGCTTTCATTCTAGATCTGTATCAGTATTAAATAATCAATATGGCACAATGACAGTCATGTATTTTTTAAAAATATATATTGCCTGGATTTAATGTAAATGTTGCTTCATAAATGCTGTCTATATAATATTATATGTTGCAGTTGATTTTAGTGTTTCGATTTTAGTGTTTTTGATGTTTACTTAAGGAATAGTTGTTTTATTATAATATTTATTAAATGTTTTCAGTTATTGGTGAGCCAAAAGAATAATGTGTGTGCGTGTGTGTGTGTGTGCATGCATGCATGCGTGCGAGTGTGCGTGCATGTGTGTGTGTGTGTGAGGAATTATATATATATATATATTATATACTACCTGGGTTTAATATATTACTTCATAAATGCTGCCTATAATTTATATGTTGTGGTTGATTGAGTGTTTCAATTTTAGTGTTTTGTTGTTTAAGGAACTTTGTTTTATTGTAATTTATTGAATGTTTTAAGTTATTGGTGAGACAGAAGAAGAATGTGTGTGTGTGTGTGTGTGTGTAGGTGCATGCATGTGTGCATGTGTGTGTGTGTGTGTGTGTACACATTGTTATTGTTACGTATTTTCCTTGTATTTGAGTGGTTTTTAGATCTGTGTTTCACTGAGTTGTTGATGTTTTATTGTTAATTTTATTGAATGTTTTTCTGTAAATTGTTGATGTTTTATTGTTAATTTTACTGAATGTTTTTTATGTAACTGACAAGCCAGAAAGCAAATTTCTCTACACAGAGACAATAAAGTTGTATTCGGTCACCTAGCACCGACCGAATCTTCTGTATCATATTCTGCTTCATATGAAGAAAGCCTTGATTCCTTGGAACAGCTGACAAAACCATCAAACCACCAGCTATTACTGTATTAAGCGACAGAAGATAAAAGAGTACAACAACACTTGGACGACATATTTTCCATGGCACAGGCATGAAGATGACAGTGACACTGGAAGGTCTGGCATCTCAGTGTGACCTTCGTTTTGCAGACCGTATTGTGCCAAGGTGGAGACTAGAGTGGTGAACAGAAATTGTATTTTAAAGCCTAAGAATAAGAAGAGGAGAAGTGTGACCTCTGTGGGTACCCATAGTCTCAACAGTCTAGCAGAGGCTCTGCAACCAATTTCAGATTCTGTCTTCTTCCTTTTGCAGCCCCACCTTTCTCCCATCCCCATCCCTGTTAGTGTTATATTTCATCTGTGAACCCACCTGTGTTCATCTGTGAACCCACCTGTGTATACATACATGTCACTCTGTGTGTGTGTGTGTGTGTGTGTGTGTGTGTGTGTGTGTGTGTGTGTGTGTGTGTGTGTGTGTGTGGTGTGCATGCATGCATGCATGAATACAATATATCATTATATGATTTTTCTTTCAGAAGTTTTATACATTTTGTTTTAGATCATGTAAAGTATGAACTGTGATGCAAGCTCACCTTTGTCAGTGAGACATGGCATTATTATGTGACTACAGAATTAGAATAATACAAACAATGACTATTAGTAATAATAGTATTAAAGTATTATTTCTATAATTATTTGTGTAGTACTAGTAGTAGTAGTAGTGTCCTGAACATAGTCAAAGTCATTGTTTCTTAGGTTATGAAAATATCAAAAATACTCTAGCATACATCATTACATACGTTATTAAGTTATAAATCCAAAGGTGTCAGGCTTTTCAGTGTTAAAAGACACTATGCAGAAGGCAAACATGCAACAATTTTTTTTAAACCTTATATCTTTTGCATTATGTTGAAAATGAAAATGTATGCATTTTTTTATATCATTTTTTAAATATATATATATATAGATATGTTAAAATGTCAATACTAATTCAGTAACTGATAATACGAATAGTAGTAATAGTAATACTGTAATAATATTTCGTGAATTAAGTCCTGTGCACATTGCAACTCAACCCCCTTTCTAACATCTGAATGCTGCAGCTCTTTACAATCCTCCACTGATGCAGTATATTTTATTATGAATATGATCATACATTGCATCAACTGATCATGATAGATCTTTTTCATTAAGACATAAGTTCAAATCTGGATCTGTTGTAATTTCCCACCCACTATTTCATAAAATCTGCAGTTCAATTTCAAGTACAAATTCATATCAGGCTGTGGGGTACACTTGACTGGCCTGTATAATATATCAGAGGATTTTCATGTTTGACCGACGTTGACTATATCGTACGGTTGTTACTGTTTGTACATTACGAATATAATGATAGATAACTTTTCACATTACAATCACCGTTCCTAATGTTTCTTCTTCTTCTTCGTCTCGACAGTTGTCTAGCAAACGTTTGGAAATTATTGGTTGATTTTGACAATGCACATACCCAAGAAACCGAGTAGCTGTTGTGAAACTAA
The DNA here is from genome assembly GCA_963584105.1 of Alviniconcha strummeri. Lineage (NCBI taxonomy): Eukaryota > Metazoa > Mollusca > Gastropoda > Provannidae > Alviniconcha > Alviniconcha strummeri. Next base: position 10,995,029 of record OY757557.1, read on the forward strand.
AGATAACATGACTACAATGAATGAATGGTTTTAGTTTCAGTATCGATTTCCTTCGCAGAACTGACTGTCGCTTTTAAGCCGATTCCAAGCTCGACCCCGCGCGGTCAAGGCGGAACAATTTTCTCTGTTCAAAGTAAATTTTGCTGGCAAAGAATAAATCCACTTTACCTTTCAAAAGATGCGTCGACACGAACACCACAAGTGCTAATGTCCCAACCATTCTGCCAAAAGCAGACGGAACCTCTGCTTTTCCCAAAATCGTCCGGGGACGCTGGTTGAGTGCATAGGCTTTGTTTGCTTTCTTACTCTGAAGAACGCGCGGAAGAGTGAGAGCCCCTGCATTCTCTCGGTGACCTCCCTTCCATCGTCTGCTTTTGTTGTAGTTGCTGCTCTCTGAAGGCGGCTGTTGTGGCGCAAGCGACTACCCCCCACCTCCCTCACCCGTGCAGATCAGTGACGAATCAGCAAAATGAATCACTGATTGACTTACGTTGCTGTCCAGGTGTGCATAAAACATTCCTAGTGGTTGTGACGTTGTATCAGTAAGAAATTTAAGCAGTCATATTGTCACTGTTGTTGGCCATTGTCAGTTGTTGTTGTTATTTTTATTATCATCATCATTATCGTCATTATTATTAATATTATTATTGATGATGAAGATGGTGATATCTTCTTCTTCTTCTTCTTCATTATAGCAGGAAGATGCTGGTCAGTCATCAATCAGTGACAAAGCCGACTGGAGACTGAGACAGTTGTAAAAGACAAACCGACACTGGAACTAGCCTGTTGTTGCGCCAGTCCGGCCACAGTGGTCTTGTTTGGAGAAATACCAGTAGGGCTTTCTCTACTGTTGAAGACTGGCCATCCGAAAAAATGGCCAACGGCTGACCAAGTAGTCTGTTCAGCATGTGCAACTGGACGGATAATGATATTACTGAGATCGTGCCAGTAACGGGCAGGGCCGATCAAGACTGACCGTGACTGACTGACCGCTCATCTGCTATACGTGACTTTGTCGTCAGTGTTGTCGCGGAGTCCACCCGTTGTGCCACTCAATAATAGACCAGCAGACATTTTTTGGTTTATAACGTGGTTTATTGCCGCACCGCCCGTGTTGTCTCCCGCGAAGACAAAACTCAGTCCAAGCACTGGCAGTTTACGACATGTGCCGAAAAGCGATGCGGCCCTGGCGGAGTGTGTCAGTTCCGAAGAACAGACAGTGACTGTTAGTGACAGGGAGAGGGAAACTGCCTACTGACGGCCTAACGCTACACTCACCACGATTGACCAGAGCATTAAGATGCCCGGGCAGCGATGCGAGAGACATTTCAATGTGTCATTATCAGGTGGGAGAGACCGGGGGCGAGGGAGCCCCAGGGGGGGGGGAGAGAGAGAAGGGGAGCTGCCGCAACTTCAGTCTGTTGCTTGCCGCCGCAAACTTCAGTCTGTTGCTTACCAGCCTACAGCTTGGCCGCCGCCAAGCCAACCGCTCACACCAGCAGACGATTCGGTCTTTTCCGTCCCTTCTTGTTACCGTGTGGTGCTTTAAGGTCCACTAGTGACAGAAACTGGCCAGTACTGCTTAACTTAGGGAGGAGCGAGTGAGTTTCCGTGTGGTGCCTTACGTCCATTCAGTGACAGAAACTGGCCAGTACTGCTTAACCTTAGGGGAAGGGCGAGAAACTGGCCAGTACTGCTTAACTTAGGGAAGGGCCGGCGAGTGGAGATGGGGGGAACGGAGGGAGATTATACTATACCCATCAGTCAGAGTGGCTACACTGTCACCACCAGAATGACCAGTCCTGCGCTGATTTAGTTAGGCGGCGATGAGAGCCAAGACACTTATTGTTTCATCAAGTTAATTGTGAGGGAGAACACAAGTCACAAGACAGTGCCCACAAACCAAAAACCAAAAACCTTTCTGAAGAGAAGGGACAGCCGAAGCCGTGGAATCGAGCCGAGGAGGCCCTAATTCTTAGTGCCTACCATTGAGCCTAAACTCGGCCTTACCGCCAGGCCAAGCCGGCCTCACAACCAGCAGACGATTAGTATAAAATACCATGTTATACAGTTTTACAGATGGTGTCGGTGTGCACTTTGGCTCACGGTGGCCCGGAGCGGAAATGACTCAGTCTCGTATAGTCAGTCCGACCAGAGACACTACAACTACCAGTAAGTAAACATGGTGCTTAGCGTCCACAGAAACCATAACGCTTATTAGGGACCTGTGTGGTCATGACATATATATATATTGTGTGTGTGTGTGTGTGTGTGTGTGTGTGTGTGTGTGTGTGTGTGTGTGTGTGTCCATGACCACTACTGAGTATCCGGTTTGGCTGGCCTAGCGGTAAGGCGTTAGGCTGGTAAGCAGAAGGTCGTCCTTTCGATTCCGCTTCGGCTCTCCTTTCTCTTCAAAAGGGTTGAGGTTTGTGCACATTGTCTTGTGACTTTGTCCCTCACAATTAATGAAACATTAAAACGGCACTCGTCGCTGCCCATCTTAATGCAGGAATCATTCTTGTGGTGACAGTGTAGCGATAGGTATATAATCTCTTTCTCCCCCCCCCCCCCCCCCCCCCCCCCATAGTCCATACCCCCTTCTCCCTGTCTGTAATAAGCCTCAACTGAGGTTTATGTGTTTACTGACTTCACCTCCGTCACTCGACCGTCCCTAAATTTAGTGTTAGACGTCAGTTTCTGACGTGTTTATTTACTTCACCTCTGTCACTCACCCGTCCCTAAATTTAGTATTATTAGTGGTCAGTTTCTGTCAGTGGACATAACTTGAAGCTGCACTTAATCTCCCCCCCCCCCCCCATACCCCCCTCCCCTTCTCCCCCGTCCCTAATAAGCCTTATGGTTTCTTGTGGACGTTAAGCACCATATTACTTACTTACTTACTGAATATCTCTGGTCCGGCCGACCGCCACCCGCCCAGGCTTTGCCGCCGGAAGGCAAAGCCGCGGTCGGTGTACTACGCTTAGCTGTGGCTAACCTATCATAGTGTCACAGTGGGTCTGCGGCATACTCTGTCCGGCTTTGCTACCTGACAGGTCTTTCTTCTTCCTTCTGAAGGTTCGGTCTCTAATTCAGCCACTGAAGTGAACAAGGGAGAGTAAGAGAAAGAATGTGAGAGTGAGACAAAGATAATTTGTAAGTACTTATTCTATTTTAAATGTATATGTTTTAAGCCCATGTGTCGAAGATTTTGTTTGTGTTTTTTGCCTCTTGTTACTTTTGTGTACCGATGAACAATAAAAGATTGAATTTGATTTGATTTGAAACTGAGAGAGAAAGTGCCCGTCTTCTTTACCAGGAGTATGACAGTTCGGTTTTCAGCCAATAAAGTGAAGAAGGTGCTGTCTTCTTCACTATGAAGGTTCCGTCTCTTTAGCCACTAAAGTGAAGAAGGTGCTGTCTTCTTCACTATTATGAAGGTTCCGTCTCTTTAGCCAATGAAGTGAAGGGGCTTCCCTCTTCTTCACTGTGACAGTTTCTGCGGTCTCTTTAGCCACTAAAATGAAGAAGGTGCTGTCTTCTTCACTATGAAGGTTCCATCTCTTTAGCCACTGAAGTGAAGAAAGTGCTGTCTTCTTCACTATGAACGTTCCATCTCTTTAGCCACTGAAGTGAAGAAAGTGCTGTCTTCTTCACTATGAAGGTTCCATCTCTTTAGCCACTGAAGTGAATGGGCTGCCCTCTTCTTCACTGTGACTGATTTAGATAGGCAGCGATAAGAGCCATGTACTGTTACTTATGTTTCATCAGGTTAATTGTGAGGGACAACCAAGTCAAGGAGACAGTACCCACAGACCAAAACCTTTCTGACGAGAAGGGAGACAGAGAGAGTGAGACAGGGACGTCACGGTGGTGGGCGAGGGGAGGGAGATGGGCAGAGGACAGACAGAGGTGCAAAACTCAGGAGAGAGAGAGAGAGAGAGAGATGAGAGAGAGGAGGAGAGAGAGAGAGAGAGAGAGTGAGAGAGAGAGAGAAGAGAGAGAGAGAGAGAGAGTGTGGTGTGTGTGTGGATTAATAATCATGGTGTGTGTGTGTGTGGATAAATAATACATGGTGTGTGTGATGGTGTGTGTGTGTGTGTGTGTTGTGTGTGAGTTGTGTGTGTGTGTGTGTGTGTGGTGTGTGTGTGAGAGAGAGAGAGAGAGAGAGAGAGAGAGAGAGAGAGAGAGAGAAGAGGCAGAGACAGAGACACACACACACACACACACACACACACACACACAACACACACACCACACACACAACACAACACACACACACCACACACACTAACAGGGACACACAGACAGAAACAACAGAGAGAGGGATGACGTGACAGAGAGACAAAGTGGCACAAACC